>VXAA01006695.1:297743-322820 GCA_013399115.1 Anseranas semipalmata
AAAAAAAAAAAAAACGTAATAGCATGCTACTCACTTTAGGAGGTACAACTCCCAGATCCCAGGCATCAGAGCTAATGCAGACAACTATAACAGAGTTTTAATCAAACACAACATATTTTACCAAAATTCACATGAGCCCACAGTATTAAGTTTACTTACGTCTCTGTATCCATGGGGGATAGTGCCTGAAATATCAGCAAAAGGAATCACACATCCAGCTGGACAATACTTACTGGAAGAAAACAAAAAAATCAAGTCAAGATATGCATGCAACTACAACTGTTATGTTATAAACTAGTCACTACTTTTTTTTTTTTTTTTTTTTACAATACACCATGTTATCATTCATATATCATTATGTGAGGATATATCCTAATTGAAGATACAAGAAATCAAACAAAAATATACTCAGGAAGAGAAGTACACAACAGTAGAACAGACATTTGAAAGAGACAGTTAAAAAAATGTCTCAGCTGTAACTCAGTTCCAATCTGAATATAATAAAATAAATAAAACCATAGTTTTTTAACATAAATACCACATGGTTCTGTAAATGGAAAGTCTTGTAAGTAGCAGTATTCATGAATTATATTTTATAAACTAGAGACCTGCATATCTATTTGTTTTGCATCTTTAAATTGTAAATTTGAAAAGTAATGCCATTTTGTAATAGCTCCTGGCAATGCTTCAATCATAAAAAAAACAGGCCAAATTCAGTTAATACCACTAGCTCATGGAAAGAAAGGGGAAAGACATCTGCACCTCTGATGCAAGCCCATGTTCACATTCTAGTGGCATTTCATATTGCACATACAAAAAACATTAAATCTTCAAGCTTTAACAAAGAACTTGGGTAAAATGTCAATTCAACAACTGTTGAAGCAAGTTTGCAGGTACCATGAAAACAACGGGATTTGGAGACTTAAACACATATCGACTAATGCCAGAACCTACAATTTTGGAACTTGGGAAAATGAACGAGGAATGCAAAGGTTGCATTTTGAAAGGTTTCATGATTTCAGGGCTTAAGTTCTCCAAAAAGTAAGTTTACATACTTCACATTAGTCTACAGCTTTAAACACTGTCCTTGCTTTAGACAGAAATGGAGGACAAAACAGGCAAATGATGTACGTTTCCTCTATCAGAAAGAACAGCATTTTATATCTCTACAGAACCTCATTAATTCACACCAAACTGTGAAATGGCTTTGCAATTTTCTACCCATTTCAGAGTTTAGTGCTTCTTTGAGAACTTTAATATGAATTTCAGTATTGAAGGTGTATATATCCTATTATATATATTTATAAAAGTTGCATTTTTTTCTATGGGAATGTGATATTAGCTTATATGTGTTAGTGCAAATTAACGAGGTTCTACTGTATACTGCATGTAAGATAACAAAAACAGGAAAGAGCAAGAGGAAGGACAAGTGCAAATGTCAACATTATTCAGCTCTAACCACAATCACTAAGTCCTCTCAACCTCCCATTTTCAAGCTGGATCAGGTGTAAGTAACAGCGAACTAGAAGCACTAAAATGACTTCAGTAAAGAGACAGGGGCGGAAAAAGAGGTAAAATTAATCTTACTTGAATTCTGGTTCGGAAAAGTGACTTGCATTGTCTAAACAGGTAATTAGGTCTGGAAAGAAAAAATGTTAGGTCAAGAGGATGACAAAGACAACAGGTTTGAGCATGCTTTTCAAAAGTGCACAAACATACACATTTGAGCCTCTGTGGCTTAACCAAAAGTCTCAGAAGGAAAAAAAACATTTTTATTAAATAATTTTCTTTCGACAGATTTTGTATGACAGTAGAACCTTGATAATTTGTCTGAGTAACTGGGAAATACACTGAGACTGTTAGATAGACATGAAGAGATACACTACAAACATATGGCATTTTTTTTGCAGCTTAATTTTAATTTATAGCTATACTTCAGAGAACCTATGAATGAGACACAAACGTATGCTCTTTTCACCAAAGGAAACTGAAACAGAGAAAATTGAATTAATAAGCTAGCTAAACAGGCCTGTGTTTTCAGCACAGTACTACAGTACTAAAACCAGGCAGCACAGGGAACATTAGAGTGACATGTTACTGGCATTCATGACTGTTTATATCCAATCTTATGTTTCTGTGCTTTGTTTAAGCACATACAATCCAACATACAGAGAAAAGCATCAGAAAACAAAAATAAAAAATTCAAATGAACACTCTTCATCTGTTCTTTTTAGAATTACATCTAGAAAGGATTTTCTCAAGCTTTGTGCCTTGCAAAGCAGTTGCTGGCAATCCTTCATCTCCTTGTGGACCATGTATGTCGCTCACCTCTACAATGAGTGAAAGGAGATGCAAAACAAACACAGTAACCTATTTTAGAGGCTAGAAAAAATAAAAACAGGGGAAAAAAAAAGAAATGGCAAAAGAACTAAAAAGTAGTCAGCAGTCAAAGAGGGATTAAAGAGTTGAGAAAGTATAGCAAACTGTTATTGAAATAAAATTTTCCATGAGGTGGGTCTGCATAAAATGTATACAGTTCACTAAGAAAAAGAATCAAAGTTATCTGCCATCTGAATTACTACCTGAAAAAATGCATTTCATCCTTTATCCAAAGCAGCTCTTTTGCTCATAACAGGTAACTATGATTCTTGTTCTATCCAAGGTAAGCTTTGATTTATTTTTTTTTAAATACAATAACTTAAATAGTAACTCAACAGTTCAATTTCCTGTACAGAAATATCAGGAAGACTGCGTCAAAAGTCATACTTTTTAGATTTGTTTAATAATTAATTTTGTATTTTTTTTCCACATGTTAATATGTGAGAATGTGGGAATAAATAAATTTGTTCTGTGTTTTTATTAGACAACTCTAATTTTAATCAGCACAGAAGAAATAAGAGAATCTTATAAATACCTGATTTGTCAGTGGTTGAATAAGCCGCAAGAAATCCACGCCCAGAAGTGTGTATTCCACTCATGAACTGTACTGTGACTTCATTACTCTTTGAAGTAATTAAACCATCCATTTGAAAGCCAAACCCACAGTATTTTCCTTGGGAGAGAAGGGGGCAAGAGACATGGACCAAAACCAACACATGTAATGAGTATCTTTTTTCATTTCCAGTATGAGCTTACATAAGTTCTGGTGTATATTCAAAACCAAATACATGTAGATGATATGAAGGAATGTAGCCAGTGTGCATTTAAAGCAAACAGCAAAGTATGGGTACCACATTTATTTTGTCACTGTCAACAGGTTAAAGTCGCTCATACCCCTAACACTGGCAAATAAATGCAAACTTATCCCATTCACCTCTAGCCACACATACCCCTCACAGTCAGTTCTTTCACAATGAGAAAGATATTAAGGAAAAGGATCAAGTTAAAGCAATAAGAATCATGTACAGAAGCAAATGAGAAGAAAGCCCTTCTCTTCCCTCAGCTGCTGGGAGTGTTTCTTCCTTTTTGATTATTTCATGGCTTCTGTCAACTGCTTTTCTTAATTTTGATAACAGCAGGCATGATTCACTGCACTTCAGCATTAATATACAATCATACCTGAGTTCCATTAATATAAACATTCAATTGGTTCATTTTCCGTTTTGCTGCACCTAGAAAACCTGGAGCCCTCTCAGAAAAAAAAGAAAAAAAGAAAAAAAAAGAAAAAAAAGAAGAAAATAGAAAAAAAAGAAGAAAATAGAAAAAAAAGAAGAAAATAGAAAAAAAAGAAGAAAATAGAAAAAAAAGAAGAAAAAAGCTGATACCAGCTTAGACTTGGTCTGCGTCTGGATCCGGGTACTTCTCTTGCCATACAAAATGACTAGCAATATCACATTCTACACTAAGAAGGTGAAGTCAGCAGATATTGACAATATTTGCCTATGAAGTCCTAGAATTACTTCCAAATGACTTGAAATTACCTGGATGAATGGCTATTAAACAGACCCAATCAGTACGGAATTCTCCAGTCACACTGACTAGAAACTTTAATAAAATACTGACCAGTTTATTAACCAGTTAAGAAAAAAAAAAATCTTCTGTTTTATAAACTCCCTTATACAATCAATGATATAAACCATCTATGACCCTATAGATCATTCTCTGCAGAATATTAAAAGTGGATAATCACCAACAACAGATGACACCACATATGTTTCAGTTTACCATTCATTTGTCTTCTTGGTAAGTATGTTATCATATTGTAAAACAGCAAAAGAAGAAGCCAGATTACCTTCTCAACTAAAGGAAAATTATGATACTAAGGTAGAGGGGGTGGAATAACACTGCCTGTAGAAACAGTTCTTATCAAATATAATTTTAAAAAAAAGTATGTTGAATTCCTTTAAAAAATGAACTGCACTCTCAAACACTTAAAAATTAGAAATACAAATTCCTATCATTCTTCAGAGCTTTCTAAATTTTGCTTATTCTGATATTTTTCAAACAAAGCATGGGTATTTTCTGATGAAAACCAGAAAAATAGATTTTACAATATTTTAATAAAATTTATAAAATTTTATAAGATATAACCTACTTCAATTCACTACTTAAGCTGGTCATCAGCAAAAGTTATGAATATAAGTTCCCTTTTACCAAGGCTCCACACTGACCCTATACTTTGCCCTAAGCTATGTTTCAGTGATTAATTGCATTCCTTATGATGAACTGCATCATTTTTCCAACCACCACTTTTCTTTTCTTTTCTTTTTTTTTTTGTCTTTTTTTTTTTTTTAATTTCATTTTCAGCCTCTGGATCCTGTTACACTGCTGCTGACCAGCACACGACTCCTCTCAGGGCAGGTCAGACTGTCCCCAAGACACCATTTAACCTCTTCTTTGGGCAAATACACACAGCAAGACATGTAAATCTAGCTTGGATAAACTATCCAGTGCTGTTCATACCATGGAGAGTCTGTTCATACCAGTGAACACTCCACTCATGGAGTGCACATTCATACCATTTGCCTTTGACAAACTGTAGATGGATGCACCTTATGATCCATTGCAAGACATACTTTTGAGACTATAAATCATTTTTCTAGCTCTTCTCTGGACTCCTTCCAGATTTTCAGCAAACTTTTAAAAAAGTAGGTACCAGGAATGGACAAAACATGACTGTGGTGATGACTGTCAGTAGTTATGTACAGAAGATGTAGTATTACCAATTTATCTGTATTTATGCATTGAAGGACTCAAAGTGCTTTTGTACAGCAACTTTACAGCAGGAGGGGAATTCCCATGGTAGCTTACATTCTTTGCTCCTATAGATCTGGCCTTACATCAAATATATTAAATAAATATATCTGACTGTAGATGCATAGTGGTTATATTGCAATGAAATCTAATA
Organism: Anseranas semipalmata; assembly: GCA_013399115.1. Taxonomy (NCBI): domain Eukaryota; kingdom Metazoa; phylum Chordata; class Aves; order Anseriformes; family Anseranatidae; genus Anseranas; species Anseranas semipalmata. Next base: position 303,091 of record VXAA01006695.1, read on the forward strand.
CAGAACACATCTAGATCTTACTAAAACTAGAGACAAACTTAACACCAAGGACTTAAATCTTTTGATTTACTGACAAATATTCAAAAGACAGAGTGAGAACTAACCCTTAAGAGCTTCATGGGAAACCTTCTCTGTTTATCAATTAACTAAACCAGTAAAAATTCAATTTTGAATCTACAGACAATTTTTAAAGTCATTTTGGGGTTAAAGTAGGTATCATTGAATTTCAGATTTTATGTAACGCAACTATTTCAATATTAGACTATGTCAGCAGTACTGAATGCAAAAAAATTAAAAAATTAAGATAAATTCAGAAGATAATTCCTTCCAAACAAATTCAGATCACTGTTTAATCTCTCCACTCTTTGCTGCTTCAAATATGAACATTTAAGAAAGTGCACCATCTGTATCTGCCACTGTTAATAACACCGTTTGTTCTGTGATTTAATTTATTAAGAGCAGAACAACACACACATTTGCTCAATGTACTGTGCTACTACACCAGCTGGGAACAGCTGAAAGTCAAAGAAACAAATGAAGTAGAAAATTTACTTGAACCCATTAAGTCACTTGTAAAAGTGAATAATAGACTTATCAGAACTGGACGTTCCTTGCCATTTAAGGAGTTCAGTGCTTTCTATTTCAGACCAAGTCTGGCTCAACGGCTCCAAGCACATACTTATTTTCACACGTGCTTATGTAGGTAACAGTTGGAAAAAAGGGTTAACAAAGCTAACATTCCACCAGTCTCTTTATAAAAAGACTCAATTGAGTGGGATCAGTATTTGAGTTACATTAAAACAATCTTGGTGAAGTAAATCTCTCTCTCTCTCCAGATTACAGTTTTAGGAAACAAAATAAAATGACTCTGCACAATAACAACTAATTTTAGTGAAGGAAAAAATGACAATTCATTTTGTGTTTTACACAGAATAAACACAACGGTCTTAAAACCCTACATATACCTTGATGTAAGTGATAATTTCACACAGCTATTTGAAAATAACTGCCTTATAATCGTGAAATTCAATTCTTACAGAGGACAAATTAAACTATGGACCCCTTCCCATCAGAAGATGGGTGATATTTGAACTACACAACTATTGAAGCTTGACATCCTTTAATACCACTAAGATGAAGAGCTCAAATAAGAGCTCCTTCAGTATAAAATGGCAGGCATTTCAGGTAACATATATATATATATATACTTCCTTTTCTTCTTTTTCTTTTCTTTCTTTCTTTTTTTTTTTTAAATAAAGATGCTCATAATTTTGCAACTCCCTCTTCACTGCTTACTTGGTGGAGTCTCTGTCCAGTCTGTAAGCTACTGGGAAATATCTGACAAAAAAAAAATTACAGTAGAGCCTCCTTCAAGAGTCTGAAAAATCAAAGATTATTATAGGATCTGTGTTGTGTTTAACATCTAGTTGCATGCACGAACAAAATATAGGATGTTCTGCTGTCATCATAATTCATCATTTTTTCAGTACATTTTCAGGATCTAGGAATTGTGGCAAGACAAACATATACATAGTCTTTAATAATACAGTAAACAAAATGCAATTACTTAAGAATAATTAGATTAAGAATACTCTGGCATTCCAGAAACCTTATCTGCTGAGCAACGATGGTGAGCATCCTTGAAAGGAGCACATCACCAGAGAAAGGGACTATCAGACTACTGTTTTCTTTACTACTTTTATTTTTATACAGCTACAGTTGCATCTGTACTTTCTGCTGGTACTGAAGACCTGCATAGACTAAAGGTCTTTCCTAAGCTGCATTTTCTAGCAGTACTATCAGTGGTAAACTTACTAAAACTGGTCCCCGATGGCTGTTTTTCTGCTGTGGTGAGGAACAGAAAGCACTCCATTATGCTTTGCAAGGTTTCCTTGATATGAAGCTCAGGAAAAACAGAACTCTGATTATAGAATTCCTAAAATTCCTTCCTTTACCTTATTTGAGATTCCTGTACATAATAAACACTTCCTTCTTTTCATCACTTCTCCTAAGAGTCAAAATTTACACTGTAAAAAGTGTTGTATGCACGTATTCAGGCAAGGTCTCACCCTGCCCAATAACCAATTGCATCGTAACAGTTTTCCAGGGCTATAAAAAAATAACTGAATGAATACCATAAAGCTTATAGTTGCTCTATGCTCAGAGCAGGCAAGGAAAGAAAAATTAAGAGTTACAAAAGTACTAAAACTATCTTCCAGCGCCTATACAAGACAATAGCTTTCCAATACCAAAAATAAAAGTTCCTACCTATCTCTGTCCTGGTGGAGCCAATCCCATTGTGAACTCTCAAGTAACTGGAATGACAAGAATCTGAGTCATCAATATCAAAATCACCAAATTTGAGCTGAACTCGCTGCCCAGGCTTTACACGAATTTCCCATTCACAGACTGTGCTATTGGGAGAGGTCTGTGGGTAGTTTATTGAAGCAAGAGTTCCACTTTCAGGGCCCAGAACAGTGTGTCCACATCCATCACCTACAAAAGAACAAAAATGAGTTAGCTACATTGCATCCATCTTTAAAGCTTCACTGGTGACTTAGTTATTCCGGTCTTTTGCTGTGGTACAAGTTTTAATTTGTTGGTTGTTTTTTTTTTTTTAACCTTACTAATCATGTTGCAAAAAAACTTCAAAGGTAAGTCACGCAAAGATGGAAGAACAATTGTGACAAATACCACTGAACTAACATTGGCTAGTGTTTAACTTCTCATCATTGGTAACCAGAAAGGTTTTACAGCTTCGTCAACTAGATAAAAGTCTACCTATAATGACTTAAAAGATTGTCCTGACAGTACAAAAAGCGTCCTTGCTATTTCATGTTCCCTCAACACCTATACACAGAAGAAAACAGGTTCTAAAAAGGAGGGAGAAGCCCACTAATGAAACAAGAGCACATTGGTTTTACTATTGTTACTGTATTCATAACATAATGAGAAACAACGGCAGTGGAAAGACAAGGAACAGCAAATGCTCTACTGAAAATAACTGTCAGGTCTGAACATCATCAAACCGCTAGTGCATTGTTTTCTTCTGTAGAACAATTTTAATGCTGTAATTAATTCTTCCTGCTCTTTAGGGAATATGCTGAATTCTTCTGGGATTCGTGTAACAAGTTAATGTCTAACTCCAACCTGAGGCCCTCAACTTAACATTAGAGTACTAAAGAGCAGTAACAATACTAGAGACGACTTGTTAAGAAGTGGAAAAATAAGCACAAATTATGAATTCTTAAAATGAAATGATGAAAAGCAAACATAAATCTATTTACTCAACAGTAGAATGTGAACTGACCCCAGTATACAGTACAGGAAGTATATGAATTTGTGAGCTGTTTTGGAAATAGAATGTACTTTAAGGAACATCCCCCATTACTGGTTCTTTATAAACCACTGTATCAAGATGAAACAAAGTATTCCTGAACACAAGGGTACATCCCTGCAATAACATAAACCCCACAAAATGATCCTTATGAAATCTTTGTTGTTGTTAGCACCAGAGCCCAAAAAGCCTACTTACTGAATTTGATCCCATGAAAATGACTAGGCCAGGAACAGCATTATCATTTTCAGGATTTGACGCTAGAAGGTCCAGAGATCTTTTGAAAAAGATCTGTACTTGTTATCCCAAAAGCAATCAGGACCTTTCAGGATCTTGAACGTCATTAAGGGCATGAATGGAAGTTACAACAGCAGAAACAAAAATCAGATTACATACGTTGCTGAAAGGTGACTTCAAGACCACCCAAAATACATTTATTATCTGTAGGTCCATTTTGCCCCTCAAAATTCATGCCTGGGTCTGCAGTTCCTACCTTCCAATTACAACACTGTTACATTATGTCAAAATTTCAACAGCAATCAACATCATTTGCACTGTTTAACAGCTGAAAGTGACAGGCAGAATCTGTTTCTTATTACATATTTCTGCTTCACTACTAAACCTGAAAAGGTAAGCCATGTTTTATGGGCAAAAATTGCACAGATATTTAAGATTTTTAACTAAATTTGAACATTCTTAACATAAATGGATTTCATGCATGAACAGAACAGCAAGTACAGTGCACTAAAGTGGCGTGGAAGAAAAGCTCCATCAGACAAATCTGATTGATCTGTTTGCAAAAGCACCTAATTTTCAGGGACAAAATCTGTTCTCTTCATAATCTGAGCACCTTAAAGGATAGATGTATGTTCCAAAATCTAAACTGCTGCTGTTATATACAGAATTACAAACAGATGCAAGCCTTCTTGCTAGCAGTCTTGAATCAAAATGATGCATCTTCTTTTGGAAAAGGTAATTGGAATATATGCTTCAGTAAAATCAAAAGTTCTATCTGTAAAGCTGTTTTTTAGTCATGTTTTTCTTTGTCCAACTTTAGCAAGCTGCTATAAAACACTGTGTTCCATCCCATGACAAATACTATTCCCACTTGGGCAATAGCTGATAAATTACACTCTATTTAACTTACACTTCCCATGAGCAAAAAAAAATCCTTGTATTTTACTTTCCTAAATGGCTTTTATTCTAATACATGAATACACAATTGTCCAATGTTACCAAATAGGTAGCTTAAATAGTACATTTTGTGTACCATTTTAATCCTGGTTTCTTTACAAAGGCATGTCATAAACCTAAAAGTGGGAGATTTATCATTTAAAACCTGTACAGTGTTGGTTTATTAATTACTAAAACTTTGAGTGTCAAACTCCTCATTATTCACAATATGTTCAGCAGTCAAAAAAAAAAAAAAACACTGACTACTTTGCTAGTAGACTAGCTTTTCAAAAGCAAGTACTCATGCACATTACAAAATACATGAAACATATTATATCTACAATACTTGGTTATTATTTCTCATTTTAATGGGCCTGTTATTGCAATGCAGTAATGCCACGAATGCTATTTCTTAAAACCAGGAATACCAATAATGCACGATTCTTCCCTACACTTTGCTCCTTCAGCCTACGTTACTGGAAGTCAAAGACAAAGAAGAGCTTGGGTCTCTTCTCTCACCCAAACTGTATTTAAACTGTGAATTTGTCCAGTTAAAAGTAGCAAAGAACACGTCTAACACTCATTTCAACCATTCTCTTTGCTGGTTTGCTGTTCAGCTGTCTCAAGCATGGAACAATACCAGTACTGCGTTTGTATGATGAACGAGGCATGCCTTTCTGATGAAAAAAGCTGATCTCCAAAAACACTCTTGCGTGTTTAGGCGATAGAGTGCAAATAAAATATTGCAAGTTTTAAATGGCGTTGAAATTTTTCTTTTAAAGACACATCAGTAAGAAATGTCAAATTTCCCCTGGTAGCTTGGAACATTCAGTCTTGTTTCCAGTAGCTAGATAAAAAAAAACAAAAAAAAACAAAAAAAAACTTTCTAATTTGTCTCAACACAATTTGACGGAAAGATAAATCTCAAATCTTCCTTTTGTTGTAGGCTTTCCTGAAAACACGCGAGGAAAAATCCTCCTATAATCTATCCACTTTAAAGAACCTGCTGTTAAATCGTGCTGGAAAGGAAAAACACTCGTGCTGAACTGCATCTACAGCATCACCCTACAATGACACCACTTTTTAAAAATAGCTCATTCTGACTGGGTATTTTAGATCTCATTGTGTTGTGTTTCACTTCAGTTAGCAATAGCAAAGTGCCAGACACTTCATGCCTGAAAAAGTTAAAGATTATCACTGCATGTCTGGCATGCAACATAGAGTCTGCCAAGGGGAGAATCATCATTCAGGAGCTATTTGGAAATTTCTAAAAATCTACTTCCAGTGAAACCCGCAGAGCAATGAAGTCTTACTATTTTGTTGGTTCTAAAAGGGTAGTTCTTGAGCCTTTCTATACAAATGGTGCTTCATCATTTCTGCCCCAGTTGTATAAACACCATCGACCATCCCCAGAGACATATATGTCTTTTATCAGGGAAACAATCTGCAATACTCAGCAATTTCTCCAAGAAAAAGAGAAAGCACACATCTTTGCACTATAGCCATATGTACAGTAGCATTAGCTACTTCATTCATTTGGAAATCATTAATTAACTACCACAGAATCTTTTGTTTCTGTTAATCTGTGTGTATGAGAGTGGAACATCTGAGTACACACAAGAGACAGATGTCGAGTCCTAAATCAATTACTCTTGAATGAGATGACAACTTCTGTTACCAGCTACCAGCACACAGCTGAATGAGTCCTTTGCCTTCTTTCAGCCCTCTGCATCACACGACAGACCTACTGTGGTGGCAGAACTGATCAAGCTCTTCACCAAATCACTTGCACAAACACATTACACCTGACACTTGCTGGAAGGTCTGCACATGTGCATTGAATTTCACGTGCCCTGAGGACCAGGTTCACAGCAAGCATGAATAACCCCAGTTCTTCAGAGAACAGTGTTAGAAACACGGGCGCCTCTTATGAAGCTGGTAGAGGAAAGCAGACTGATGTCGTCAGGAGAACCATTCATCTCTTCCAGAGGCGCCTTCCAATGCGGTCTGGATGAATTATCCTGATGGATTACATATGACCCCCGGGCTATAGCACGCTGATGTCTGATGCAATCATGCAGATGATTTAACATAATTTCTCATATCCAAGTTCTTTACATCAACAAAATACAGAACTTGAACCAACATAAACATAGCAAAATGCATTGGATAAGAAGACAATGTGAAATTTAATAAAAGGAGAGGATATTGCACATGCAGGAGTAGGTGCTAAGTACTTTATTAATACCCATTAAAGAGATTAATTGACTTCAACAACTATGAAAAATAATCAGAACTTTTTCCCACTGAGATTGGCTGCTGTTAAAGACTGCTAATCTTGTTTCTCGCTATCAAAACATGGTAAAAATTAATCTTTAAAACACGAGAATGCTTTCCCATTCCTTACTCGGAGGAGAGGGAATGATAAAATAAAGACATCAGAAGATTAAAGTCTACAAAGCATAACTGATGCAGATCAAAACACTGATCTCAAGTTTAACACATGGCACAGTCACTTGAACAGACTCAATTTAACCAGTGGATTTCCCAAGGAGATTTTGCATATGTAAGCTATGATTTTCTATAAATTTACGACCACATACAGGATATAATTAAATCTTTCTTAACTAAGCAATGGCAGAACTAAATCTGTTAGAGTCATGTAAACAAAACTACATTTTAAAGCATTCATTTTAGCTCCAAATAAGCAACTCTCTCTGATCCAGTGCACTAACCCCTCCTCTTCTGTTTAGCTCCTGTGCACTGCATTTTCCTGCTCTTTATCAGTGTCACTAAAAGCCACTGCATCTACTTTTTGCTTTTCTCAGTGCAGACAAGAAAGTTTACACAACCAACAGAACAATTCCATGATTAAGAAACACTGAAAAACTAAGGCCACGGAGACCTCAAATTCTAAATAGCTTTTCAAGGTATTTTTGAATGCCCTTATTTCTGTCCTCCAAACTCTTTGCTGTTTCTACCCAAATCCACAAAATTATGTTCTTCAGGAGGGAACCTGCTCCTCTGTCAGAATTAATTTTCTTAACTTGCCAACAAGCACACAGTCCACCTTCATCTTTATGACATTTATTTGCCTCAGTAACATACCGTTTGGAGCATTTCATCCCACTACAGATGTCTCACAACATAAAATTCCCCACACCTCCACAAGCGAGGCCACAGCTCAGTAACACTTGAAGGCACTTTAAATTAGTGCAGCTGTGAACAAAAGCAAGCCTTGTCTGTCTCTTGCTTTTGGCCACTTGTTCTCACACCCTTCCTGGTACTGGAGGTAAACACTTCTGTAGCCACATGGTAAACCAAAACAGGGCCTTGAGATAAAAAGAGCTGTTAGTTTTAACCTAGAGCAATCCCTCTATTTATTTTACAGTGCAGAAGCAGCAGTGCTTTCTCAGACAAAGGGATGAGGCAGCGGGAGGGCAGGGAAACATCAGCAACTGCTTCTTTTGCCAGTCTGTGGTGGCATTTGAAAGTCCCTTGAATCTCAAGCAGAAACGCAGAAACCATCCCTCCCCTGGGAAGATCACTCACAAAAGTGGCGCACTGGCTTGAGGAACTGAGCTGGCTGAAGATGAACCGGTGCCCCTGCCCATTCCCACAGCACAGCATTTGTTTGCAGGCAGCTCACCTCTGAGGCAGCTCACTGTGCAGCTGCCAGTGGCAGGGCGAGGAAAGGAGGGCAGGCTGAATTACGGTTGTCTCGGCTGCCGTTCATTTACTTGCTGTGGGGCAGCCTTAAAACCGTAATGAAATTATAGGCTGAGGTGTAACAAAGATGGAGATAAGACAAAAGGTAAAACACAGTATTTCGCCTTTCAAAATGTTTTCAGCTCAGGATTGCAGTGAGACGAAGGCAGACACTTGCTCTTATAGCAAAAGCACATTTAAAATGCCATTACAACAAAACTTTACCGTTTGCACTTACAACACTAGCCACATGCTGGGCCAGCGATACTTAGCACTTCATTATTTTTATCTATACATGGAGCTTTTCAATCACCAACTCTGGAAATGCAGTCTTAGCTTTCAGCCACCGAGTCTGACACAAAAGCGTAACACTTAGCCTTGCTAAATCTAACATCTAAAATACGGTAACATTTTAAAACAAATTATCTTAAATTAATACATCCTCAGAGCAGGTAAGACATGTGCTTCCTCTACTATGTATGACCACTTCAAAAGAACAGAAAAGAAAGATCAACTGTACAAGACTGTGTTGCAGAGCTTCTCCTTGTTCATGTCAGGGAAATTATGTGAATAAGTCTCCAGGGACAGCTATGATTTGCTTAAATAGTAGCGAAGCAAAAGCAGCCTACAAAGGCAGGCTAGCCATGGTGAAAAGTGATTTACGTGAGGACTCTGTAACAGTGCTTTGTGTTCAATGACACATATTGCAGAAGCCCTCCAGATCCACTACCCATGCTGAATCACAGCGACGGTTCACGTTGTGTGTTGTCTTTTGTCTGGCACACGCAGAGTGCAGTTTGCCTGCTTCCCGAGACGTATCATTTACTTAGCAATCTGCACCAACATGTTCATAAAAATAAACACTGTTGTGCTTCAATGCTCCAAGTGCTACACAGTGAAACACAGCTGATGAAGGAAATGAAAAAGAACACACAGATGGTCACGCAAAAATGGATGAGAATAAGCAGTAGTCAAGGTCAGAAAAGGCTTCAAATCTTTTTAGGTCCTCAAATGCCTCATCATGCCAGGACCAAATGAAATCTCACAAGTCATATATATTTCAACAAAGAAGCAATATTCTCCAACCACACCAGTAATATACATGCTAAATTAATACTACAACCTTCTTTTCCTCTCATCCATTATGAGTTCATAAAGGAGAACACGCAGCCTACACTGCAGGTCCATGGTGGCATAAACCATGGCTAAATGCCAACTGCTGGAGCACCACCTTGGCTTTTACAAACAGCCGCAACTTCGTGCCTGGTGCACTGCTGGTGCTTGTTGTATGCGAGCAGTTTTACACTCTGGATACAACCCTATTTGCCTTTTACTGAGTAAGGGCATAGGTATGCGCCAACAGGGTCTCACAACCACTGAAGCCTGTGCAGTAGAGAGGATGGGAGCTAGGGACAGGGAGGAGAGGGTGAGAAACCAGCAGCCACTGGTAAAAATCACTTTTGGCTGCCATGGACCAACAGAAGATTGCAGGAAGGAAGCTGATGGTTTGGGTACTTCAGCAAAGAACGGTGGAGCATCTAGATGCTTCTTCCAAAAAACCAAAACCAACCAACCAACCAACCAAAAAAACACAACACACACAAGAGAAGTTGGAATTATTTGCACACAGCAGATGCACCAAGAGCACTGACTTTAAATACCAGTTTCTAATGCTCTTCAAAGTTTGTACTCCAACTGCTGAAACAATAACACTCCACATCTCTCCACCAGTATCTCCTTCTGCCTCTGAAGGTAACATATAGCATCGTCTTAATTTCTAACGCACATTTTCAACACTAGTTTCAAAACTACAGTGGGGACAGTTTGGGGCCTTCCTTTTATGAAGAGCATGGCTTCATTCTAGTGTCATGAAATATAATACACCAATTGTTCTAAAAAGTAATTAATTTCCAATTTTGCCTTGTAGATGTTACATTTCTATGAATACAATCTATATTTCTATGAATACAATCAATAAAATAGACTTTATGTACTACCGAATGAAAAGATGATTAATTAGGAAGATGACAATAAATTTACACACTTGAGTCACTGTTTTTTAAGTATGAAAACTATAATAATAGTATAACAAGAACATGCAGAAGTCAGTAATGTGTGAAGTTCCAGGAAAAAGTATCTGCAAACGTTAAACTTGCCCCTCAGCTTTGCTTCATAGCAGGAAGAAAAGGATGCCTTGTGTTACAGAACTGAAGGCATTGAAAACATCTCTTTAAATGTGAAAATATAAAGTAATGAAAATGCTTTATCTAACATTCTCAAATTTACTTGAGGAAAAGAAAAATGTGATTACCACTGGAATTCACCTATAAGTGTTTAAAAGCATTATATTTAATGCACCTCTCTTTCCACCTTTGTGATACTGAGCACGTTCCAACACCTGTATACAACAGCACACAAATAGCAATTAGCAGATAATGTGGTTCAGGGTTTCACAAAACTCACAAAATCAAGTGCCAAAGGCTTCCTTCTAACACACAATGTTTTCCGCACATCTTAATCATTTTGGAGCAAAGTTAAAATAACCAGACAAAGATTTAACAGGCTACGGTCCTGCTGATGACGTAACAGCTGCCAGCTACGAAAACCATTGTGGACTTGTTGGCAAACTAAGTGGACAACACATTCCACATACAGGCTAGATCACTACAGCCAGCTACTCTTTCAGAGTCAAAATCTCTTAGCTCTGAGAAGTAACCAAGTGAAACTGCACCACTACAATTCATCTGTTTCTGCCGCTTTCCTATTTCACCTCCTTTCCATTCAAGATATTGAGGATCTTTCATCTGCCTCATTCCTGTGGGGTTGTCTACACAAAAAACATTTACATCCAAGCAGCTATACAACCCAAGTCTAATTAATATGACACTTTAGCTCCACCTCAACATAAAACTAACAGTGCAAAGATGGGATGTATAATGAAAACTGTGACAAAACTGCTAGAATAGTTCAGCATTTCTAACCCCCTCTAATTGTAAAGCTGCAACTGGACGTTGGAGCAGCTACTATTTCCACTGCAAGAAACAGCAGTTTAGAGAGCTGAAAAGATTCCGTCTTTGTGTGGCAGGTGCAGAGGGCCGAGGACTGCCAAGTCCAGGAAAATCACAAATGCATCACTGAATATAGGAAGAAAATGGCATTTGGGGATGAAAATAATTAACCTTTTGCAAATCCAGAATATTTACAAACTTTCTTAAATGTCAGACCAAGATCAACAGTACCAGCATAACATGACTGGCAGCATCACTCTGTGAAGCTTTTAAACCAACATCTTTTTTCAAACTGCGAGACGAGTTATCTGCTCACAACCATTTACAGAAGCATACCAAGCTTTTCAAGTTCCTCTTTATACTGCCAGCAATATTTCTCAAAAATATATCACATAGCTGTCTCCCACAGCACTTCAAGTACAGAACCAAGAAAATCAGTATACTGCTTAGAGAAATGGTTCTATGAGAAGAACTGCTGAGAGGGAGAAAAGTTAAAAAAGAGAATCCATGTGGCTGCAGGCACAATGCATCCATTTTCAGCAAGGCCGATGACCCAAAGATAAGTAGCTGGCAGGATTATTGTTCTGATGGATACTATTCCAATTCGGGATGACAAAAACTCTTCCTTGAGCTAAAAGTAAGTTTGGAAAGAACTTCAAAAATCTGGGAAGAAGGTTTAGGAGTGGTGATTAGGGAGGAAAGTTATAAAGCAGGGAGGGGAGAATTTAATAAAGCACATGGATGAGCTGAGCATTGATTTTAGTTTTGTTTTCCATTTTCATTTTATTTTCATTTTTAATGCATCATAAACGATGCATTATCTCTGAATATAGCTAATCAAGACAGTCTCCTATGATTTTGCTGGATTCGAATTGAGTTTTTACATTATAAAGAGTATAGGAATGTTAAAATGTAGAGTTATTTTAAACTTTTACTGAGTAAAGAAAAATGTTGGCAAAAATAAAGATATCCACAGGACAGAAAAAAATCTGAAAACATCTGATTTTCTTGTCTTTTTTTTTTTTAATGACAATTAAAACTGATGTTGTAATACAGTCTTGCCAATGAAAGACAAACTGGTGTAAAGAAAGCATGGAAGAAATACTTCTTAAAAGAAAACAACAAACAACCCCCTCCAGACTTTACTTATCAAAAAGAAACAGAAAAAGGTCTCAGGTTTGAGCCTCTCTGACCCTAAGTTATAGGTCATTTTCCAGAAAGATGGATTCACAGCATTAAAGACCAGAAGGGCCCTTTTAAATAGGATTTCTTGTATAACACAGCTCCGTACAGTTGGGTTGTCATGATTCTAACGAAAGAGAATTTAGGGTGCTGCATTAAACTTAACCTTCCAGAAAGTTTCCAAACTTGATTTAAAAGTATCTTGAGAAAGATAATTTTTGACTATTTCTAAAGCTAGAATGCTTTAAACACTTGGAGGGAAAAAAAAAAATCTAACTTGTTCTTTAAAAAAAATACAGCTACTTTACAGCATATGGGTGAATTCTTTATTCAATACTAGAATTGCCAAGAATGACACAACTGAGTTCATAAACTTTATTCAGCTTACACAAAAACATTTACTAATGCAACAGCTATGTACACTATCGTAATAATGGTACAGAACTGGAACTTTCCTAATTCTGTGACCCTTCAAAAAACAAGATACGTGAAATTTCTATTAACAGGACAGAAGTTCATTTAGTTGAAAACTTAAAACTTAGTATTTTCAGTAAGTTGCTAAGAAAAGAGGTTCTTAAGATAACCAGTCAAATAATTCTAAGAACATGATGAATGTAGGAGTCAAAATGCAGAACACCTGTCTTATGCACAGACCAGTGAACAGAACAAAACATCCTCTTCATGTTAGCAAAAATTAAAAGCGAGCATATATGACAGGTACATACTCAGCCCCCATTTACACACATTCTGCTTCAAGGAATCCTTTTTCTTCAAAAGGATTTACCTTATTAAAACAATTACCTATAGCCACTAAGAATCCTTGCACTTCTAATGACTCATGCACTCACTATGATATTTTACACTTTCATTGTAAATGTATGTCAATTGTTTTGTATCTAGAGAGGTCAACTAAAATCACAGACTCACTGCAAACTGTCAAGGAAATATTTAAGAGTATGAGTTGCCACTTACATTCAAAGATAAACATTCATGTGCTTGATTTTCAGGGTACTTCTAGTCTCACCAAAGTCTAAGGGGTAACTATTGACAGATCTTCAGCACCCATCACCTGTTTGCTGGCCTAAGCCTTACAGACTGCAAACTCATGCCTAAGTATTTTTATTCCAGTATTTGCACTGAAAAAAAGAATCTAACCAAAACAAAACTGACAACTATAAAAGTAGAGATTTTGTATGAAATGCCAACAATAAGCATCCAAATGTCAGAGACTCCCATAAGCAGTATCAAGTGCCTGTATATCAACTCCAAGACCCAACATATTTCAAAAGTAAGTTACCAGTATCTAAATAGGTATGAACAAAGTCTGCCTTAAATTCATTTTTGAAGAGTTTAGCAACCACAAAGAAACGTTTTCTTTTTACTGCTCTCTGGAAGACATACCAAGGGAAACTACGTGATCATGCAGGGAAACAGCAGAAATGCCCCAAAAGAAACAGCCCAGGTTAAATATTTCTTCCTCAACCCAGAGTTGGGTTTCTTTTCTTTTTCAAACGCTACACAAAGGATTCTTCAGAGAAAAGCCATTTTCAAAAGCAATGCTGTTTTGTGGTCCAAATGGCAAATCAATCCACAATTTAAAGTATTACTTTTAGTTCAAATTACATAAAAGTGTGCAAATAAACAGCAACAAGCTCAAATAAAATATGAATAGTACAGCTCAAGCCTTTTGCCATAAACAATGAAAAGCAGAGCATGAAGTTAAAAAATCATTTATTTCACATTTATCACATTAATGAACAGGCTTCACAGACATTAACCCACCACTCTATAAAAACCAGCACTTAAAAACTTTACAGAACCAATTCAATGCAACCTTTTAAGTTAACATTACTGCTCCCCTCCCCACCCTCATAGTGTCAATTCAGTAACAAATCTAGTCTACGCTTGGACAATGGTTTCAACTATGCTGCTGTTAAAAAAAAAAAATCACTGATGTTCGATAACATTTGACTGAATTAATCAACTAATCTAAAAGCAACTCATTATTAGGAAATGCGGGAGGAGAGGAAAACGCTTTGACTACAAAACAAATTCTTGCTAATTCTCACTGAGTGCTTCCCCAAAGTGCAGTGCACAGCTTCTGGGGTGGGAGTGACATGAAATAGTGTACTTAAAAACCTTTTAAAATATGGATAAAGAAACCGATATAGAACCACTTGCCAATAAGTTGAGCAGCAATTCCAACAAGTAAAGGATTGCATTCGTATTGATGATTATCTGAGCTAAATTAAAGGATTCAAGGCAACGCTTAACTAGCTGAGGACTGAAACTATACAGAACAGCAGTAATCATATTATAAACCTAACACACCATTTCCCGGAGTAAAAAGCACACGGAGGAACTGCAGAAAAGGAGACAAATTATTTTTCTTATGCGAGTAACATAAGAAAAAATTTCTCCAAATCTTAAAGCTGAACACCTCCATCTCCTTTCAGAAGCAAGAAAAGAGTTTTCCTCAAGACTGTACTACTCTGCCAGAAAGTCACTGGCTTAAGATGCACATAAGTTTCTGAAAGAGCATTTACATTACGTTTTTAACACTAACTCAGATACTTATTTTTGAAGTCATGTATGTGCACACACACACACACATATATATAAACTATGTGCATTGTGCTGCTTGAATCCAAAGCAAAATGCAATGCACTCTGGGATCGAGTATGAGAAGTCTAAGAGTGTTTACACAAAATGGTGGTTTCTGCATTCTTTAAAGAGGAGCAGGCAATGCTAGCATGACCTCAACAGGCTCCTGGGGATGAGCTGGGCTGAACAGAATCAGTACTGCAAGACAACCTCCCAGAAAGTATGGGTCTGCAGAACACATGTACGTATCTTCTGCCCACCAGACCCACTTAACCACTTCAAATAAGGCTCAGTAACTGGAGGAGGAAAAATAACTTTGCTGAGATTCTTGTTTTCAAAAGGAAAAAAAAAAATCACCATTTTTAGGTCCATACTTCCAATACCAGCTCACTCCCCCTCACGAACAACGCTCCTCCACACAATTCCCTAGGGCACTCCTCCTCACTCCATCTATCTCCAAGCTGCAATGCTGGGAAGTGGAAAAGAGCATCAGAAAACCTAATCAGCAGACACGTCAGCTAAGCCTGGCATAACTTTATGCCCCAGTATTGAAAAATTCTTCCGTATGTCTTGCCCCAAGGACGAAGGGGATTTGCCTCTGCACTCCTGTCTACGTGACACCAACCCCTGAATCCTCAAGAGTCAGCATTCTGCACAATTGCATCTTCACAGCACTCTGCATTCTTAAGTGAAACTGTTCTATTAAGGAACAATATGGTTCAATAGAGCACTGACCTCCCCATCATAAAAAAACTTATTCTAATGTTAATTTGAGGGATAATAAATCTTTCATCCAAAGAGCTGGGGGCCATTTTAATCAAAATAATGCCTTACGTTTTGGCTGTGATCCTCTTCCTCCCAGCTGAGCCCAGCCAAGGACTATGGATATGAAGGGCAAGGAGACAGCACCCGACAGAACACAGCAAGAGGAGAAAATGGCACTTGTATGAAGGGCAGAACATGACAATTATTCACATGGCAGGCAGTAGTGCTTCATATTGACATGCCAGGAGCTCTCTGCAAAAGCAGAGGGAAGAAGACACCTGCAACAGACTACCCTGGTGGCTGGAGCCCTCCTCAGTCTGCTGTTCCAGAAGGAAATCTGCTCTTCCAAGATATCTAGGGAAAAGCTACAGCCTGTCTCTCCCTCTCCCCCCATCTTGCCCAGCTAATGAATATGTACCTACCGCCACCTTCTCTTTGTCTGCTTCCTTCTCCCCAAATCAAGACACCTGTTTTCCAAATCTATAGTTGGAAGACACTCCTATATCCTTTCAGTTGCAAAGTTCACAACTGGAAGGTTTTCTTAGTCACCAAACGGGACAGATTTATTTCCAACTCTGGGCTGACCACAGTCAAAGCCACAGCTGTCTACTGCCCTGCTGGATGGACAAGCAGAGGTGAGAGCAGCAGCACTGCAGAGAAGGGGAGGGCACACAGAGGCACTGAAGAGGTACAGGGAACAGCCAGTGGATCCAGGAATACTACAGGTCAATCACAGACACAAGGCCATGGAAAACTGTTTCACTAGGCTCAATGTGCACCGAGTCATTAGTTCTTTCTCTTAACGTTTCAGATCATAGTAACTCAGCACTGTACATTCAAAAACAATTTCTCTCTGCTACACTGAAGCAGACATTTTTTAAGCTACAACAATGAATCACTTTCCTGTAGGAGGCTTCATTATGTAGTAACATTCTCATAGGTTGGTAAAGCAAAACATGAGAATCATTCAGAAACAAGCATTTAATCTTTTTTTTAATCTGTTAAAGGAAGAGCTGCAAACAAGCCTGCTTCAAAGCACTTAGGTATCAACTTCAGCATCTAAAGTTTATTTGTAACTTAAGGTCTTATTCCAGTCTTATATGCAAATCCATATTCCCTAGGAACCCCAGCAGATGACTAGCAAAGTATGTGTGTGATAACAAAGTTCATGTTCCCTACAATCTTTGTACCTTCAGAATAACTGAAACATGACTTAACTTCAATTTGTATGAAAGATAAGCAACCATTTCTCTTAGCTGTTTTACGTTTCCCTACACCCCCCAAAAAATTAAGTTTAAATCCAGTGTGGCCTTTGTTAGTAATGTCAATAGCCGAACATCTGTGAAGAGCACTGTTTCTCAAAATGCAATCCACAAAGAGCAGAAAGCTTATATGGTGCCAGCTTGCTTTCATTCACAGCTGCTTAACTACATGAAAAACACCTAAAATGCTTTAAGGTTGGTTTTTTTTTTTTTTTTTCTAGTATCAATTTCCTTGCAACCAGGAGCTAGAGTCACTATGGGATTGTTTCAAAATCACAACAGGTGACTTGCACAGCAGCCACCTAGACAGTCCCCCAAGCATGAGATTGCATCACATGTAGCATGGGGCACTTTCCCGTTGAGCTTTTTTCAATGTTTCCAAAGGTGTTAAACCTCATACAAAATGTTCATACTTTCTAAGACAGTGAGAGACGCTGTTCAGGACCCCATCCCAAAGAACGTTAAATTACATACACCGGATGATTTTCAACGTGACAGACTGGAAAAAAAAATAAATCACTCTAATCTTACAAGATAATACAGTGGGCCACTAAGTGAAAAGCCTACTCACTGCAACATTACCTGCACGTTTTCATTCCTAGTTTTGATTTCCTAGCTATGCTGGAAGGGGAGGAGGAGGAGGAGGAGGAGAACACTTGACCCAACACTCAAAATAAGTTTCACATCGACCAAACACATATTGTTATTTTTAAATCGGTTGATACTAGCGAGGTGCTCTCCAGAAAAGCATGTGAGAAATGAGAACACTCCACCTTCAGAACAAGATCTAAATACCACGTAGCATGTGAGGCTTAGAGCTGCTGAACAGTGGGAAAGAAAATGAATAGTTGCTAATTAACAGAGGATCAGCCTCCCTAATGTAATGAGTCAGGTTCCTACATAACATCACTTACCCTATTTTTCTAAAAGAGCTTAAAAGCAACTCTAACTGTGGAATTTCCTAAGCCTTGCGTACTTTCGTTGGCAATGAAAATATTCTCTTAGAAGTCTGTGCACATATGCAATACAGTAATTTAGGTTTGTGCAGACCCTCCATGAGAAAGACACCACTTTCATTGCTATATGGGACTCCTTAACCAAATTTGAACTATGCCAGCACTTGAAGATAGAGGATATGTGCTCCCCAACCTTCTCTGTAATAAGATAAATGGAAATATTTTGACAAGGAAAGGGTCACTCACAAGCAGAATATTCTTAGAAGTTCCAACATTTTGTCATTATAAAGAGCACTGTATTCACAACACCAGAGATCCTAACCTTTTGTTATGGAATAAAATGAAGCTTGTCAATGAAGAGGTTCCCCTCCCTCTCAAAAGCAAAACTTCTGAGCCAACTGTAAGCATTAACTAGAGGGATGGGACGCTGTAAATTGAAATTCTGGGTAGGAGCTCATCAGTGGTTTCTCAGAGTACAAAAAGATAACAAGAACAGCACACCTAAAAGCCTGCTGTCCATACAGTCCCACTTCTTGATGCACGGTACCACCCCCTCTAGCGCACTTCTGACCACTCACTGAGCCAGTTCAATTCACTGATATGTATGAAAACTATGACTCTTTTCCCCCCACCGCCCCCCCGCTTATTTCAGTTTTCTCCTAGAATAACAAACTCAATCTGCTCACCAAAAGGTCAGACAAGTGTCAGGCCAGCACAGGTATTTGGAGCACGTGTCCAGGAGCGTGATGCTCCAACAGCGTGAACCAACAACTTGCTGCTGCCGGACTCACCCAGCAGCAGCCTTTAAAAGACTAAATGTTCAAATTGCCCAATTTCGTCTCAAAAACAAATGGGTCTTCTCTTCCTCCAGTAACAAACAAAAAGTATGCCGAATGCTTTCTAGTGTTAGCTTCATACGTGTATAGGTTGAAAGAAGATGGGAAGATAAGACAATGGACTAGTCCGCTCTGTGGGCATTTCTCCAACCTTTTTCCATTCAAGAAACAAGTTAAAATGTATGCTTAACAGTACACTGCACGTATTTATGATTCCCTTTGTGCATTTAAATACAGCAGTTTTGACATTCAAATATATTTCCACCTCTCTTTGAGATGTGCAGAAAGTTATGTGAAAACAGAATTGAGTTTCCAAAACGAAGCCACACCAGTGCAAGAAGCAAGCGGAGCTCAAAACCATAACATTTCTTTTCTCAACTCCTGTACTCACAGAAACGAAAGTTTCAAGACGCTGTCAAAACATTCACTCCCACCACTTTCTCCCAAGCATACGATCAAAGTGACAGTCACTGTGGCATCCTCTGATCTTCTGCCATGAAGTGACCAAATCCCGCCCTGTAATTTTGGACGTGCTGAAGTCTAATCAGTGATTCCACCCGAGGAAGAGAAACCTCACCAACTTCTCTAAACAAACAAACAAAAAAACCCAACAACCAACCCTCTCTACCACGGATTCTGCACTCTCGCCCCTAGATACGCTCCTACGCGTTCTTGGGCGCGCACAAGTTTATTTTCACAGCAAGCAGAGCCTCCCTTTCATCCGCCTCCCGGCTCAGACCGCTTCACATGCAGCCTGCGGAGGCGAGACCGCGGGGCGCCGGGCGGCTCGGGCTGCCCCCGGCCCGGCCACGCGTTGTTCGAGAGCCCAAAGCCCGCCACGCCCGCGGCCCCAGCTGCCCCGCAGCCCGGCGCCCACCCGCCCGGGGGAAGCCCTCCCG
>VXAA01006695.1:323245-473657 GCA_013399115.1 Anseranas semipalmata
CCCGGCCCCGGCCGCGCCCGTGGGTGTGCGGGGGCGGGCGGGCTCCGCCGGGGGGGCTGCGCGGGGTTACCCGCACCGACACCGAGCCCCTCGGGAGCCAGCCCGGCAGTCGCGCTACCCCGGCTTTCCTCTCGTTGTGCCTCCTCTGTTCCCCTTTGCAAGTTGACCAAGAATATTGCGATATTGCACCTTTTTTTTTTTTTTTTCTTTTTAAAGTAGCGATTAAGTGAGGCAAAATTGCCTGGAAAAATAAAACTCCGTGGAGACACGAGTATTGCTGTTGCAAACAGAGGAGAATAAACCGGTGTTGCCAATCTCCGCTCATAAACATGGTTCCAGCTCTAAAAAAGCAAGAGATTGGCTAAGAAGTCTCAAGACATTGCAATTCCAGTTCTTATTTGTCATCTAGCTTTTGAACATTTACAGCATGTAATTGGAGAGGCTAGTTTTAGAAGGCTAAACTCATCTGTGAGGAATAGGTACTTTAAAATATAATAATAATAATAATAATAACTTTCAAGTCTTACAACAAGAAAGCAAAATAGCACATCTGGAGGGACTTACAGTAGCTGGTACCGTACTGAACTAGGTAACTAGCTAGGTTGCCCTATGTAATCATGAAAGCATTTTTAGGGGGAAGAAAAAAGTACCTGAAGCTGTACAATCAGAGAATCACCGCTGCAGTACCACCATCCTTACGGGAGGCTTCCAAAGACTGGCCTCGCTGCTGGTATGGACATCATGGTCCTTGCCTTCTGCTGTGAAAGACCTGTTGCAAGCCAACCCCACGTCCTGGTAGTGGCCACCTCCAGCAGTTCCACTGTAAAAGGTATCCTAAGGAAGAAAGAGTTCTCCACATCCTCTCCCCAACACCTTTGTGAAGCAAATGCTGCTTTCCTGGCAGTGGTGTCTGTGCTGACTACACCAACATGGCAGGAAAAGTACCTCAGGATCAGTCTTACCCAACCCACTGAGTTGCTTGAAGAACTATTTAAATGATGTTCACCAATTGCTTTAAGATTTTTGTTCCTTGTCAAGATCCTGAAAATTGAAAGACGTTCAAGTCAATGCTCAGGGCTTGTAAAGGCTTTTCTTTTTTCACAAAGAATCGTGTAAGGCGTTACCTAGCCTTCCTTGATTCAATTTTAGTAAGTTTTGTATTTTTCTTCTGTTCATACCTTTATAGCAACACACAAAGAAATACCAATGAAAGCAGTCAATCGTAAGATGTAATAATCACAAAGACATCCTGCAACACATAACGGAAGGTGAATTGAAAGTAATTTATATGTTTTCCTTTGTCTTCCACTCACCGTACACAGAGGTTCGCACCACAGGTCACGTGAAGCAGTTATATCACTACAATAACATCCTTTCTGAGCTACAGAGACCACATTCCTAATATCACTAATCATTAGCGGTACTTGTTGTGTACTGGAAAAATCACTCCTTGAATAATTTGTGGCTTAATAGTGCCATGCATTAGCAGGAGTGTCTGAACATCCTACACATAAATCAATAATAGTCTCTGGTGGACACGATACAGGTTTTCTCCTGTGT
Organism: Anseranas semipalmata; assembly: GCA_013399115.1. Classification (NCBI taxonomy): domain Eukaryota; kingdom Metazoa; phylum Chordata; class Aves; order Anseriformes; family Anseranatidae; genus Anseranas; species Anseranas semipalmata. Next base: position 324,806 of record VXAA01006695.1, read on the forward strand.
TATTTTCTGTTGTGAAGGCTGTGTGTGGTATTTTCCTAGCTTGATTTGACTGTTCTAAAGGTTTTTATTTGTTCCTGTGAGAAGAATATCTGGATCAGCCAAATCTGGTTGATTTCTAAAAGGGGTGTGAAAACCTGAAACAATTCCTAAAGCAGCCAGAGGCTGAATTTGCTTAATCTATCTTAGAAGTTTGTCCTGAAGCCACATTCCCTGACCACAAATGGTTTATGTGGAGCCCTAGGATACATATTTTGCAAAGGGAACATCATCCTGATGAAAGTGGTGACAAACTATGAAAGCGTATCCACTCTAAAAGCCTTAAAGATTTATGGAATCTACAGAACCAAAGAATTAAGAATATCATTCCATTAGCGATGCAACTGTTTGGATGGCTTGTCTTACTACACACTTTTTATGAAAAAAAAAAAAAAGAAGAAGAAGAAGAAGAAGAAGAATTAGATAAATCCAGATGGTCTCCCTGGCTTTCAGAAGCTTCCTTCTAAGAAGGTTGCAGGAGAAAATGAGTTTAAATAGACCAGTTGAAGAGTACTGTGCATTTCAGTCCACGAGAGTTCCCAGGCATCTCCTCTGGGGGAAACAGAACTGTATTTAAAGACTCCATTTCAGTTTGTAACTGAAAACTGGCCCTGTCATCAAATCAAAACAGATACAGAATTAAAATGTTATGGGAAACAAATACAGTATCATGCAATATTAAAACCATAAGGCAAGTTGCCAACAAATATTAAGAAATCAGCACAAATCTTTTTTTTTTTTCAAAAAGGGTAACAGAGAAGATCAAACTAACTTCTTAATGCTGACACAAAAATGCTTAGCATTCTGTAATGAGCATTCTGTAATCGAGCATTTCTGTAATGTTTCCTTCCCATTACAAGTAACTTCTAGAGGTAAATGAAACTATCATCTCCATCTGGTTCTCTTTTCCCTTGAGAGGCTTCTGATGCACTATGGTTCTTTCCCACCATGGCTCTCTAGCTTTTACATTCTTTTATTGTATTTCAAAAGCTGAACTCATCTGGAGGGCAGGGCTGCTATTCAGAGCAACCCCCACAGTCTGGAGAAACCGTCTGACAGAAACCTCCTGGAGTCCAGCAAGAGCCAGTGCAAGGTCTTGCATCTCAAAAGGAATCTCCCATGCAACAATACAGGCCGGGGGCTGTTTGGAAGCTGGTCTCCAGAAAAGGAACGGTGGGTCCTATTGGACAATTTGAATATGAGGCAGCAGTGTGTCCTCGCAGTGAAGAAAGCCAATGGCATCATGAGCTGTTTTAGCAAGAGGTCCAGGGACCAGCAGAGCCAGGGATGTGATCCTTCACCTCTATTCGGCACTTGTAAGACTGTGTCTGAGTACTGTGTCCAGTTTTGGGCATCACCCCCAGTACAAGAACAATATTGACATACTGGAGGGAGTCAATTCAGAAGGCCTCCAGGATGGTCAGGAGCTGGAGAACATGATGTACATGAACAGGCTGAGAGAGATGGACATCTTCGGCTTGGAGAAGAGAAGGCAGAGGGGAGACCTTGTTGCTGTCTACAACTACCTGACTGCAGGACAGGATTGGAAGATGGAGCTAGCCTGTTCTCAGAGGTGCACTGTGATGGCAACAGACACAAATTACAACAAGGTAAATTCCATATCCAGGTAAAAGGGGAAAAAATACCATGAGGGTGGTCAAACACTGGAACAGGTTGCCTAGAGAAGCTGGAGAACCTCCAGTCTTTGTAGATGTTCATGACTCACCAGGACACAGCCCTGACCAACCTTATCTGATTAGACCTGTTTTGAGCGCGGGGTTGAACTACATAACCCCTGAAGGTCCCTTCCAGCCTGACTTATGATTGTATGATTCTAAAGTACCAGATAATGTACTATGGAGAAGAGTTCTGCAGTGACAGGGGATATACTAAATGAGCAAAAGAGATTTTCCAGTTTCTGTAGTTACTTACCTGTGTTCTCTAATTGAAATAAGAATTTATTCTGAGCAGGTTAATTCTTCTGCACTTGAAGAAAACAATTAATGCATTAAAATAGACAAATTATCGACTTCCTTCACAATATTAACACATTAGACCCTTGATGGCACCTCCAACTTCTTATACCTTAATTCTTTAAATCTCACACATGCACTAGATTTGTTCTGTGACAGTAAATACAAAGGCCCACCCACCAAGCTGACAAGAGCTGTATTTGCATCTAAGGGCAACGTCTCTCCTTTTTGATGTTAGCAGACACCTAACAAGTTATTACTAGAATAGTGTTCACAGATAGTCACTTCTGAGCAAGTCCAGATTCATACTCCGGTTCAGAGTTTCTCTATGGTACCCACTGAATTATTAGTTCATTTTACCTCTTTTTCCAGAAAACAAATTCCACTGCTTATGGTGGAATTGAAGAAAAAACAATTATGTTATCTGCTTAATAAGCATATCAAATGTTATCTTACCGTTGTTTAGATTACAGCTACAGTTGCAGGATAGTCAAATTCAGTTGATAAATTTGGAGGTCTTAACACCAGAAAAGCAAGAGACAAATGCTTCACTAGTGCACATTAACTTTGTCGAAGTGCTTTCTAAAAAAATTCATTATATAGGTTTGATCTTGCATTCTGCTGAGAAGTCATACTTAAGTATACAAATAATTTTAAGCATACATAATAATACTCAAAATTAAATTAAATTGCAGAATTTTCTTTAGACAAAAAGTTTTTTAGCATTTACAAGAGTTTACCAAGAGTAAAGTTCACCCCAGTGTAGGGGACCTGTTCTATTTTAGTTTCTCCTAGTATTCTTGTGTTGAATTAAATCAACACTCCTGGACACGATGAACTATCCAACAGGTACACTGACAAAGCAAGCTTCTTTACCACAATACAAGGATGTCTTGGTGACACTCTAAAAAGATCATTCAATTTTAAAGAAAATCTCTAACATCCATGTTCATTACGTTAGTAGCCCTTTCACCTATGAATGGATAGATCCAGTGTCCTCCTGATGCCTGCCCACGAATAACTGAACCCAGCTCAGCCTGCAGGTTTGACATATGCCATGGAAAAACCATGCCATCTCTGAAACTGTCCAAGCTCCATAGTATAAAAAACCATTATTCATTGAAATATGGCTTTATAATTTAACAGCTACAACAACATTGGAACAAAACCCCACCCTTTTCTGATTATTTTTAATTGTTAAAGTATTTGAATTAAAACAGTAACAAAGTCATTATTGAAATAGTTATTATTCTCCTTTGCCATAATTTTGCTTTTTGGGAAACACATTTTAATTAAAAATCCAAAGAAAAACAATGAAGAATTATGAATAAGTTTAACGTATCATGAGTTCTACAGAATTAAAATATCTCTGGAGCTTCAGTAGTTTACACAATATTTCAAATGCTCTTTTATTACCTGTAGTTACTACTAACCTTCAACCAACCTGGATGGTTGGTGCGTGATCTTGCAAACACTTCCAGACTCCTGCAGTACGCTCTGTGGCACTAGCTACATGTGTGCTGGTAAAAGACTGCAGGATTTAGGCCTTAGGATCTAGTTTTTGTTGCTCTCGCCTACTCATTTTCATCTCATTCAGGATTTCCACTTTTTGTTATAGTTTTCTGTAAAAATCCTTTTATTCCTCTCTTTGTTTTCATTTTTTTCTTTGTTCCCATTTTAACTGCCTGTTATACTGACTTTTTAAGAACAACAACAACAAAGTCCCAGTTGAAGAATGGATTTGATTTCATCCTTTTAGAAAGGAAAATGGGTATTGATTGTATATTATTCACATCAATGAATGTAATTAATCCCATCTCCAGAAACACATTTTCAAAACCACCATGATATATTTACTTAAGATTAATTTTTAATTCACTTGAGATAGGAGCTTTATGATTGTATATAAAGCACATTTATTTGACAGTCTAAAGTTACTCGGCTGATGATTGTTTTGTGTTTTTAAAAGAGAATAAACCACTTAAAATTTAGTTTGTGTTATTTTGGTATGAAACATCTGCTAATTTTACTGGGCCTAGAACTCATTATAAGGGAAAAATTGGTAGCATAAATTCCAAAACCAATTTTATTTTACATTTTACTGCATTGTGTATGTGAAACAATTCAGGGATGCTGGGGAAAAAAACAAGCTATTTTTTGTTTATGTAAACATGGTATCATAGAGAAGGAAAATATTAGGGAGGATTTCAGACTGTCTTCTACCCTTGAACGAGTTCATGTTTATTGGATCAATGCCCAGTGCTACTAAAATCGTTCAAGTAAAAACAGTTAGAAAAATGTTAAAGAGAAATTGTGTCTTGTCGGAGCACTGGAACAGGCTGCCCAGGGAGGTTGTGGAGTCTCCTTCTCTGGAGATATTCAAGACCCGTCTAGACACCTACCTGTGCAGCCTGCTCTAGGGAACCTGCTGTGGCAGGGGGGTTGGACCCGATGACCTCTGGAGGTTCCTTCCAACCCCTACAATTCTGTGAATCTGTGAATTCTGTGAATCTTGTAAGTATGGGGTTGGTACTCTTAAATAAGAGCAGCTTTTTGAAGTAGCAAGCAGTCTAAATTCCCTGGATGAAGTGAATCCTGTGGTTCAGTGATGGCTGAAGGATGAGACCTTCTGCGGAGAAGGACCTGGAAGTCCTGGTGGACAGCAGGTCATCCATCAGCCAGCAGTGTGCCCTTGTGGCCAAGAAGGCCAACGGTGTCCTGGGGTGCATTAGGAGGAGAGTTGCCAGCAGGTCGAGGGAGGGGATCCTCCCCCTCTGCTCAGCCCTGGTGAGGTCACACCTGGAGTGCTGTGTCCAGTCCTGGGCTCCCCAGCACAAGAGGGACATGGAGCTCCTGGAGTGGATCCAGCGGAGGGCTATGAAGATGACTGGGGACTGGAGCATCTCTCGTATGAGGAGAGGCTGAGAGAGCTGGGCCTGTTTAGCTTGGAGAAGAGAAGGCTGAGAGGGGATCTTACCAATGTGTACAAATATCTGAAGGGAGGGTGTCAAGAGGATGGGACCAGACTCTTTTTGGTGGTGCCCAGTGACAGGACAAGAGGGAACGGGCACAAACTGAAACACAGGAAGTTCCGGCTGAATATGAGAAAACATTTCTCTACCGTGAGGGTGACAGAGCCCTGGAACAGGTTGCCCATAGAGGCTGTGGAGTCTCCTTCTCTGGAGATATTCAAACCCACCCGGATGCCATCCTGTGCAATGTGCTCTGGGTGACCCTGCTTGGCAGGGAGGCTGGGCAAGGTGATCTCCAGAGGTCCCTTCCAACCTCAACCATTCTGTGGTTCTGTGATTCTGAGACTAGGATTATTATACAATTAATTTAGCACATAAGCACAGGCAGGATTTTAAGCATAGATTAAGCTTCTGTGGAATGAAGAGCGCACTTGAAATTAAATCTGTAAGTATTTTGCTGAATCGGGATACACGGCTCTGCTGCCTCAATTATTTCCACACATTTAATCTTTATTTTATAGTTACTCTGTTGTTCTCCCTCTTTTCAATATTTTATGTTTTTGTCAGGACCTTAGTTTCCTTTCCTAGCTTTGCTTATTTTATGCAAAACCCAGTTTGAAACAATCTTTCATGCCCTATTAGAATCATAGAATCATAGAAACACAAGGTTGGAAAGGACCTACAAGATCACCTAGTCCAACCGTCATCCTATCACCAATACTACCCACTAAGCTACTAAATCATATCTTGTAGCCCCTCGTCCAGGCACTTCTTCAACACCGTGAGGGACGGTGACTCCACCACCTCCCTGGGCAGGCCATTCCAGTGCCTGACCACTCTTTGAGAGAAAAAGTTTTTCCTGATATCTAACCTAAATCTCCCCAGGAGCAACTTGTGGCTATTTCCTCGGGTCCTATCATTAGTTATCTGAGAGAAGAGGCCGACCCCCTTGTCATCACAACCTCCTCCAAATTCTGTATCTTATCTATGTTGTTCTAGTCCTCTTCTCTGCCTGCATCCCTACTTATTGGTGCCTCCAAATTACTTTAGCCATTGTAACAAGTTGAATCATAACTTGATCATACACTGATTCCCGCTTCCAATCTCATTGACTGGTGGTAACTATAGAAATATTAGACATCTGACTCCCCAAAAGATGAAGCTCTTTAGTGATACATTTACATGCTTGAGGAGAACAAATCACATTTATGAAATTAAGAAAATACTAAGAACACCCATTCATTCATCTTCATAAGGGTAAAAGAAAGCAGTTAGGTGCTGCACATTTCAGGCCTTTATACTCAACCTAAAGAAAATACTATGTCTATACATCAAGGTCAGAGAACAATAATGCTTAGTTGTACATATATTTGTGCCTAATGCTTGTCTTCAGGGGAGCCTCAGACGTAAGCACAAACTTGAGATGAGATTATAAGGCTAAAATCTGGGACCTGTGAAGACAGTATCTGGAAGCTAAGATCCAAAAGGTTGAACTTTGGGCAAGATTTTCTGTTTCGGAAATAGAGGCATTCTGGTTTTGCAGATGAGATTAGTAATCTCTGTAGCAGTTTTTCAGGAGAGATTATATTATGTCTGCTCTTCAAATTGTGCATTAGACCATGAACGCATTGGTATCACCTCTGCCTGTTCCAGATAAAGAATTTGGACAGCAGCCTATTTTTTTTTTTGTCTGATTGATTGTTGTCCCACCAAAGTAAACTGATCTGATCTGAGTTGCTACCACATCGGTACTGTGATGAATAAAATGATTTTTAGTGAAAAGAGGAGAATCAAAATATGAAAATATACTCTAGAAAAAACAGATTGGTGATGAAAGCTGATTATATCTTTCGTATAGATTTAAGTAATGTGCTGCTGTGGACAGCCCTAACTGTTTGGTGCTGATGAAATACAGAGCTAGAACTGAAGGCAGAAATGACTCAGCCTCCAGAAAATTGGTGTAGCATTTAACAGAAATAGCAGAGAATTGTAAGTTTAAATGGAAGGAAGTCTGAAAATATTTAAAGCTTCAAAAGAAATATTGTGCCATGCTAATAAAGACATACATGAAAATGACAGCATATGATAAAATTTAAAGAAGAAATAAGGCTGTTTTATATGAAATCCAAGCTTTACGCACCGGGCTAATGCTTCTCCCTGGAGAATAGCTTTGCCAGTTACTATAAAACCCAGGAAATTTGTGTTGTTTTGTGTTGTTGCCAGCACTTGGATGCTGGCAAGCAATGACTGTGCAAGAGTTTCAAGAATAAAAATCTGAATTAAAGAAAAGAGAGGGAGAGAGAGAAGCAGAGAGAAAGAGAGAGAAGATGTTACAAAAGAGTAAGGTTTTGGCCATTATGATTGTTGAAAGAATTTTAAAATATGGCCCAAACCAACCTGAAAGTATGATAAAGCCAAAAGATAGAAGAAAGCCCCCCCCACCTTTCATTGGCCTCACATCTTTTAAAAGTATCATGTTTTCTGTCCTAATGTTATTTTTTAAGTTTATGACTGCCAATACTCAGTTCCCCTGTCCCTTTCTGTTCTCAGATGTATGAGGCAAATACCGTGCACACTCCTCTTAAAGTGCATCACCCCTGCTTTTTCTGCCAACACATGCCCCAATGTGCTTCACGCAAGACTAAAGCAAAAATAAGAAAGGCACTGCATAAGATTGCAGCATGTGACCTAGCAGTGTCAATCTCTCACACTGTGAGTGAGATGTGACTTACAAGGATGCTAGCAACAATTTATTTGGAGAAGGTCATGAAGAACTTGGACAGCCAGTTGCGGCAGATGGGAAGAAAAAGGTTCACAAAATCATGTTTTATGGGCAAACTTAAAGACGAGGGGATTACCATATTCCACACTGGAAGCTTAGAGCAATAACTGACAGACTTCCTGAAAGGAGGCATAGCAACATGGATGTACACCTTTTTCCTGGGCAGTCCTGGACTGTGTGTGTTTGTGCAGTAGTTCTGTTAAGTGATAGAGGAGGCATGGCAACCTAGCCTGCTCTAGAAAAAATTAAAGGTAGGTAATCCTGGTCAAAAACATTGAGTAGGAGCGTGGTGGGTACAGGAATAAAAGCCTGCAGCCTGTGTTGAGAAGGAAGATAGTGTCTTACCAGAGGAACTGCAAATATATTCTAAACAGAATGGGTCAGTAGAACACTGCAGATCAGGAGGGTCTTTTCCTAATGAAAAGGTTTAATGCTTAAAATAAGGCCATTAAGTACATGATTATACCTGAATGTAAGCAGAAATCTCCCATCTTGCAGTCCAATTCAGTCCAAGAGGGTCTCAGAAACGAGGATGGTTCTGGCGGCAAGTTCTATCCTGAAATATGAAGTCTGGTGCCCAGAGCCAGTCTCTTAAACAACTTTACAGCAATGGGAGAAGGGAGATTGACTAAAAGAAACACTTCTTTCACCCAGACTGTGAAATCCTCCTACAGCCTCTCATACAAGTTGTAACAATGAGAGTCACTCATCAACACTAATATTTTTCTTCTGTCACATCCAGTATCCCTAGGCAGCACTAGGACCTTCATTTGTATGCCAGTGTGGAGAGAGTTCCCTAGGACATATTTTATGTTTCAGGAGCTGATTTACATTCAATCTGCCATAATAAAGGCCAGATGATCACCTCTATTATGCAAATGAATGCCTGGAAACAGCAACAAAGTCAGTAACTTGAAGTGGCAGAAGGAACAAGTGCCATTCTGTTCGTCTTCTCTCCATCTTTTGACCTTTCAATAGCTTTCTTGCTTGCAAATCTGTATTCAAGGGGAAGGATACGGCCAACTGGAAAGTGATGAATTAGGTTAGAAATCATTTTATGCCACAACCGACACTCAGCTTACACAGGCAAAGATATACTGGAGATATAAAAGGTGTTCAATAAATAAAAGCCTTGTTACCTTTGGCTTTTAGTGCACATAAACTCTCGATAGTTTAAATGAACAGGCTTAAAATGCATTGGTTGTTAAGCCAGAGAAAAGCTTATTTTAATGAAATGCAAGTGACTAGGATATCTGTACTTAGAGAAATTAAACAACATACACATAATTATCAGAAAAATATACTTAAAACGGAAGACGGCCTACTTACTTTTATATGTATTTTGTCATTTTATGTTTTTTTTGTAGAGATATTTTAACACTGGAATAATTTGATATTTTCTTTTGTCTTTTCTTCATAAAAATGTCTTGGCCTCATCTGAAAATGTACTGTGATGGTCACCATCATGTTCAAAAGCAGAAAGTATACCATGGGCCTCCAGAATTGAATCCATTCTCTTCAGTTTAAGCTAAATAACCAAGTTCCCAGGAGTTTGTCTGACAAGAACGCTTATAATGGAAGAGCGTTTTCTGACCAGCAGAATTGTCAATATAATTTTGCCATTCTAGCTGAAGTAGCTTAGATTTGAACATGTTCCTCCATAACAAAATATAATATCATAATTCTGGTATTTAAATATCCTAAATATTCAAAATTATTTTATAAAATCTCATTTGAAGGGTGAAAACAGGGAATTAATAGAGATCCACTTGTGAGCTATACTCTGAGCTTTACAGATGGCAGTAAGACCCCACAGCATTGCGAATATTCATATCTTGCATATACTGAAATAGATTAAGTTTTACCTGTGTGGGATTAATGTGTAGTTTTTCTATTTTCTTTCTTCTTTTTGCCTAGAATGAAGGAAGAATTTTTTTTTTTTGGAAAGAAAACACCCCACATGGGAACTAACAAATTAACATATTAATAATTACACATCTCTCTCTCTCTCTCTAGATTTAATACATTAGTAAATCAAATAAAATGAATAATTCCATTGGATTTTGAGAAGGCAGGGAGATAATCATTCTATTTCTATCTGGGAGAGCAGTATATTCAAAATCTTTGTCTCAGGACAACAGATAATGTAGTCTCACAGCTTACATTTTATAAATTATGTGAAAAAGGACTAATAGCCTTGGATTTGAGGTCTTCCTGAACTTCGGGAAACTTGAGATCTGAGTCAAATTTTGTAGCACAGGCCCATTTCTAAAGCCTGTATTAATGCACTTGATTCTCTTCTACCAGTATCAAACATAATTAGTCTTGAGTGGGTTCATTTCTTTAGTTTAGCCCATGTCATAGGAAAATGAGTATGCATAGCTCTCTTCTCTTGCTAAGACTTCCTTTTTTCCTGGAGGTGCTTACCCAGATTTCTTGGAAGAACTGTTCCCTTCTCACCATGTATGGAGCTTGAGATTTGTGGTTTCCATTTCAGACCAAAAGAGGTGCTTGTGTGTCTGAAACATTCTTTTGTTACATCCCATTGGCTTGATGAGAAGATGTTGCCTCTCCTTACAGGCCTTGCCTGCACACCTACTGAGAGAAAATGGTAGGTATAATGACAATAACTCACAACTGGTTTAACCCAGAAGCCCTCACAGAGAAAATTGCCATACAGTCAGCATGAATTTTGCCTAGTTAGGTTTTGGCCCTAGAATTCTAATATAAAGCCCCTCCCAGAAGATCTGAATCAAAATATCTAAGTTAAATCAATATCAGATGTCTGTATAAAACAGACAAAGGGACACTATTTGACCTTTCGGTGACTGACCTATTAACAAAAGCAAGGTCTGCAGGATTTACCTCTTCATGCTCATAGTGTGGGGCAACAAGCCAGTATAACATCTGCTTAGTATTCATTGCAAAGCAAATGTACAATGCTGACACCATTAATCAGCTTGTCCAAGTGAACAAAATGTCAAAAGCTGATGTAAGAAAGCCTGGCTTTAAAAGCAAACATTTCATACAGACCTGCATGGGTCCATCTAAGGATGGATAAGTTAACCCTGGAAGATGAAGAATGACTTCAGCCTAATGTTAGAGGTGGAATGTATGTAAATCTAACAATATACACAAAGACTGTAAAAAAATTAGAGGTACGGGAACTAGTTCTACAAAAATCAATCACCTACCATTGGTGCCACAAACTTCAGAATGTGATATTATTCAGAATGAATAAAAACATTTTGTTTTGAGTCCTACCTGCAGGTTGCAATCTATGCCTTAAAAGTAAGTTTTTTTACCTTCACAGAACCACTAAATAGTAGCTAGCTTCCCCCCTCCCAGCCTGTGCTGAGCCACAGACAGGAACAGTATCTAAGGGACAGACACTAGCTAGAATTAATTATCTAGGTATAAAACAGTGCAGCAGTACTTGAAATCTGGTCTTAAATTAAGGGGGAGAACTGAGGACCAGTCAGGAAAGGGTGCTGTTACTCCCTTATTTAATGAGGAGTAGAACATCTGTCAGGGAAAGAGGAGGTAGAGAACACACACACGCAGAAGACAGACATGGAAAAAATCTCTGCTAGCCAGCTTAAAAATGCAGGACCCATTCTATCTGCCTTTAAAAGTCCAAGGCTTTTGAGCTTCCAAGATTCCCTCTGGGATGTGTTTCTGGACTATAGTGTATTTTGGTCTCAGTATATTTTTTCCTTATACACTTTTTTTTTTTTAACCCAAATTTCTTCCCACAATTACCAGCACACCACTTCATAACAATAAAAATTCACCTCCCTCATAAACTCTGCAGCCTTCACTGCCTTTCCTTTAGGGTCAGATTCTGTTATGTCTTATGTCAGAATATTGTGCCTTTTACTATAAATTTGCCCCAGTGGAAATCATCAGGCTCACTCAAGAGTAGGGCTCTAGCCTTAAAGAATAAAGCAAAAACATTGCTAGATTAGGCACAAAATGTCTTGAAAAAATGAGAAAAACTTTTTGTTGTTGTTTGGAAGAAAAGACTACATATTGAATTAATCAGCCTCTCCATCATTATAAATCAAAGACTTGCTAAGGAGAGTTGCCATTGTGTGACATGAAAGGACTGTATGTGACATACTGTTCTAATAGAAGAAATACATATTTGTTGTTGTTGTAACGTATTTCATTTACCTGGGGGAAGAAAAAAGCTTGATACTTTACTGTGAAGTAAACTCATTACTGAGTAATGACTGTGTTCTCTGCTCCAATTGGCTAAAGAACAAGAGTAGCATAAGATAATTTGGGGTCCAATGATCATGAGTTAAATTAGACCAATATAAATGAAATTAATTTAAATAAACAAAAAGCAGTGTTGGGGGAAAAAAAAAGAAGAAATTTTATAAAGCAAAGAGAACCATTTGGTGAAGTAGGCTGGACTGAAGAGCTTCAAGTCCTGAATGGTGAGAAAATATGAGAGAATTTATAAGTGGGAGATGCAAAATCCCTTTGTAACTTGAATCCCAAGTAAAGGAAAACACTTCTAGAGGAGGGGTCTGCTGCAAATGGATGAGCATCTACCCGGAAAAGTATATTTGGAGTAAACAAAAAGCCTATAAAAATTGAAAACAAAATTAAGCAACTAACATTTCTCTGTTTTGGAGGTCAGAAAAGATAGCAATAAAGCATGAGTTGCCCAAAAGATCCCCCCCCCTAAAAAAAAGGAGTCTTTAATCATAAAAAAGGTAGGATCACTGTGCAATCATAACAGATCAGAAATTAATGATTATCTACCTAAGACCCCAAACCAAAATGAGTACTTTTTTTCCATCTTGTACACCAAACACTACTTCTGTATTTAACAACATAGGAAGAACACTATGATGCACTTGCAGACTTCAATAGTATACAGAGCTTTAGAACATGCTGTTAAGGAAAAAATTTGTGCAAGGCATAAAGGTAATGAAAAAGAGGACAAAATGCAGTGTGAGTTTACAAAAGATGGACTGTAACAGATTCATCTGGCATTGTTTTTGACAACAATCAACTTTATTTTAGGGAACAAAATGTAATAAATCTGTCATGACTTCCATAAAGCTTTCTCATACAGTCCATTAATTAAAGTGGAGAAGATATGAAATAGTATAAGAATCACTTGACTGTGTGAATACAAATGAGTATGACAGTAACAAGAGGGTTTGGCAAGGAGCTGAATAAGGCAGAAAGAGAACACGGGTTTATCACCGAAGGTTCAAGGAAGATTATAGGGAAACATCCTCGAGGACTGTTTATGGAATTCAGTATTATAAAATATTCTCACGAGCGGCCTTGGCACAAAGACTAGAAACATATTAATGAAATCTGTTGATGACACAGTTGGAGGCATTTTCAGTACAGTGGCAAAATATCGTATACAGAGAGGGAAAATAACATCATACAAGAAACGATGATCAATTTTGAAGTCAGAAGTAATAGAAATGCGATGAAAATGCAAGGACTTATATGAATTTCTGGTTTAAATTGGCAGTTTATCAGCTGGAGGTGTCCAGGGACAATGACCTATATGTTAGGTTGATGGCCCAACTATGAAATGCAACTGACATGATGCATCTGATCATGGTCTGCCTATGAAATCAGACACATGGTTGGCTTGTTGCCTTCCCAAGGTAATCTGCTCCCCTGTCTTAGCTTTCTTAGCTTGACTCTATTCACTTTTGATAACTGTCAGGTGGCTTCCAAAAACACACTAGCCCAGTCACAGCAGGACAGATACCTGCTCATTTAGTGGAGTTGTGCCAGGCTGGAACCTTATAGTCAAATTTAGGATTCATAAAATCACATATGCATAAGGCTGAGACATATCCACAGGTTCATTTTCCACACATTACAGACCAACCCTTAGAAAAGCTCCAATGCAGATTGGGAAAGTAACCTTAAGACATGCCCTTGTAAACGGCAGCGCTCAAAGACATGCCCTTGCAAACCACATTGCCAAACTCACCTGCCTGGAGTGCCAGTTCAGATGTATGTACACTGCTCTGTTTGTCCTGTTCTTCTGCACTTCACGTACATCCAGGTTGCTGCTGGCTTCATTTTCCCCTCTATGGGCTGTGAACAGCTTCTGCACAGGGACCACTTGTGTACTGGTAGGATGCTGAGGCTGCAGTTTCTGTAGGCTATTTACAAACTGAAGCCAGGCAATGCAAAAGGCAATCAACAAACAGATGTCAAAATTGAAACAGAATGAGAAAGGAATGGCCTGAGCCTCTGCTGGCATCACAATGAATGAGTCTTAGTGAGAACTGCTCACTGGCAGTTGCAATTTGAACTCTATGACAGAGCTACTTAAAGATGTTAGATTTAAATTGAACACAAAATCTGATCAGTTCTTAAATTGAAAGCAACTGTTTGGTTGGGCAAATATATGCAGAAGAAAAAAAGAAAATACTACCTTTAATCATAAATATACCCACTAAAACTGATGAAGGCTTACTTAATTTTGACTCTTAGCTGTGGTCTCACAATACTTCCCTATAGGAACTGTGTAGTGCTTAGCTTCCATGGCCATGTGAGAGAACTCATGGCCGTATGAGATGCTCTGGAGGTATATCTAGGACTATCAAACAGCATATGTGTCATTTGTATTTTGTACATTACTTTGAGAAAAAATTCTATAAAGCACCTCTTTTTTTCCCCAGGTAAAATGTCATCAGAGCATAGCTTGGCCTATTTCCAGGATTCTGGAATGTGACCTATGCCACCAAATTTCAGTTATGTTACTAATATTGGTATCCATGATCAGTCAAAAATCATCGTATTTACATTTGATGTGTACCTAAGAGCACATGCATGAAGATGTTCTGGAATAGCACGAGACATCTCACAGCTGTTTCATTAATATTTTTAAAAGCTAATGTTTCTAAAAAAATATTTTGAGCATTAACTCAGTTCAAAGACACTCTTCAGTTTCATACCCGTTATAAATTAATCTTATACCTCTTCCATAATTCTTCATATTCAGCTATTGGCAGTGACAACATTTCCACTTGCATGGCAAAAGCTGGAAATTCTGGCAACTAGGCAAAGAGCAGAGGGGTCTTCTCCAACCTGTAATGGTAGGGAAGGCAGCGTGGGACTATGAGATGAATGTGGCTGGAAGGCCTTTTTTTTTTTTTAAATCCCAGCTATTGCAACTATTACTGGGATTTACACTTTCTGGTACATCTTCCTATTCTGTAGCCTGTGTTCATTTAGGAATGGGACTGTCCTTTGCTAGATGTTTGCAAAATGCTCACCACACAGACTTCCCTCAGGGCTTCCCAAATCCTTCTCATACCCTTTCATATAGTATCTAATAATAAGCAAGAGTCAAGACCACAATTCTTCAGCAAATTCCATTGCTATGGAATCACGATATACACAAGACCCAGATAATATCTCTGTATTTTGTACATAATTTTGTTCCTAGACAACTGTACACAGGGTCAAGTGCCTTGGGAGTTTAGATCATTTTGTTTCCTAAGCATTATCTAAGTGAGGAATTGCAAGCAGGCACAGAGTGCCTCCTAAGTTATCAGGAAGCATCTGGTAATTTGACCTATATTTGCTAATGAAGTTCTCCACTCTGAGTTTCAGATGTAAAAGTCCTGCTTGTTTACAATATTTGTTGTATGACTTTGTTATTAGATCTACTCTTTATCATCTTTCAAGATGCTACTTTTTCCTTTTACACATTTTACACATCAGTGTAATCTCCACTCTTATTCTTTCAAATCTGTTTTGTTATTTGGATCATTGCTCTGAAAGCAATTCCTGAATTTTTATTTTTTTTTTTTGCACCAGACTTGACAGTGGCCACAAAGAAGGACTCAATGTATAACACAGGTGTGACTCTAATTTCATGTAAATCATGCTCTCCTGAAGTTGCTGGTGATACATTAAATTACACAAGCAGGTCCTTTATGCTCTTTTGTTGTCTTTTTTTTTTTTTTTTCTAGAGAGACCAGAACAGCATTAAACGCATTAAAATGTAGCAGTGTTGCTATAGCTACAACACCCTAAGGCTGTAAGCGAGGCAAGGAGGTCATCACTTTCTAGACCAGCTGAGACAGCTAGCAAAATGCAGACTTGGTTGCATATTACAAACCTTTTCTACAGTGGATAGTCTAATGGAAGTTATGAGTTTCTAAAAACTAGTACTTGAGGGTGGCTCCTAAGCAATGGTTTGCTATATAACTGTCAACATTGCTCCTTTAACTGTTTACTAAGCGTTCCTGGAGCCTGGCGACAAGAGACTCCTGTATTCCACTGAAAGAGCACTGGAGTTGTTCAAACATTCCCAGTCTTTGGTGCTCTCACTTTATTAACTTTTCTTCATGCTCTGCTTTTTGGAAGCAAGCACTGATTTGCATATCTGACCGTCTTCTTAAAACCCACCACTATAGAAATATTAATGGTTGATTCCCCAGGGCTAAGCAGAATCCTGGAAAAAGCCTCCAGGGTTTCTTGTGTCAGAAAGTACTTTGGGATACCTGTGGGTGAGGTTCTGAGGGACCCCACAACATTTGGCATGTTCCTAGAAAAGGAATGAGCAGTTTTGCATCTGATTTCCCAATGTCTCGTGTTTTTTCAAGACACCTAGCTTATCATTTCATCAGTCCAAATATTCACCTTTAAATTACTAGAAAATATTTGTTCAGGAGAAAGCAGGATGTGTTCTGTGTTTATCAGGAACAGGCTGCCTTGTGGAATGTGCATTGCTGTGAGTAAGTACCCTGGAATGAAAAGCTGAATCTTTCCTCAAAAGCCTGCTTGCTTGCTTTCCTTTTTTTTTTTTTTTTTCTCTCAAGGAGGATACTGACACCATTTGCTCAGTGCTCCATACAATTGCTGAGCCCTGTATTACTGTGAAAAAAATCCTGCATTACAGGAAAATATGTCACTTCACTTAGGAGGAGGCAGTAACAGGACCAGCACACAGTTTACAGAAATATTGCATTATAAAATGGTTGTTGCTCACAACATTTGAATCTGTAATTTTGGGAATATGGTTTCTGGTTCTTCAGTGAAATTATAAAAGAAAGGATTCACAGGACTGTGGGAACAGGACCAGATAATCAGCATACTTACATTTGTGAAAGTAATTGTCCTGTGTAGCAATGTAAAACATTTTTCTCAATAAACCCATGAGATAAATAGTCAGCATAAAGCAGATGTCTGCAGCATTTGCTCCAAACAATCTGTTCCCTTACAGAAAAGTAGATATCATAGAAACTTGTCAGTTTACAGACCACTTTTAGATAGGACTGATCTTCCTTGTGCTTTGTAGGCTGAGACTGCAATCTTGCTGGAAAATAGTCAGGAAGCCACAGAAACAATAAAATCTTTGGAAGGAAAAATGTAATGCAGAGTGGATGGTAAGTAGTTAGTTCCCCGTGACTGCTCCACCTATTTCAGGAGCTGACTCAAATATTTCTCCTGTTTGACAACTTGACTTTTTGCTTTGCTGCTGGCTGGTGGCCAGCATTCCAGTTAGGCACAAGCAGCAGGTCAGTGCCTTTCCATGAACACAAAAGGTGCTGTGGAGATAAAATCTTAACTGCATTCTGGCCAAGATCAGGCTGCAACCAACATTTACTCATTTCTCATCTTCTGCAGCTGGGTTTGTACATCTGAAAGATGGGAGATAATAATGTGTGAAGACTAAATTAACTTTTTTGTATTGAAAACAACAGGGAAGAAGCTCTGTGAGCAGATGCAGCAAAACTGACAGTGGAAGGATTATCTTTCGTACAAAAAAGATATCTTAGTGCGCGGAATTCTCATGATCAAAACCGTTCAATTTTTACAGCACATTTCTTCTTCTAAGTACTAGGAAACTTTGCAAACAAATTATTCATGCAACTGCCATTGCAAGTAAGAAAGCAGCATTATTCTAATATTTCAGATAGCGATATTGAGAGAGGTACTTTTAAGCACAGAAAACAGTGACTGAGTTAGGACTGGATACTCAGAATATCAGGGAATCAACTCTTGTCCACAGCTTAAAGTCACATTTTCACTGAACTGGGCCATGCAGGTATGCAAATTGACTCCACAAACTGACCACCTCTGTAAAACAAGAAAACAATGTGATCCCTGCCTGATAGAATGGGAATTGAAGAGCAAATATATCTTGTCACACAGGAAGTTTATAGAAAAGGCAGGAACTGAACCAGATGTTCGAAGATCTGGCCCAGTGCCTTAAGCACAAAATAATGCTTTTACCTCATAAAAGTGCTCTAGACTAAAACTGCTCTCTCTCACCTTTTACGATCTGGTTTAGTAAAGAGAATAGAGAGATATCAAGAAGTATGCTATTAACCCAAAGTCTACTCTGTGATAAGAGTACATCCTTTGATGACTGTGGAATGTTATATTGCTTTTACTTAAATCACAAAAAAAAAAAACGAAGAAGAAAAGTGTCTCTTCTGTGGAACAGTTTCCAGACTTGGATCTGCTTTCCTCCTTTCCCTCTGTAAACTCCTTGTTTCTTTGATACATCTTTTCCAAAATGACTCAGGATTGACCCATATGGATGGTACTGGATAAGCTTGATAACATAAGCTGCTTTTCATACACTGCAAATTGTTGTGAAAACTTGATAGGGAAAATACATGACTCCATTTTCCACACTTCCCAGCCTGCACAGGGAAGAAACCTGTTTTAAAAGCATTGTTTCTCTAGAACATGTAAATAAATTTGACATGAGCAGCTGTACAGAGAAATACTGTTGTGCTGCCATCTCCTCATCCCTCTGGATGCAACCTGGCCCTGATAATTAGCCTTGGCTCCTGTGGGAACAGAAATGTGCTGACTAAATGATTGTTCCTGTTATCCGGGCTTCCTACTGTGCTGCAAGTTCTTTGCTTTAATTTCATTAACTGCCTTAAAGCTCAGCCATGTGCAAAATGTCATCTTTCTTTTTTTTTTCCCAACAAAATCTGCATTAAGGTAAATGCAATTGTTTAATGGTCAAGTCAGTGCGGTGAAGTGAACAAAGAGCTGCACAACAGGTTCTCCATGTGAGTGAGTGCCAATTCAAATCTATTTAACTACTGTAAATTGATTTGAAGGCAGCACCAGATGTGCCACTAGATTTCTATTTATTCCTCACAGAAAGTCAATGAAATGCATGTCGTCTGGAAATAGTCCCAGGGAAGCAGATGCGTTGTGTTTATTGAGGCTTTGACTAAAGACCAATTCTTGAAGTTTCAGATAGGCATTCAGAGTGCTCAGCATCACCCAGGAGACTCCCAACATAATGGTAGGCCACAATGTAAGTGGAATCTGCTTTGTGTAATAAACGAGGGGTTCAAAAAGTCTTCTGAGTAATTCTCTGAACGGAAAACAAATCAGATATTTAAACCATAATAATCCTTTCCTACCTAACCTGGATGAGACTACTTTGCTTCAATGATCAACGTGGTAATTCTGCAGTTCAATTTCTTTTCTTTTGAAAAGTTCATTTCCTGTGGCCATTTTCTAAGATCTCAACATTTACAGGAAACCAAACTTACTAACACATCCCACTTGGAGGGGGTTTCCACTGCTCACAGAAAGGTACTGAAAGGTACAAAAGTTCAAACATACTCAGCTGCAGATGAGCTCATCCTCACCAGTTCTCTGCAGCTGATTATAATAAAAACATCACCTCCCATGTGACCAGCTCTCGCCATTGAAAAGCAATAATGTCATCTCCGGTGGGATCCTGGATGACATACAGCTAGTATTAAAACACAGATATTTCTCCAGATTTCCCTGCAGCCTGTAATTTCCTTTAGTGGAAGGACTGGCTGATGAAGCAGAGTTTAAGGAGGGTAAAGGAATAAACCCTTTATTAATATCAAAAAGAAAAAAGAAAAGATGACCACCTCAGTAACACACATTGTAGCTTAGCAGTTGGGGTAAACACATGGGACTGCTTTGATAATAAGAGTTGATTTTTTATTTTTATTTTTATTTTTTGCTATTTATTATAAAAGAAAGTATATGGCTTTGAATGAAATAAGTTGCTATTAGCATTTAGTCCTTCAAGCTAAAAATGTTCTTTCAGGCCTGATCAAATAGTCCATGGAAAGATTAGCTTCACTGGGCATTTTAACAAGCCAGCAAGGCATTTAGACAGAAAATGTGTAATACAAGAAATTTGCCTTTCCATGCAAGAATGTTGTTTCCAAGAAATATCACAGACTTTTCCTAAATTGTGCTGTGCCTGGTGGCCTCAAGGAAGAGCAGAGGCGTTCCTATGAAAAGAATAAAGGGCAAAATACTTGCTGAGTAACTGTCCTTACTCTTTAAAGATGGGCAATTACTTGCCTAATATTTAATTTGTGGCATTCTTTTCTTCCTTTCTATTGAAAAAGGACCGTTATTTTATGCATGTCTGTCACGAAAGAGGAGAGGAGATGAAATACTGTTCAACACAAACAAAAGAATTCAGATATCCTGAGGAACATCAGATAAGCATTACAATATGCCCCAGAGTTTGCTTGAGACAACATAGCCGGGGGAGGCTATACAATTTCCAGACTCTCCTCTCAGCTATATTCCATCACTGAGCAGGGAGATGTGTAATAATAAAAATGTAATGTCATCCCTCACGGTTTTAAGAACCTATGTCCCATTTCTCTGAGTAGACAGTATTTACATAAAGCCAAGGAAGGAATCTCTTCAGAAATATCCACCCAACCTAGAAAGTCTCTGGAAAGACTGAATGCAACAAACGTTGTTTGCAAATATTCATATTGAGTCAGATTCTTTTTCTACACAGAAAACAGATCTTCAAAATAAAGGATACTGTTATTTTGACAGAGCAACAGGAATTGCTAGCATTGCAGACTAATCACTGCACTGGAAATTGCTGAGTAGGTATGGCTTTATCTTCACAAAAAACAAACAGACCTAAGAATATGTATTAGCTGCTGACAGTTTCAATAACTTCCCTGAAGCCATTTATAGCTCTTCCCAGCTCTTTATTATTTCTCTGAAGAGAGATCACTGGACTAAGTGGGCCTGAGAAGATGCATAACTTACAATGTACCATCTATCATGGTCTGTTAGGATTACTCTTAAGAGGCTACAGAAAGTGCAAGGTGGGCCTACACTTGACACAGCTCAAACTGTGACGAGGAGTGATGGGGCATTTGAAAAAAAGTCTTCAAGGTACATTAGTGCTGTCCATATCATTGATGTTGAGGCAACACTTACCAGGCTTCTTTAGAGATACACAGGGCTCTGGCAATTAGCCATCATTGGCAATGGCCTGAAAGACCAGCCAGAGAAACCAAGGCTTGCCAATGCTCAGAAAGGCTGGGCTATACTATCTGTGCTAATTCCCTATAGGTACTCAGAGGGCCTCAGTAATATGCATGCACTATAAAGTTATGTCTATTACACTCCTTCTTCGTGATAAAATACTCTACCAAACATATTCCTTTATGCATAAATAATACCTTACTCTGTTTTAAACTTATACTTAGTAGTCATGCCACAAACTGCTACAATGTACTGCTGGAACATAGTTCTGTGTGCTAAATGTTTGCCTTCAACCGCTGTGGTATACACTGGTTTGACCTACGTTATTGTATGCTTTGGTTTGTTTTGAATACCAATAACTCACCATATAGCACCCTTACAAAGTACATTGACCTGTGTTAAGTTGGTCCTTTTTCCATATCTCATTCTCTAGGAGTGTTCTGACCCACCTAGAACTAAAACCTTATTGATTTGTACATAAGGTGACTAATTCCCTAAACTATTCTGCAGTAAATAGTTATGAATTTAGACTCTGTATAGCTCCCAATTTGCCCTTCGGTACTCTTTATAAGAAAAATAGCTGGCATGTTTGTACACAAACAATTTGGTATGGTTTCCAAAAATGTTCAGCTTTGGTCTAACTTAATGCTGTTCATGTCTGAAAACCCCACCTGCCATGAATTATTTTTGTTCTTTCCTGCTTATGAAAGAAAAGAGGCACATAGGCTGAAGAGGAAGAAAGCTAGCCAAAAATGTGTGCAGGCACAATGATGTAGATTAGAGCATAAAAGTTAAGATGACATATTTCTTAGCAAACAAATTACTGGCTGGAATTTCAGATTTGTTACACTTCTCTTTTGTATTCTTAAGGAATAATTGACCCACCCCCCCAAAAAAAGGAAAAAAGAACAAAAACACCACAAACAGCAACAACAACACAAACAACAAAACAACCCAGAATCTACAAAAAAAAATCAATGAAAGATCAATTTCATTACAAGGTGACAGACCCAATGCCCAATGTCCATAAAGAAGATGTTGCATGCAACAAGTTTAAGGGGTCGTCATATACCTTATCAATTGAAAATAGTATGCCACATCAAAAGAGACAGAATGACATGGCCCAGCATTAACTAGGAAGGCAGAAGGCAACTCTGAAGGTGAATCCTTCACAAACTATCCAGATGCATGCCCTTACTGGGTAAGAATACAAAAAGGTCAAACTCCTGGTAGACCTTGAAGACTTGGGACTGGAAATCTTTGGTAAATTGAAGTCTTTGAGCACAAAGCACAATTTTAAAAAGGTCATAAGTAAACTAACTTGTGACTCATGAGAGAAGTACAACAAAGTAGGAGGAATGACTTTACCTCAAGAGATACAGGTCTACCTGGTGAGAGAAATTGATTATAATCTTCATTTGTTATCACTCATTGTGTTGCCAGAGCTGGGCTCCCTGTAAGGCTTAACAAAGCTCTGCCTAGCTGCTAAAGCAGTGGTACTACTGCTTCTAAGCTAGGAAAGCCATCTTATCTATAACGACTTCTTGGTTAGAAGGTATTGACTCCAGTGTTGAACTTCTGGATATGAAAGAGTGGGAGTAGACTTTTTCAGACAGCAAGAATTATTTAAAAAACAATCATTCCATTAAAGCATCACGACTTAGAAAAAGTCTTGTCACTCACAAAAGCTGAAATAATGAGGGGTTTAGAACAATTCACTGTATCTTATGAAGATGGCAGTAAGTAAGCTCTGCCGGTGAATCCTTTGGTAGAAAGGAAGGACCAGCCACCTCCTATGATTATCCTCTGTGAACAGCAGCGCAGAATCTGCAGCTTATCCTTATCCTTATACCTTGGCAGTATTACCTCTCCCTGCCTGCATCGGTCGTTTTTGTTTAAGGCAAGATAAAATATCTTCTAGGACAAGGGCCCTGCTGGTGCATTTCTGTGATTCCCATCTTGGTCAGTCCCTGGAAAAGCAACATTAAGCAAAAAGCACACTGCTGACAACCCAGCATGTTTGTCTGCCTGTCAGTCTCTCATTTGACTTCTGTATTGTTGGTGCCTGTGAGAAATACCCAGGCTGTCCCCCAGGCAAAAAGTACCCTTGGAAGGAAGAAAACAGGCAAAGCAGTAGCTTTGCGAGTAGGGTGATCATTAGAGACTTCCACCAGTGATAACATATGCTTAAATTTTACTTCACTGAAAAACATAAAGTAATGAGACCAGGTATTCCACTCGAAAAAGGTAGGGAGGAATCTTCTTTTGGTTTTAGCTGTTGGGTCAAAAAAGGCGGAAAAAAGTAGAGCACCTCCTGCAATTGAGACAATGGTTAGGCCAGTGCTGCTCTCTACTGGTGAGGAACACACATTGCTCTAGAAGTACACCCGCGCCAGGGTACATGTACAAGCAATGCTTGAAATGGTTTGTGAGCTATTTTAATAAATCTCTAATTAAATAAAAGCTGTAATAGCTATGCAAATTAATATCTTGTTACTATTAAAATTAAATACTTATCATTGAACTTTTGTGAGTGTCTACAAATTTGATTCCCTCTTCAGACTTCAGTTGCCTCAAGTAAATTCAGCAGCTTAATGTAAACATGTTGCCATTGTTGTACATGCAGGAAAATGTTTCCAACTGGTAATAATTTTCCTTCTTCCCTTCTTTCTTTCTTATGGAAAATTCATGGATGTTCACTGAAATGGGTATTTGAATTGTCTGAATAATTGCTGCAAATGTAAAGGCCATATCAAAGGATGTTTGAAAATGGGCCCCAAGAATTTACTTTAGGAACAGCAAAAATACTACCTATTTGCTCTTTAAAACAAGCAAACAAAAAAGTGGTGCTCTGTTTATAGCATAACACAGGCACTTTCACAATTTTAAGATGGATACTCACAAAGAGCTCATAGTTTCAGATCCTAGAGATTCAGCCCTACTTAAGCTGAGGATAAGAAGATAAATATAATGATCAGAATTTAATCTTGGATAAAATAATAACTGAGTTTGTGTCTCTCAGAGACATGGCTGAATGAGGTGGCAGGCAAAGGTTCGGATGTGGTAACTGCAGGCTGGATCAGGGAAGACTCAGAGGGACTCTTTCTGCAGTCCCCCCTTGTTCTTCTCCATCTGGATGATGATGAGAATCCAGAATGGAGTTTGATTGCCAAGAGAGCATGGCACTCTCCTTTACTGCAAGGGTTTCAGTTTTGACTGGAGTTGCTCAAGATTTTATCATCTGGTTCACCTCAGGCATACTCAGAAGCTTAACACAACACCTCACTTGCTTCATCATACCCACATGATACATGCCTAAGATAGTTCTCCCAAGCACCTTCAGCAGCCTTCTCTATGGCCTTTTCTCACATTACTTTCATTTAAAGTCCCACTATGAAACACAATCCACCTTAAGTAAAACAGAGCAACGAAGCAGTGAAGCATATACAAGCAAATACTCCTTTGTCACACAAAATCACTGAACATGGAAAAACATTAAGAGCAACCAATTTGCTCATTTTCTTTTGCTCTATGCCTCACCTTGGCTTGCAGGAGTGTCAGTAACAGCCATGACTCTCATGTTGTCTATAACTACTCTGGTCTTGCATATTGTTATCGCTGTGCAGGTTATTTTGAAATAACTGAGTCACATCTTGAAGTCTTCCTTTTCTCAGAGCTGGTGTTGGCAGCTTCTCTTCCAGCAGGCAGCCTGATGGGCAGCATTTATTTGAGCAGAGAAAGTTACAAAGGTCTTCTAGGAAAGGCTGACACTGCTTTTTGATAGGCATGGATTGCATTTGTGTGGTCCTCCCCCTCACTCCATTCAAGTAACTAAATGAACAGTGGAGCACCAATTCTAATGGTGTTTGCTGAGCCCAGCATGGTCACCCAGCTAAGTGCCTCCATGCAGTAAGGTAACAATGGTACTATATATTCATGCAGAATGACAAACAAGTCTCCAAAAGACATTAGGAAATGTCCTGCAGTGCCTTGTTTAACTGCAAGAGTAAACTGCAGATGAGACAGAACGACACAGCACACAGGGAGCATTCATCACAAACAGATTGCTCATTGTTTTATATAAAGTAAGATTTGAAAAGTTTTAATGTTCCCCTCTCTCCTGGAAGGCTTGGGTCGCAAAGTCTGTTGTGGAACTTTGTACATAGCCAAAGAATTTATGGCTAGAGTCTCAAGCACAATGGCCTTGGTGGTCCTATTGCTAAATCCATGTAATAATTTTAATTCTTTTTTGAATGTTGACGTGTGGCTGGGATACAAGTTTAGCACTTTATTCCACCTTTCTTTGTGGCAGCTCTGTTACATGCCATCCTCAGGAAGGATTCACAGTGATTATGGGTGGAATTGCAAACTTTTCTCTGATAGTTATGGCAGCATACCAGGGCTGATGAGAAATCATAAGTCTCCAAGAAAGAGTTGCCCTACCAAGATGCAGTGTAAGATGATCAACTGTTTTTTCCTATTTATAGGGAGGCTCCTGAGCTATGCTGCTACCCGTAAGTAGCTGTAAATTAACACCAGTAAGGGACAATTTAGCCTCAGGGCAATCCAAAGGATACATGAGAAGACATAAAGTGCCTTCACATATCCCTAAGCTGAGTTTGCACTGAGCAGAATTACACCCCAAGGACAGAAATGGAACTGATGAAAATGTCATCTTTTTGTGTTTGTTTTCTGAGAAAAAAAAATCCACTAGAGGTTATCAGAGGAACAATTTTATTTTTAGAATACTCTTGTTCCCATGAAACTCAAGAGAATTTTTATCTTTGACTTGAATGGGAACAAAAAATTGCCCTTGGGGAATGACTTCTTACATTACCAAAGAAGAAATATGATTAGGAAAACCTGTGGAGTATATTTTCTCCAGTGAAATGCTCTGGAAGAAATGTATCTATAGAGGGAAGTGTTTGTGTTAATTCTGAGGCATTATTTTGTCATGCTGTTAGTTTTATAGGGTACTGGTTTGGAATTTGTTCTAGTACCTATTAAAATTAATGGGAATCACAAGTTTTCAGTCAGAACTGAATTAGAGGGGTGAGTGCTCTTAGCAGTTTTACAGATGAAAAGAGAGAATACAGTTTTATTAATTTATTCAATGCTTTTAGAATAAATTAAAGTATCTTCTAGCACATACAAATGTAGAGGAAAGATAAATATAAGAATCCCGTATCTCTACAGCTTAGACCTGGAAAAGCAGAGCATTCCTTATATTGAAGAAGCCTTCATATGTTTTTTCTTTTATTTAGGAAACCACAAAACAACAGTTGTCTGTGAGTCCAGGGATTGCTAAAGCACTGACAAGCTACACTAAAGCTAAAATCCATTGCTCGAAACAAAATGCAGTTAAAACTGACAACAGATACTTTTTAAAGCAATGACAGAAAAAAAAGAAGCACCACTGGAAGCTAATTCTCTTGTATTGGCATTTTGCTGTCCTGTAAATCTAATTTCAGAGCTTGTCCTTCTACCAGTATACGGATGACCAATTGCCAGGTGATTAGTTTTGTGGTAGAAAGAAGTGACTGGTTACAGTTAAAGGCTACAGTTATGGCTGGGATTAAGGTCAATGCTCCGGCGTGGAAGGGTGACATGTACGGCTGCAGTTAGGGTTAGGGTTCAGGAAAAGATGAGCTGCACGCATAAATTTACTGCAGGATCTTGTCAATGTGGTAGGTCTAGGATGAGGGCTGGTGATTGCAAGGATTTATGCCTTCTGGCTTAGTTGTGATGGAAACTGGTGGCAGTAGTGTTACTGTTAAAGGTAGTATAAAGGTTAAATGCATGGTCTGGATTTAGGAAGACAATCTGTGGAATTGCATGTATCACTGTATCACAGAAACCTTGCAGTCCTTATTTCAGAGTGTTTTTGTAGGAGCGAAGATCTGATGATGCATCCTAGAGGCAACAGGAGTGACCAACTATAATGAAAGTGACTGTCATGGTTGTCCCTCCAGAATCCTATCCCTAAACACAAAAGGGAGACCTGCTTTTAAACGTGTGGTCCTGCAGAGGTGAAATCAGGGCTCATGTCTGAAAGGATGATTGGCTCTGATATGGGAATTGGTAAGTCTGTAATGAAGTAAATGGTTAAAGTAAGGGGGCAAGAAAGGAAAGGGCAAAGAACTGAGTTTATTAATGAAACCTGTCCATCAGGGTGAGGCTGGCAAGGATGAGTACAGTCTATACACTGTAGCGCTGAATAGAGGATGGGTAGGCTTATTATTACAATCAGATATTACTATGATTAGAGTTGGATGAAGGGGCAGGCTTTATGAAAGTAGAGGTTGTAAACAAAAATTTATTGCTAAATCCTGCCAGCCTTTTGCCTTTCATTCAGGGGTGATTTTTCAGCAATGAACTGTCAGTGGTTAAGGTGTGATAAAGCATCCAGCAGTTAGGCAGAAAGAGTTCAGGGTAGAAGAGGAAACAAACTTGAATTCACTGGTAGGTCCTAGAGAATTTAGAGAGATGGCTAGGGCTGATGCCAGAAAGTTGTTTGGCTTAGCATTAAGTCTGAAGTTTGTGGCAGTTGCTAGTCTGTCCAGAAGCCTATCCTAAGGGCGGCATCCTCTTTTTCTGTGAAAGAGAAGATGAAGAGCTAAATCAAGTGTTGGATCCTATCAGTCTGATATGGAATGACTGAGCTGAGGGTTGATGCTTGTAGATATCAACAACATCTGGATAGTATTGACTTGAAACAGGGAGAGTAAGGTTACCTTTAAGTGAAGGCCATATTTGGATATCTGGTTTCCATTTGGAAAGTAGAGGTTGGATGGTTGCCTTTGTTGCTGGATCCTGCCAGGCCTCAGGTTCCAATTTCTGGACTAGTTCTCCTTGCAATGAATAGTGTATAATTCACCCTGCAACAGAAAACAGCAAATGAGCTAAGGATGAGACAACTGGCAGAGTGGCTTAGGATCACAGGTCTGGTAAAAGATGATCAAGGTCTTGATTTTACATTAGTTCCTTAAGAGGCCAAAGAAGAAGAGCTGAATTTGGAGCTAGGGATCTGTGCAGCAAAAGTAACAGATCAAATAGGGTGGTTTCTTGCAGGGCACGGAGGCCTAGAGCAAGGAGGGGTTCTAACAAGGGAGAAGATCTTAGTATTTTTTGGAACTTATGAAGAAATTGAGATAATGTTAGAACTGCAATTCCAGAAAGCAGGGGCTGCAGAGATCAGCTTATTATTGGAGTCTTTCAGCTCTGTAGGGCAGGATGAAAGCTACTGTTAGGAAGGGTCTATGCTTTCTGCGTGGGCCAGTAAGGTTTTTACTGAGGGAAGAGCAATGGTCGGTGCTACATTTCAGGTAAACAAAGTCTGAAAAGCTTGTTCAGTTGCTGTATTCTGTGAGACCAGTAGTTCTTATTTCACCATTGATCTTTTTAATAGTGAACAGCAGGTATGTAGTACGTGACAGAAACTGGGGTACGCATAAGACTCTGGATGAGGTCTTAAATTGAGATTTGCTTTAGGTTTTCAGTAGTTGCTCCATCTTCAACACAGGTTTCTATAAAACTGAGATGAAGACTGACATCAAGAAAGTTGAATTACTATTCATTTCAGTATTCCTGGAAAGGAGGATTTGGACAAACATGATGATGGAAGTCTTGTTGGGGCGGGATGGGGATTGGACTTGGGGATGGACATTGTACTTACACCTTCTGGTGTAAGGGAGGGGTAGGTATTAACAGGGCATCTGATGAAGGAAAAGATAATATTTTTGTGATACCTTTATGGATTATCTTTGAGACTGAATTGAATTATTTGCTGTAAAGAATAGAAAAGAAACGAGAAATTGCAGTTTTGAGCTGCTCTTGAGTCTGGTAAATAGCATTGCCTATTCATGCATATTTTATTTGAAAATTTAAAAAATGAAATATTTATATTCTTTCTTTTTAGAAATTTGAAAGTTATATATATCTAAAAATGACCAAAAAAAACTTTTGAACCAAATACTAAATAAAATATTGATAGTTGTGTCAAAATATATACTTTGGTTAACCTTCATTTTTAATTTTATTTCCAGTGCCATATTTCCCAGAATGACTTTTTTCCCCTACTTTTCAGTTTGGCCACCTAGGCTAAAAACTTTTTTCATAGTGCTATATTCCTTTGCCATACCTAATTTAACTTTCTGCATGCAGGCAGATACAGATACAAGAATTAAAGAGAAAAGTAGTCATCCATAATATTAGTGAAAAAGTAAAAACTTCAGCTGTTTTCTGTATCACCATAGCACAATACTGAGTAGCACATGAAGCATGTTAAATAGGACACTCTGCATAAGCTTCCACCGTTCACCCCCGTTGCTTTCCTTATTCTGCAAATGAGTGCAAAGTTTCAACATTCTGAGTTCTCCTTCTGGCAAGCTTTATTAATGTTAAATATTCATGTATGAAATCTGTTCAGATCAAACCCTGGAATCATTTTGACTTTGTTCATGACCAATTACAATGCCATATAAATTTAAAATCCTGCCATCTGAGTAGCTTGAATGCAGAGAATGAAGGACAATATCCTGTACTCCTAATTTAATTTTCCCAACAGTGTTTGTTTGAACTCTGTCTGTGGGTCAGGACAATGAATATCTGTGCAAATACCTTCTACTTACACCAGCCAGGAATATGTGTGCATAATTCCAGATAAAATTTCAGCAACAGTTTATAGTCAGTGAAGCTGCCTTTTCCCACATAGAAAATAACACTTTCAGATTGAGAACTTAATTAATGGGCTATATGTGTCACTTGTCTGTGGCAGAGCTTTGATTTTATGCAAACTGAGCCCCCTTCTGGCTCCAGATCTTGACTGGAGTTCGAGGAATCTTATAACCTTCAGAAAATAAAATTTTATTGAACTTGGAACAGTCCCACAAGCATCAGAGAGCTGCTGTGCACACAGAGAAAACAGAAGATAAGTAAATGGCAGAAGAATGTAGTGACTCACTTAGCCTGCAGAAAGAAGGTAAAACATGGGGAGGAAGACTGTAGCAGGTAGAGGACTCAGTTCCCCTTTGGGTCAGCTGAAAGTGTTTTTCTGCTCACTTCTAATTTTTTTCTTTGTGAGTCCAAGTGTCATCAGCGTTGAACTTAGCAATGACAGGGAGGTGGAAAGAGGTGGAAAGGGTACTTCCATGCTTCTCAGCCTGGAAAAACAAAGTGGGAACATCTGCCAAAGAAGTCTGGACACTGTGGATTTTCTTAAAAGACCCAAACATTGTTATTTCCTCTGGTTTTGTGCACAGTATCTGAATGAGATTGAGTTTTAAGTGTTCCCATGGTCTTTGCATACACAAAGAGGAATGAGACACTTTCAGACAATGACATTTATTTTAGACCTATGGAATGAGCCAAGCAGCTTCCAAGAGGGTGTTTCCTCTGCAAGACCCTGAAGCCAGTTTGAGAACAGGCTGGCTGCTCCCTCTGAGCACAGGCAGAGCTCCTGGAAACTTCAAAAGTGCCTACTACCAGCAGCAGACAGACATGGCTGTCTGCTTCTGTGGGCAAGATCATGCAGCAACATTCAGATTTAACATGGGAATGTCCTCAAAACAGGGACAGTTGGAGTCAGGATTTTGGTGTGCATCACTAAGAGAGGCCCATTGGACAGACAGGCTCATTTGCAAAAGCTGAATACATAGTCAGATTTCAGACAGCTTGAACACTCGAAAGACATTCAGAAATGGGCAGTGGTTTACACAGAACCACAGAATGGTTGAGGTTGGAAGGGACCTCTGGAGATCATCTGGTCCAACCCCCCTGCCAAGCAGGGTCACCTAGAGCACGTTGCACAGGATCGCATCCAGGTGGGTTTGAATATCTCCAGAGAAGGAGACTCCACAGCCTCTATGGGCAACTTGTACCAGTGCTCTGTCACCCCCACAGTAAAGAAATGTTTTCTCACATGCAGCGGAACTTCCTGTGTTTCAGTTTGTGCCCATTGCCTCTTGTCCTGTCGCTGGGCACCAATGAAAAGAGTCTGGCCCCATAGGTCCTCAGAAACACAGTATCAAGTGTTGCTATATTTTTACTACCAGTACTGTATACAGAATAAATCTGAAATAAATTCAGCTAACTTACATTTATGAAAGAGAAAACTAACCCCTTTCCCACAGTGTGTGTCTCATACCAAGACCACTTTGAACACTGACTACTTCAAACCTCCACCTGAGTTTCGATCGTCCGTAAGTACCTTCAGGTCTGATCTGGTCTGTCTGTATTTTACATCACTTTAGTTTTTTTTGTAGGACAGTCCGTACTAATTTAGGTAAATACTCTATCCAATCTCCTTCTAAATTTATGTAACTCTTTTGGCTTCCTCATAGATTAGACAGAAACAAACAGAAATTTAACAAACATGTTGCAGATCTCCACTTATTAAAACAGTAACATCCAGAGCAACTGGCAAGACTTCTAAAATTCTCCAGAGGTAGGCTTGATGTGGAGATCTTGGTGGCTTAAATTTTATCCATTACAAAGCAGATCATGAAGAAAATGTATCATACTTCTGAGAAAAACAAGTATATTTAAGCTGACTGGTCACTGCCCAGCCTACTTCTCCTTCCATTACATCAAAGTTTGTTCATGGCTAAGATCCCTTTTCCAGGTAATCCAGATTCTTTCAACCCATTTCTGCAACATCACTTTACTGCACCTTTCATGACAATTCCACTCTTCCCACATTGCTGAATGATGGAGCGTTTCATAGTCATTATTTTCTTTAGGATGGAAATTGGGGATTGATGGAATGAAGAGAGGAAAGGAAATAGTACCACCTCAGAGGGAAAAACAGTAAATCTGAAGTTGGTTTTTGGAAGAGAAAATATAAAAAATCTCACAATCTAAACGTTACATTTTGGCAGTATCAAAATAAAATTATCTTGACTGCAGACTTGAAGGTGTTTGGCTCTGTTTGCCTTCTTAAACTTCTACATATATTTGAAGTTTAAGGAATACTGAATCCTGGAAGACCAAGCTTTCAAACTGTAAGAGTGAGCTTTGAAGCTGTCCAGATTCTGAGCTCTATTTCAGAAAAAATAAAAAATGCTCAAGATCTTAGTTGCTGGTACCTTGGATGTTCCTGTCCCCAAATCTATTCAAATAGTGAATGTGATCCACAGCTGTCACTCGGAAAATGAGGGCTCCCAGGTGAGTTTTTCTCACTGAGTAAAACCATCCAAAATCCAGGCTTAGCACCAGACTAAGGTTTATATTGGAAGCATGTCAGTGTAATGATGGATTCCCCTGGGATACACTAGGATGACAGCCATGATGACATTAGCTCTTCCTAGTCAGTTCTCCTCTGCCTCTGTTCAGCGACCCTCAGATAAACACCATGACAGGTGACAAACACATTCTATCAACATTACTTAAAACACATTTCAGTGACTTCATCTACAAACATTTCCTCCCATTTTTCTTGTTGTTGTAATCATTGCATGACTTCAATAGCTTTAAATACTCACTATCGCAATTGTTTTAACCTATCTGTTTTATACCAGCCAACCTATCTGCTTCTGATTTCTTTTTGCTTTCAAAACAAGCTTATGTAATGGCCTAAGATGGATTTTTGTAATTTCAGACAACTCCAGACAACCAATCTAGACTACTATGGATTTCAATCATTTGCAGATACTAACAAGATAATATCTTTAAATGAACCTTTGCTATGACAGCAGTGTGGCAAGCCAAACTGCATAAGTGAAGGGGCTGCAGAGCGATACTTGGGAGTAAAAACAGTGTATTGAAGACTTACCACTGTTCAGTTCTGTATACCAGGAAAGAATTCCAGATGGAAAAGGACTGACATTAATACTTTTGTAATTGGAAGTGGATGCCTTATCTTAGCTCATTTTGTTTCTCAGTATTTCTGATTGTTTGGCTGCAAGCTCTGCAAATCTGGCTTTGGCAGTGCCACCATTAAAACACAGCTGAATGGGGAACATTTCTGTCAAGAGGAAGGAGAAGAAGCAGCAACATCTGCCATGTCATTTATAGTGGCTGTCACCTTTCTAAAGCTACCAAACTCTCTTTCTACCTTCATAAGTATCTCTGTTTTCTTTTCACTGCCCCAGGCATTTGAAATATGAAGAGCCAGGGCAGTTGTCTCTTTTCCTTTACTCTGTTCACTTTAGCTTCTGTCCTTTCCTTATTACTCTGTGTGTCTATCAACAGCCTGTTCTGTACCATTTTCCCAGCTACTGAATGCAGAACTCTGTAAGATATTTTAAAACAATTGTCATGGTTAAACTGAATTCCAGATTAAAGAAAAAAAAATCTGTATCTCAAGAGTTCTGTATCTCTATGATCTTCAGAAGCATTTCATGACTGTGTCCAAAATATGTAATGCAATTAAGATACTGTGTTCTGGAATTGGCACAGTTGAGACTAATCCTCTTCAATGCTCTAACTTGGTGATAAATATTTCTAATGTCTATGTTTATTGCAGACTTGGGACTCCTTGTATTTGGACATGATTTCTATTAGACAGTTAAAAGTCTTCGATAAACCTTCAAGCAATCAAAGCATTAACTCTTTTTGACTGAGAAGCACAAACTTCCCCAGCAGTGAGTAAGAATACAGTTCTTGGCTAGTTCTTAAATATATTTTATATTTTCCAAATGAGGAGATGGAGACAGAGAAGTTTCACAGCCAGTCAGTAGCTGCAGTGATTACAACTCCCTCACCCCCCACTCATGCACTGCCCCTGAACTGGCAGGACTACAGTCATTTGCTTGTTCTCATTTTGTTCTGAAACAAAATGGAAAGAAGAGACCAACTATGGGGAGGAAGAACTTGTAGGAACTTGCACGTTTTAATTTACTCCACCAATATTCTGTAAGTAAAATTTTTGAAAGTTTATGTGACCACATTTTCAAACATAAATTAAATACACCAATTGTGCCCAGAATTAGCTGAGACAAGTACAATGCAACATTTATTTTCCTTAAATAAACAAAGCTTATTTGTTCTCATTTTCTCCTTCATTTTTTGTATATGATCCTATAACTGTGAAAAATTAAATGATTAATGGAAACCTCTCCAGGGTGTTCAGCTGCAATGAATGCAATATATGCCATTTGGTCATGAAAGAAGAAAAACCTTTCCAGTTATTTGCAAGCCAGACACAAAGGTGCTTCATACTTGGTAGAAACAAATGGTAGATTTTTTAGAGGTAATATTTCTCCCCTCTGATTCAAGATAAATTTTAATTTCATTTCAAAATTTAAACTGAATATAAAAGTCTTTGGAGTACTGCCATCAGCGCAGAGGCTGTCATTAACTGTATCTCATCAGAGTTAAGGACAGATTCCCTATAATGCAAGTACGTGGAATAACATCTTACCAGTTCTGTCTGAAACATAGACCTGTTTACATAAGTGGGTTGATCAGAGACAGTTTCTGGCCAAACAAATGTTCAAGAAGATTAATGATGAACACATGTTCTATTTTGTTATCTAAAACAACACCCAAATTCTTGACTGAAATCTAGGTTATGTGATGACATAGTGTTTTGGTTAGGGGTATTTCCTGTTTTTGGAGCGTTAACCCACTGTGTCCACTTTTGTTGCTCTTTGGAGAATGCAGCTGGTTACTTTTTTGTAGAAGGATTTCACTTCATTACGAGGGCAAGAGTGAATATTCCATTCTGTTGTTGGGCTGAGAAACGTAGGGCTGAGAGGAGGCCCAAATGTGCATGCAGAGAACACTTCATTGTTTGGTCCACAAGAAGGACAACAACCAGATTACTAGGAAAGGCAGCACCTTCCTCATTTCGAGCTATTCTGCAGTTGTTAGGATGCCATTAAAACTTATGGCACAGCACAAGGTTTGGCATTATCCAGGTTCACCAGAAAACACAATAACTTGCTTTTGCTTCTCTTTGCTCATTGCAGTTACGTATGGATCCAGTCTGCTAAAATGGTCAACAGCTTGGAGGCCTTTTTAGACCTTTCAGTGCTACTGGATAATTAAATAGCATTGATTTTAACAGTCCATGCAATTCAAGAGACCTGGGCATGTTAATATATATATTACAGAGAAATTCAAGCTATTGCATCTAGAAAGCTGAAGAAAGCTGCAGCTAGCAGCTAGACATCAGATACCGGACCTGGGTGTCCTGGTGGACGAGTTGAACATGAGCCAGCAATATGTTTTGCAGCAAAGGCAGCCAACAGTCTCTGTGGACACATAAGGAAGAGTGTGGCCTGCAGGACAAGGGAAGTGATTCTTCCCCTGTACTCAGCCCTGTTGAGGCCTCATCTGAAGTGCTGTGTCCAGTGCTGCGCTCCCCAGTACAATAGAGATGTGAACATGCTAGAGCCAGTCCAGTGAAGTGCCACAAAGATGACTAACAGACTGGAGCATCTGACAGTAGGAGAGGCTGAGAGCTGGGATTCTCTACCCTTGGGAAGAGAAGGATCAGAGGGAAATCTTACAAATAGGTATAAATACCTGATTTGGTGGCCATAAAGAAAACACAGCCAGACTTTTCCCAGTGGTATCCAGTGAAAGAACAAGAGTCAAGGGGGACAAACTTAAAATACA
This sequence comes from Anseranas semipalmata, assembly GCA_013399115.1. Taxonomy (NCBI): domain Eukaryota; kingdom Metazoa; phylum Chordata; class Aves; order Anseriformes; family Anseranatidae; genus Anseranas; species Anseranas semipalmata. The sequence continues at coordinate 360,409 of VXAA01006695.1, forward strand.
AGAAATGCAATTTAAGCACAGGATTTTATTTATTTATTTTTTTTACTGTAAGGATGATTCAGAACTGAAGTAGGTTGCCCAGAGAGGCTGTGTGTCTTCATCCTTGGAGATACTCAAAACCCAACTGGGTATGGTTCTGAGCAATCTGTTCTTGTTGAACCTACTTTGAGTAGTGGGATTGGAGTAGGCAATCTCCAGAGGTCCCTTCTGACCCTAACCACTCTGTGACTCTGGGATTGCAGGCTTAATCAACAGAGTCTGATACTCCAGGGGTTCACTATCCATGTCACGCCTACACTCCATAGCTTAATAGTCTATTAATATAGTCTAGCTTAAAAAGCATGTCCTAGCTAAGTATTCAAAATCCTGTGCAAGATGGTTTCTTATGGCCTAGACACTGACTCGTCAGTATCATCTTTGACACCTACTTTATACTTCACAACTCTTGTTGTGTTCTGTCTGTCAGTAGGAGAACCATGAAAATGCAAGAGCAAGAGACAGCAGAGATTCTGGTGTATCTATGTATCAGACTGTAGCAGACACTCCTGCCTGGCATGAGGATGATCAAACACCTCATTGTTGCTGGATCTATACCTTAAAGTCACTTCCATTTGGCATTCCAAAAACATCATCTCACAAGCTTGCACAGCCACTTACTTAGCAAAGTAGTGTGCAACTTCCCTCCCCTTATAAACCTGTCAAGCTATTTTTCCTAGAGTGAGGCTAGAATAAGAAAGATTTATTTCTGTTTGTGACTGTTTAGAGGTTGCTTAGAGCCTGTAGCAACAATGGCAAATACAAAATGGGAAAAGTGGCCCCCCAAGCATTTAGCAGGACCTAGCTTCCTGCTCTGCCAGACGTTGCACTTGTTCTGTCCAGGACTGTATTACATATTTCAGGTTATAGGGCTGCGAGTGTTAGTATCGCTTTTCCATTTTGTTGTTTCTCTTCAGCAATGGCAGTGCCACCACTGCCAGTGGAGACTGAAGCGACACCAGCCCTTGGCCCACACCAGGGACCTCAGACAAGCTTGCCATGCATCAGCTGGTGACCATCTCCATTTTACAAATGAAAAAACACAAGGCAAAGCATAAACCTATGGGCTTCAACTCCAACTGCAAGTGTTTCTAGCAGTGATAGCTGGACAGGGCACTTAATCTCAGCCCCACAGCATACAGCCCAGTGTAAAAAAGTAAACGGTGTGGTTCAGGATGACTGAGGCTAGTAGCTGCTTAAGCCACTGCAGTTAGGCCTGCCGATGTCAGAGCAGCATGGCAAATGTGTGGTACAGTGGAAAGAGAACCCAGGACTCCTACTGTTGGATCTGATCTCAGCTTGATGTTTTCTCCAACAATATGTCCTGTCCTTGCCAACTAATTCTAAACGATTCATTTTGTTACTGGATAGTCATATTTTGTGGGTAGCCACTAGTCAGTTTGAGTTATTCACTTTTACAAAACACTTCCTTTAGAAGGTACTGTAAACAGAATTAATTTTTAAATAGTTTGAGTTGTTTGAAAGCCATGAGCAATGGTTATTAATATTGGCACGAAATAGGTCACATGCTGATGATTCAAGGGATGGAAACTGGAACATTTTGGACAGAACTGATGTTTTTACATTCACTTGCCTTATATCCAGACACTGGTGGTAGAAGTGTTAATTATACCCAAGACAGCAAACTGTGGAAGTTAAAGGTACTAAATACATGCGGACATGTGGTAAAATAAATCTTTAGATGAAGAAAATCATGTATATTCAAGTAATTTAGTTTCCATTTGTTGGCTACAGCATGCAACTCTATGCATCTATTCTGAAAGAGGAGGAGAAAGGAGTTTGTCACGTTAAGGCAATGGAAAGTATGCTTGATATAGCATGCACAAATATGGACATGAAACTGGAAGGCTACACTGCTAACAACTCTTACAGATGCAAAGAAGCATGCACCCAGATTCCCAAACAACATACTGTGATGTTTTGACTTGAAATCTCTTGCATTGAAGCTCATATTTGTGATAAAAAATGGCTGGTCCCCAATCAGCAAGCTCAACAAGCCAAGAAAGCTTTCCACTCGAGGACTGCAGCCTAGTTACCATTAGCACAACTCAACACTGTTCTGCTTCCCTAAAAAACAATAAAAATCTGCAAGGCTTGCCACTGTTTGGAAAGAACCTATAGCTTTTTTGCAGGTCTAGACTGGTTTACTGCTTTTCAGTGCGACTTCTTGTCATGGTATCGCAGCCAGTATGTGTTTTTTGACTGCTGCTGACCAAGGCAGACTCTGAGTAGTCTTTAAAAGCAAAAGAATTTGCCAGCAACTCAGTCAGTTTAAACTGCTTGCCAGGAATTTGTTGCATGCCATACAACACAGTTTTGACTCACCTTCTAAAAACAGCTTTGATGAATAAATTCTTAACACGAAAAAAAGACTGAAATTCCCATTTGGTCTTACACCAGGACTCTGCCACGCTCCCTTTTTCTACAAAGTCAAAGCACTTAGCCTGATCTCAGTATAAATGGCTATTCAAAATGTCATGTTCAATAAGGAGCATGACCAGGGGCTGCATGCTGGGACTTAATGAAAATGCAGCCTTCTGTGGAGAGGAGCAGGAGTCAGATGCAACAAGACACAGGTATTGCATGGGACCGTAAAAAGAAAAGAATGGCTGCCTGGATGTTTGGAGTTGCGAGGGTAATGCCCACACCTCTCACATTGCAATCTGACTGAGAACAATATGCCTATGGAAAATAACTGAGTTCTTTAGGAAACAAAAGTTATTGTTGTTTAACTCACCGCTAGGTGTCAGGACTTCTTCATTTTTAAGCAGACTGCTGAGTTTTTCTATGCCTAGGGGGAAAAAAAAAAGCTCAAGGTGAAGGCAGGAAGCCAGTGTATTAGCCAAATACCCATGCCGGCTCCAATCTAAATTCTTTTCAGTAAAGTCAGGTTGGTAGATAGCACATTCAGAGAAAAATGAGAAATCATTTCCATCCATTTTGCAGATTGCTGCCATTACAGACCATATTGAAACACTGGAAATGTCGTAAGTGCAGGTAGCTGTAAAGTTCATCGTGCTTAGTGCACCATGGAGTTCTCCTAATATTTGTTTGCTTTACTCTGTCAGAAATCAGCCCCAAACTCAGTAGACCAACAGGTGTATTGACTGAAAAGAACTTTCCCGACATCTATGAAATGACTCTTCCTTTTCAAAGTGTCTCAGAATGGCTGATTTTGCTAAAAATCAGACCCTGTTATTACTGACAAATGCTGTCATTTTGGTAGCTTTGGAGACTGATACATACAGAGACACAGATCTATGCATATATTTTAATATATGTTCACAGGAAAAGAGCAGGTCAGGAAATGCGAGTGCAACTTTCTACCACCCCTCCCTATGCCATGCACTTCTATGCTGCTGTGCTTTCTCACCACTTCCTCCTGCTTTGTTGGCTTTTCCATTGGGACTGAATGCAGTGGAGGTGTGTTGGTTTTATGCTCTCTGTGGAACTACGAATCCTATCTTCTTTCTTGCAAATAGACAAATGGTCATCAGGATAAGGCTGGAACATACTTGATTTTTAATCGTGTGGGCTGGGCACAAACCAGCAAAGGATTGAGGAGCTCTCTCTCCCTCTCAAGGATTCCACAGTCCCCTTCAAGCTGGGTTTAAAAACTTAAGAGGTGTAGACTCATCAGGAGAAGAAAAGCAAATGCTTCATGAGAGTGTTCTTCCCTTTGTTTCTGCATATTCTGTGTTACATTTAATACTGCAGGCTCTGGAGTGGACATGAGCCCACAAGCCCAGGATGAGGCTGGTGCATCAGACTAGGTGCTTCTGGGCACTTCTTAGGAACTTGGCAGCAATTTCTAAATATTTATTTATTTATTTATTTATTTAAGACTAAGAGTGAAGTGGCTGCCCTGTAGGGGCAGATGTTTTTTCCTCTGACCCCCTTGCAGAGCACACATTTGCTGGATGATTTACAGCGTGCTCTCTGAGCCAAAGGAAAAATCCAAACATTGCTGGCTGCAGTCAGATTTTGTTTGACCTCTTAAGTAGTTTAACATGGTACCGGCCTTCTTCCCCATTTTAGGTCTTTCCCTTCCAGAACAACAGAATGGATTCAGTGACGCAACTTCTAAACCACCTACATAATGCCTTAGGCTGGAAGTAGTGGATGTGTGATAGTTAATTGCCTTTAAGATAAGAGCTCTTTTGTTCCCTTTTGGGGACATCCCACAGAAGCATAGGAAAACCCAGAAGGGAACCTCACAAGTGACTTTTTCTCTTCCAGGTGCAGTGATTTTACTGTAATGTACTATGAGTTTCCATCTTCCCATTTTGTAATTTAGGAATTTGAGAATCAGCATTTGCATGAGAATTTAAGGCTACACAGTTTCCTCCATCCTTCAAAGTAAAGCCATGTCACTGGGTGGTCTTGGCACTGAGCAATCATATGGGGCTAATAAAGGTGATTTTTGTAAGTACAGAACCTGAGATATCTGATTCACATTACAAATGTGTAATTAATCTACTGCATAAATTAAGATTGATTCATACTCCATATTCTGTGTTGAAGCAACATGGAAAGATTCCACCCATTAGGATTCAGTGGACAGTTTAGACTTTTATTTTAAAGGGATATCATTTAACCTTTTNAATATTGTTCACTTAACATTCCCTTTGCTATTACAGAAAAATATATATCTTTATTAATTTTTTCAGTTTATTTACCTTGGGCATTTGACAATATCTTGTGTCTAGTCTGCTTCACTTCTTTTAAAATTGGAAAATGTAATGGTAAAACTACTGAAAAGCAGGGGAATTCAACAGCAGGTGCTGGGACTAAAAATATTTTCCACTCGTTCTTTAAATAAATAGAGTGAATTTCAAATTTACAGAGTCTTTAATTTATAGCTGTAGTTAATTAATCATCACACTTAACAAATACAGGGTAACCTGAATATCGTATATTATTTATTTATTGCTTGTTATAGGGAACTGGAATACAATGCCTCCATTTTTCTGACCCCTGATTTCTATCTCCTGAAGCACTGGCATGAGGCCTCATTCCTCCTAGATCTGAAAAACTGCCATTTCTACAACTGTATGCTCATTCTCTTCCAAATGTATTCAACCCACTTCTTCTCTGGTACAGATGGTGTGGTTTCTGGCTCCCAGTAAATTCTTCTTGCCTTGCATAAGGACAAATTAATCAGTAGTATCTTTACCCTATGGGAAGTAATGTTTGTCCTGTGAGAAGATAATCAGGAACATCTTCAGAGATCCAGATGTTTTGCTTTCACCAAAATGATGTCTGGACGTCAACTATGAGTAGAAGAGATATGTGTTTTCTCAAGAATTCCAGGTAAACTGGACAAACTGCTCAGGAGTAAACACTGGAGATCTGTTAAGGCACCAGCAGTGGTGTTATTAACACTAAAAATTGACTTGATATGCAATGCATACATCTTACCAAATCCAGTTTACAAATGACACCTGAATTAGACTGTAGGAGGAAGCTGGGGTAGGACTTACTGGTGACATCAGATTAAACTCTTGAACAGCAGATCTAGGGGTGGATGAGCCTTGTCAGAACAGAATCTGTCCTGAACATATGCAGAAACACATGCCTAGTGCTCGGGAGGCCCTAGGCAGAGCTGAATGTGAGTTCTCCACAAAGCAAGATTCTATACATGGACTTGGCACCTGAACTCCATTTAAATCTCACTTCAGAGCTAATAAAAAGGGCATTAAGCACTTGATTTGCACTCTTTTCTTTATTTCTTCTCAAAATCAGAGAGATGGATATCAACTTGTTTTTTAGTGCTCCTCTAGAACTACTGCTGAAAAGGTATGGAATGTTACCTGTAAAAGGGGTAACAGCTCTTACCTATTTCACAGTAGTGAAGTAAAGGTAGCTGTCCTAGGGACTATGAAGTACTTGCACCCTGAGACAAAGTGGAAAATGACAGTGATCTCAGACTTGTATGGACACGCTTTTATCTTATTCTCATACAACACAACCTGTAAGGTGAACTTAAAGAAGAACAGACAAATACTTGGAGGGTATATAGTGAGGTTGCCTTGAAGAGAGACAATTGCTGATTCTGAATGATACTTTTGACTCCTTGGAAGCAAGCTTGCTTAACAGTGGGAGACGCATAAGCACAGACATACCAGTTTGTAGACAGGAGTAAAATTAAGGACCATGAAATGGCACTTTGGACCATAATATTTGAGTGCTTCCCAGTCCTTGGAAAGATACACCTTAAAACAACAGACTGTAAGATCAGGGAGGCTGCATTATTCTCATTTTATACAGAGAGATCCAAAGCACTGGGAGATCAAATGATAAAGCATGAAACATAAGAATATGGCCTGATAAACTGTGAGTTGAACACCAGTCCCTGAAAGACTTCAAGCAGGGAACTCGGCTGCTCTTCTCTTGCAAGCATTCTTAAGTGCTGAATGGAGGCATGTGCATCTCTTGACAAGAGATGGCTGCAAACTAGGAGATCTCTCTAGCTTGTAAAAATTTGGCTAACAGTATTCACTCTCTGCTGTGTACTGGTTTTTGGCAGGCAGACCAATATGTGACCCATGCATATGATTAATTATAGTGCCTCTGAAAAAAAGAAAGCTAGTCAGGTCTGCATTGCTAGAACACAGTCCTCTGCATGCATGGAAAAGTCTCTTCTGAAGCAAAAGAATGTGGCTGAAGGCTAAAAACATCATAAGGGGTCTCATTCAAGGAGCTAAAATGAAACCACTGAAGTAGTTTCAATGACCCTAGCAGCAGGCTGTCAGAGCTGTGTCTTGGAGGCCCCACTTAACCCTGGAAAAAGTCACTCTGTCATCACAAGCATCTGTTTCAAAAATCCATGTCATCAAAGAGGCTTATGGGATGAAATTGCAACTAATAGTCAAACACACGCTTCATAAAAGATGCACTCAAAGAACAGAAACCAAACCAAAAAAGAGTTCTCACTGTTGTTCCATAATGTTCCTCAAACAGCAGATGGGAAAAATTGTTGCATGCATTTCTTAATGAATGAAATCCAAACATCTATCTCCAAGCTTTCTACTGAGTGCCACAGGCGGGACGTTCACCAATGATACTATTTAATTTATCGTTCTTTTTTTTTCCAGACTTGTGTGCCTAAAGCACTCATTTATGACAATGGCCTGATTTTCACAGCAACTGTTCCCATATGCTCCTGCTGGAATTGTAGTTTTCAGAATCTCTAAAACAAGTCTGCCCTTTTGAGTGGTTAAAGATGGCTTTCAGTTGTGTAACTTTCAGGCATCCCATATCAGAGAGTTTAGGCCAAGTGGAGAAAGTTACAGCAGATCTCAGGCAGTTAGTAAGCCCTGCCAAACCCCAGGGGACAGTTTATTCATCAGATTTTATAAACTGAAAATTGTGTCTTTGCTATCTGGGAGTTGCATAGTCAGTCAGAAAGCTAGTCAGGCGTGAACACTGCAAGCAGCACTGAAAACAAATTCTTTTTTAAAATGGCATATCTCCAGCCAGCTGGACTAGACATGCTGGGCAGCCCTCATGTGGACTAGTCCAGCTTTCCTGATGACCACAGAAGCTGCTGATACCAAAGTAGAGCACAATTTGGGCATCACAGAGAAACGACCTCCTGAATGGTACCCTGCTGACCACTGCACACACCAACTTGGTCTTGATTAATGTTTTGCCAGTCAGTGTTAACTCATCAAACTTGAGTTCTGATTCATTTTGGGCATGCTTTTCTTGCTCTGATTTGATCTTTTGGCTTTGCAGAGCTGTCTTGGAATGCTAATGGGGAATTTAGGTATATTCACATTATTTTGGCTTTCTATGGTAAAGAGGCATAAATTCTGACCTGTTTGTCTTGTTCCTTTACCAACGATCCAGGAATTTTTCTTTGCACTTTACTTTTCCTTCTTTTGCCAAGGAGGTCAAGAGAGATGTGCTGGTATCTGCTTTTTAAGAATAGCCAGCTGCATCTGATTGGTCTCACTGGGATCAGGCCGTCAAGATAATGGAGTGGTTGATGGAGATCCATTCAGGAGTAAGAAATGAAGATGGCGCTTAGTTTGTTTCCAGGCTTTTTTGTGGAGCATGTGTTTGCCAACCTGCAACAATTTATGCACAGTCTTGTGCAAAGAATAGCTTCTATATAGCCTGAGGGAAAATGACATTTTTATAAGTACCATTTTTAATTTATTGGGCCATCTAAGGCATACTCTCAGCAATGTCACTTTGCTGCTGGTATCAGAGTTCTGGGATACAAGCTCCTGTTACTGCCAATTAGTCACTAATCAGGTGGCTTGCTGGCTGTTTTTGCTATCATGCTGTTCCACCACACTCAGTAGAGGTGAGCAAATATTCTAGCTTTTTCTGGGCTGAGCTCCAACAGGCTACCAAGATCTAGCACACAGTTGCCCTGCTTTCTGGAACAAGATTAGAAATGTGGCTAGCTCTGCTTCAGGTGTTTGACAAAAATCACATGTTCCAACCCTTCAGATAACACTGGACAATTCAATATATGGGTTTTGATTGTTCAGCCTCAGCTTCAGTCTCCTCTAGGCATAGGCCATATAGGAGTTGTCTGGGTCGATGAAGTGTTCGGAGATGACAAGGCAGCCATGGATCTACTGCTTAGTGTGCCTGTGTTGGTCAAAGAGAGACACACGGTCGCAGCTTACACTGTGCTTTGAGGCTTCTGCATGTTTAAACTGCCATCTTTATCTGTCCCTTTTCTATGGCAACAGTGACAGAGCAGGAAACTGAATTCCAGTTCCCCTTTCTCTTCATGCTCCCCGTGGCCAGAAGGAGCCATCCCCAGGCAGGGTCCTCTCTCTGGTCCTTGGGTGGCAATATTCAGCACTGTCTCTGGATTGAGGGGACACAATTACCAGGCTGTGACGCAGAGGGTACATCACGTTTGCAGACATCCATTAAAACGCAACAGTGGCACTCATCCATTAGCTGGCTATCACAAGAACGATCAGCCTTGTGTCTATTGACAAATGGTGAGCGGGCATCCTTCCCTGGCCTTTTACCTCAGAGGAACATTGTTACACATACATGCCCTAACTAGGGCAGCAAACTAAACGATTTTCTTGCCCAGGTACTTGTGGCTTCAGGGAGACAAAGAACTCTCCTCAAGATTCTGTGGAATTTAAATCACTTTCAGGAGATGGCAAACCAGGAAAAAGGTGCCTTGTTTGGAAGTGGGGAAGCCAAAGGGAAAGTTCACTATTTTCACAGAAATACAAGGACTTTACAATTTCCCTCCCTTATTAAAATAAAGTCAAAGAGATACAGTGTCAGTGAAGAAGAGCAGAAGCTCTCTTGAATCCACCGGGCTAGCATCCACTGCCAGCAATGATTCAAATCCCAAATATTTCATTATTTTAAGCAGACTGAGGTTCCTATAACCCCTGACAGTATTGTTATGGATAAATGCCTAGTGTTGAAACCCAGAAAACAATAGTATACAAGAAATGCCATGTATGGGGAGTACTACATGCTTCCCATACAATTTACCTGCACTACTTTCTGATGATTAGGCATCCTTCCTCTAAGTGCCAACTGGGTCATATGAGGCAAACCATCTACTGAACAGATTTTTCTTGCCAGACATTGGCAGCGGGAATTGAATCTGACATCTCTTACTAGACATCAGTTTCTGGTTCTCTGGCTCTGGCTTACAAATGTGGTCGCCAAGATGCTTTGGCATTCTTTTATAACTAGTATTATTCAGAGTTATACTTGAGCTCCTGTGCTCTTTTTGCCTTGACTGGAATAAAATACAATCCAGAGATGTCACATCTCTGTTTATGAACAAGAAAAAATAGTGTCAATGTAAAGAGGTAGAGGGGACAGAAGACTTAAAAATATGAGGAGTAAGTTTTAGGAAATTAAATGGATGAAAATACTCAGGGAGATTATTTCATTGGCTAAGTGAACACAGGATTCTTTTTGAAAATGTCACTTTGAAATGAGGTGTCTCATACTCCAGAAAGGGAAGGTTAAATATGATGTTAATAAAAGACATATCCACTTAATAATAATGAAACAGCTTTGCTTTTAAAACCTGTGTTTGAACTTATTCTATGTGCAGTCGATGCCACTAAGGGCTTGTGTATGCAAATTGAATGGTGGGGGTTTAGTGTTTCAGCACAAATTAGTTCCATGCTGATAAAAAAACTCAGGACCCAGTCCTTAACCTTGGCCTTTAGTGGAAATAGATTTAAGATTCTAGAAAACCTGTCTTTTAACGAGTTTGGCCACTAATATATGTTATTCTCATTTTCCTTCTGGAGGCGTCATTTCAAAAATTTGACATACCTTAGTTACTTAATATCCCACTAGAAGTATGGTATAGATAAATGGTCTATTTGTGTTTGTGCCAGGTCTTTTCAAGTATCATCAGATACAGTCACCAAAAGACAGTTCTCTGAATCCAGGCTGCCCTGCATTTTAGTCAATACATCTTGATCACCATAATCTTTTTGTCTGTCTATTCAAAAATATTTTGAAGGGACAGTCTCTAAAAAGTGAGAGGTTATTGCAAATAGGAAGTCTATACGCTGTTCTGCACAGCACACTGTAACAGGAAAAAAAGAGGGAGACACAGGAAAACCTTTCAAAGCATCAAATTATTTCAGATTGGAATACGTGGCATGGAAAGGCAACAGAGTTTTCAGGGAACATTTTTAGTATCAAGCTGGATTTGTTTCTGTCAGGAATGGCTAAAAGTAGAGTAGAGTAGAGTAGAGTTCATCCTGCCCTGATAAAGGGTAGACTTAGGTAACCTTCTACAGTTCCTCTCTTTTTCTGTGAGTGTAGAATTGCAATTGTGCTTACAAAGAATATCTACACATTATAACTCAATCTTTTGTTTTTAGTACCAGGTCTGAAAATAATGTCTTATAATTCTAGGAAGTGGGAATCACTTTGTTTCCTAGGCATTTATACCTATACTTGAGGATTCCTTCACCAGATACTACATGTTGAAAATAATTCTGTTACCTTGGACAAAATAAGGCAGACATTGACAAGACAGATCAGAATGCTGTTATTATTCCAAGCATTTTGGGTCAGAATACTGATGAGTACTCAAAACCAAGACTTATCTATATAACAGTTTAATTACAGAACAATTTCATACACTAATATGCCTAGCATGCTATTAAAGACCAGTCTTTGATAGGACCTAATCATGGAAAATTAGAGTAACATCAGTGAAGTTCACACATCAAGACAAGAACCATGCTCAATAAAAGATTCCAGCGTAAGATCTATAAATCTTCACCCTGTCATACTTTATGTTTACACATGTAAGGAAGAAAAAGGATGCTACAGCTCTTCACCAATGCTACTGACAAAATGATTAGCCGGTCCTGTGGTTAATACGTGCCCTATTTGTTCTACAGTTTATACAGGAGAGATTAACAAGTTTAGTTCTGAATTTTGAATGTATGTCATACCTCCATATAAATCTAGAGAAACCCTGCTGAAGTTGTGTGTGTATGACAGGATTAAATTTGGTGCAAAACCAAACTTTGGCCTAGCATCTGTACTAAAAATATAGCTGCAGAGGGAAAAATAGGAATGTTTTTAACAACGTTTATTGGACATCTAGAGGTCTGAAGAGTGCGGAATGGAAAATGGCAAACATCTTTCATAAAAATGAGAATTGTCCCTCCTTCACAGGCCTGGATAGTTTGCATGTGTGGTACAAAAATGTGTAATGGAAACCTGGGAAACAAAGAAGGCTTTTCAGGCTGAGGATTCCAGCTGTTAGCAGACTGTGCAAGAGAAAACAGACTTTATTCAATGTCTGCAGATGTTTCCAAATTTTCATAGTTCTAAAATTTAAATTCATTTACCTAATCAATATTAAATATCTAAGGGAAAATGTGTTGCCCATTGGATACAGTTTAGGTGGTGGAGAAAACAAAGGACTTAAACATTCCCAAGCAGAAGGAGCTGGTGGCTCAGAGGCAGCAGCAGATGAAAACAATGACTGGAGACAGTCCATGCTGGAATGATAAATGAATATTCACTTCTAAGCTACACTGATGCAACTCCACTGGCTTTACTGGAGTGCACTGTAGCTCAAATGTAATTTACCTACTAGGCCTGACCATATCTCAATAAGGACAAAGTCTGTTCATGCTTACATACTTACGCTCTTCTAAAATAACGCTAAGTCAAAGGAGAATGGGTTACGGAGCCGTTTGCCTGACACCTTTAAAGCACACAACAATTCTTGCAAGAGGAACTCTAGGAAGAGGTACTAGTAGGGACCATATAGGACTGCACTGCAGGAGAGGCTGAGCAAGGAGCAGTGAGGACAGAATTGTATTTCTCTTGTGAGGACTATTTTTGTGCTATTTCAAAACCCTCTGTAAGTTGTGATTCGCTGATGCTAAAACCCTGTCTTTAAGTAAATGACCAAACCCCCCAGACTTCAGCTTTGGTAGGGCTAGGATGCCATCACGTATCTACAGGACTTCACCTGGACAAAACACCATCAAGAACGCATTTTGCAAATTTGACAACAAATTTGTATATGCAATCTGAAACTGAAGAATATGGATTTTCTGCTGTCCTCTCAAACAGGCAGTAACTTTGATATTTCACAGGCAATAACTTCACATTTTCATATAGCATCAAAAATATCAACTATTCTTTTACTGACAAAGCACACATGGAAAGAGTGAGACTTCTTTTTGTATGACAAGTAGCCTGACATTTCAGCTGGTGTGCACAACAACATCCCTTTGACCCTTATCTGACTTTTGCATGCAATCTGCTGCGGTGTCTATGCTGAAGATTGGTATCATTGTTCCCCAAAGGGATTTTGATCCCTGAAGCTCTCTGGTTCATGGAAACAAATCAGGCAAAATCCCTTCACTAAATTATTCCCAAGGGCAGATGAAGCTCCAGTGTTAAAAAGGATCTAAACAAATCTCACCTCAACCCTACCATGTGAGGCTGCATCGTGGGAGGGAGAATAACCTTTCCTCCCTACACTGTCACATGATGACATCAGCCCAGAGCAGCTGAAAAAATCATGGAAACAGTGGCAGACCCCCTCTGAATGTGGTGAAGGCAGAGAGAAGGTGGGAGCCATTGAAATTTGTGAGTTTTTTAGTTGCTACTATTACGGTGAAGAAGTGGGAAAGTTCAGATTCATATGCTTCTTAATGACTTCTGAGAAGGACCAAGCACTGTATGAGTTAAAGCCTGTGGAGAAGAGCAGTTTAGTTAAATAGCTGTTCTTTGGAAAAACAAATTCAAATTAGAAGGAATCCAGAAGTTTCATTATAATCCACATGAGATGGTTCAGTAAAACAATAAAGGCATGCTTGGTCTATTATTATACACAGTTTAGTTTACAGGTTTTTAGTTTTCTTCACATGTTTAAGAAAAAACAGTTCAATTCACCCATATTTGCATTCAGGATTCAAATCAATACTATACTGCTGAAGATCGGACTTTGGTAAAACAGATTTTTTAGAAAATAATGGACAAAAAATTGACAATACTGTAATATGTTGCTGAGGATTCAGGGGGGATTAGATAATGAGAGAAAAATCAGAGCATATTTTCTGTTGTACACGGAGAAGCAGATAGTTTTATGTGCCTCATTTTTAATGATAGTGAAAAGCATCTTTCTGCCACACCACAGCATAAGGTGGAAGTGAAGCAGGTTAAGATTTATGTTAACACTCTGTCCAAGGTCCCTTTATAAAATTCCAGCTGCTAAGAAGCAGCTTGTTTAACTTTAGCTTGTAAGTAACTAGTTAACTAGTAGCTTGTTTAACTTTAAATGTTTTCTAAAAACTTCTATATTATACCTGGACGAGAAACAAAGCTTTAAAGCTTCTTGGAGAAGTTTTTTTTTTTTTTTCTTTGTGTGTGTACCAAACCCAGCGTGTCTACTTCTTCAAATAATGAACATGCAAACACGTAACCAACCTTGTACCTCAAATCCTTAGTTAATCACATCAGTCCCAGACCTCTTCACACAATCTTGCATGTATGCATGCATGTGCTACTCTCTAAATAGAAGTTACACTCATCCTTGAACTCACAAAATCTTTCAATTCTGTAATTATTTAAACAACAATCAACAAGAAAACAGCAACAACAACAAAGTCCCTCTCCTGCTGCTAACAAAAATGGCTTTGTACTTCATGTGACCTGCAGGTACATATGACTGAATAATGTCATTCCTGCTGCCAAAAACATCTGATGTGAACTTTTCCTTCATTTTAATGGGATCCTTATTTATGAAGGTAGCCAGGGACTGAAAATCCTGCTACAGTTAAGATAGCAATATCCTTTGCTCACTGTATCCTTCCAGATCTCAGAAACATGTTGATTTGTTTCTCACCTCAAATGTCCTTTCTTACATCTCATCTTCTCACACAGTCTCCAATTCCTATGCATTTTTTGGTCATTATTTAATATCTTTTTACAGTGTAACTAGCTCAAAACCCTTCCTTCCTCACAAATATAATTTTTCTTACTGCTTCACTGTCCAGGGTTGGCACAATTATTTCAAATGATCTACTTTTCAGATGATTCCCAGATCATTCCCAGACTGTGACACAGCCTGTTTATGTGATGGAAAGTACCAGAGGTAACCTTACACTGATATGTTAATTGTTTGCATGAGTGAAAAAAAAAAATCAGAGTAATATCACTTTTATACTCTGCATTTATCCTTGCTTCTGTCTGACTGTATCACCCTTGGTTTCCCTTATTCTTTGCAGAGTGCCATCACCATCACTCTGTTCATCTCTCAAGTGTACTTTTTCTTTCCTGTACAGGCCACCTTACCTTCTTGAAGGCCTCCAGCTTTCTAAGCAAGGAGCTAAGCAGATGGCTGTCTCACTATTCTTGTGGTCAAGACAGCACAACTGTAAGAAAGGAGCTGGGTGATGACACTGAATGGAGAGTGAACTGATATGGGCAAGAAAGAGGGAACAGAATCGTGGTAGGAAGCTAAAGGATAGGGCATTTATACACTTAGAAGCAAAAAGTCATCACTGGCCAGCAGCCAGACATCTAAAAGTACTTGTAACTGCCTGTGCCCTGGTCACTTTGTTCTATATTGCAACTTGTTCGCTCACCCTTTGCTTCCAAGACTGTTAAGATCTGTAAGAGAGGAACAATTTCTCTACTTGTGAAAAACACCTTTTTACGCTGTTGTAATGCTTGTCCAGAAAGCTAGGCCCTGACCCTATTTCTGTTTAAGTGAATGGGGAATCTCCCACTGCTCTTGACTGAAGCTTTAGTTACTGGGTGTCTGGAGAAAGAGTTTTCCTTTGCAGTCTTGGCATGCACATTTCACTCTTCACTTGGAATTGTTCCTCCTTTATTTGTCTATTTCTATTATTTTCCGGGCTAAATTTAGTTTCCCCTGCTATTTCTTTTCTGAGACTGAAGTGGCTACCAACCTATCTCTGCTTAGTCTGTCACTCATTTATGGAGCTGGTAAGGAGCACCTAGGAAAGCAAGGTACGGCATAACAGTACCACAAAGGGATGAGAAAGGTAAAGCCAGACAATGGAAATAGCAGCGAAACCCATCCTGCAGTGGAGCAAAATGAGTATCAGCAGAAGTTCTCTATCAAATGTGTGTTTCTGGGAACTTTTAGAACTAAAAATGGAATTGATAGTACCTGGACTCTTTTATAAAGCAAATTAGGACATATCTAGGAGCAGTGCAATGAACACTGTTGACATTCACTTAAATGTTTTTCTCTGTGGACTTAGCAATCAGAAATCCTTCTTTGGTTTTCATTTTAGCTCTTAGTTTTTCAGCACTCATGTCTTTTTAGATCATGCTTTATAAACTATATGCTGAAAACTATAGGCAGAGGAGACAAAGTTGTCCAGTAGGGAGAAAAGAACCATTTCAGATCTGACCAAAAGTTCTAGTCCAGCTGGCTTCAGCCCTGGGGTGCCTTCTGCACTGAACAGCTTCTCTGCGGTAGGGAGAGAAAAGGCAAGGCAAGGCAAGGCAAGGCAAAGGAGAGGAGAGGAGAGGACAGGAGAGGACAGGAGAGGACAGGACAGGACAGGAGAAACAAAATTTTTGACTGAATCAGTCACAACAGCTGAATTTGCACTTTGTTCAGTGAAACATAGAGTGCATGATTCTGTTCCCTTAACTACTATAAATCTAGACTAACACCATCCTAAATAACAAATCTGTACTCCGTAAAGATTCGAAAGGGCTGAATCCATCCCACGTTTGTAACTTTGATAATAAGAAAGAGGCAAAGATATAGTTGTGCTTGTCCAGGATGACTTTCTATCTTTCAACTGATCTTGCTTCCAGATTTTACTAAGACCAAGGGATAGCCTTTGTGTCTTTTCCAGCTCACAGGCAATTGTTTTAGAAATTGTTTTCTAAAAGATAACATTAGGAATCAAAATAATGCTAGGTTTTACAAGGTTGAATGCTTTTACCACTGAGTTGTTTTGTTTTACTCTAGCCTTGCTGGTGATACTCTATTACAAAGAAACAAAAGCACAAGAGAAAAGATGGTCTAAGGCTACCTGAGAGAATAAGCTAAACCATAAAATACCTTGCTAAATGAAAACAGACAAATCTACTTGTCGATATGTGCTTTCTGGCCCACCTTTGACTATAAAATGTGCTAGTTTTTGAGAACACACAGATCCTTGCACTGAAGAAGAAGAAAATGAATTTGTTCTGCATTGGGCAGCTTTGGGGGCCAAAGTCAAGTTATCAGTAAAGGAAATTCTTCACAGCAATACTTGGCGAACAGAATTACCAGCTGCTGTGATCCAAGATGAAGGAAAAAGCCTCAAAGCAAAAACCAAACCAAACCAGAGCAGGAGTCCAAGGACTCTTTCTTCAGGTCAGTTTTGTCATTTTTGTGCTGTCAACTGGGATGGAAGCAGATCATTAAATATATTTGAACTGTGTCAGAGATGTGTGGTGAATTAAATAGTTTTGTACACCTCTCTGACACAAATTTTATGACTGAGATTTTATGACACAAAAGAAGGCCCAAAAGCAAAGCCCTGTTTGAGGTACTGCAAAAGCCTTGCCCTCGTAGGCTTGTATGAACTGGCACTGCAGACAAACACTCAGGTGTTAGGCAGCAGCATTGCACCCATCTGACATCAGCTTTCCCAGGAAGATTTTAGTAAAATGGGTTCCAGTGCTTCATTTTAATGTCTCTGGGGCAAGGTCACATTTTTGTCTGAGGCCATGAGTAGAAAGCAGCGTGTAATTACAACACTTCTGTGGCACAGCGAGGGCTGTCAGGCGATCCCCTTGCTCTTCATAAGCAGTAATCACAAGCTGTCTCACAGATTTCAGTAAGCACTGTAATATATAAAACAAAATAGAAAATTGGGCAATAAATCAGTCTGATTTTCTGATTCCGACTAGCTAACAGTAGGACTGCAGTATCTAGGCTCCAGTTACTGCAGAGGAAGGTTAAAATCCTTTCTCTTCCAGAATTAAAATAATAATAATCCTTGGTTTTAATATATGGAAATAATTCTCCCAATTTTATTTCCATCAAGCCTGATTTTAAGAAGTGTGACTCTGGAATGGGACTTAAAAATTAGTCAGTCTGCACTGTGCAGTGCTGGGACAATACACTTGTATCTGTGAGAGGCTATGACTAGACTTGGGTGTGTCCGAAGCTAGGCTCATAAATCCATATTTAGACAGT
This sequence comes from Anseranas semipalmata, assembly GCA_013399115.1. Taxonomy (NCBI): domain Eukaryota; kingdom Metazoa; phylum Chordata; class Aves; order Anseriformes; family Anseranatidae; genus Anseranas; species Anseranas semipalmata. Next base: position 378,152 of record VXAA01006695.1, read on the forward strand.
TAAATAAGTGGCCTGATTTTCAAAAATGCTTATGACCCAGCTTCTCCAGCTGACTTCAATAAAATGTGTGTGCGTATGTCTGTGTGCATGTATGTGTGTGTTCAGTACTTCAAAAATCAAACCACATATTTAGATGCTTAAATCTAGGCATCTAAGGCTTGAAAATGTTGCCAATAATAATTGTCCTGGCTTCACCACTGGGACAGTACACAGAGTGTATTTTAAGTACAGGTGCTTCCACAGGAGAATAAGCCATGTGAGCAGAGGGACCTGATGTAACTATTGTTTTTTTGGTTCTTTCCAAAACAGTTAGGGAATTGTGTTTTTGAAACATCAGTACTGCCTTTCCTACACCTGAGCAAACAGCCCATAGGAAAGCTGTCACAGAGATTTCCCTGGCTCCCTGGCTGATCCTTCTGATCAATGTTTAATAAAACCAATCATAGCACATTGCTTTACAAGAATAACATGTAACAACAGAAAATGCTCCCTTAAACTGTTTTTCTGATAATTATGTTTGAAGGAAACTATCTTTAAAAAAATTCACCTATAAACAGTCATACTTTCTTCTTTAGTTTCAAGTAGAAATAGTAGGCTTCCATTTTCAGTAAGGTTACATGTTTTAATAAAAATTCACAGACTACAATCTATACTTCTGGGGAATGTCTGTCTTTCTGGTTCTTTTGGAAAAGAATTTAGCTGTAACTCTAATCTTAAAGCTATCCTTGTGCTGACAACACTTAAATTTATTCAGTGACTTTTACTTAGAAGCAATGCCTACCTGAGTGCTTTGGAACAATTTACAACTGAAAGGAAGAATACATTTGTTTATTAAAGATAAAAAAGAAAGTGGCTTACTCAATAATCTTTGCACACTTGTTCTGTATGTATAAAATGACCTGCTTATTTCTATGAGTCACTTGAGCTTAGGGATAATACTCAATGAAAAACATAGTTTTTCAGGTTAAAAAAAACTGTTGTGTTCAAGCAGAATATGCTTGCTTGGCAGAACTTGCCAAACATTGATCAGCTCCCCATCACACTCTTTGTGTCTGAAGGCCATTTCAGTGAAAAAAAAAAAATCAGCAGGACTGTATAGAACAGTTTGGCTTGTAGCTATGTTGCAGCTAGAAGACTGTTTAGTTTTAGTATGAAAAAAAAGTCTTCCAAGAAAAATAACAAACATTTCTAATTTTATACTTACAGAATTATTCCATTGGAAAAAATTATGTGAAGCCCAAGCACAGGTATCCAACAACAGCTGGAATCAAGCTTACCACAGAAGGCATTTAAACTAAGAGGCTGGTGCCTGCAAAACTCATGTTTCTTTGATTTCCTCTAGGGAGGATGATGTTGGTGAGATGCAGGCCAGCATTCAGCTCACCCACTGCTTACTCCACTTTACTCTTATAACCTCTTTCTCATGCTACATTTTTCTGATTAAATCCACTGACAAAAGAGAGGTGGATGTGTCTGCTAGTGTGCAAACACAACTGCCATGGTAAGGCAGGGATGCTGTGGGAGGTCAGGATCCAGTTTTCTGATTACTGCCTCTGTCAAAAGCTCTCAACTCCTGCGGAGCACTGAGCACCCCATGCTCAGTGCCCATCTTCAAGGGACATTCAGAAGATTACCATAGGGAAGATATTACTGACTCTACTCCTTCCACAAATGCAGAGGGGAATTGATTGACAGTGCTAACAGACAATTTGCACAAGGCTACACATAACATTTTTTTGCAGGACTAGTCCTTGTTCAGTCAGTTCTCTAAGTAAGTGAAGTCAGATTTTAATTGTTGGTTGGTCCTATCTAAGTAGCGATGCATACTGATATATTAACCTGTTGGAGCATGCAAGAGAAAACCATGATGGTGCATGAGCACAATTTATTTTACAAAATCACAATAAATTAATTTGCTGAGAATCAAAATTGCAATTTCTAGATTATAAATATAGTTCCACTTCCTTCCTGAGATTAAGCCTGTAATACATGTTACTCCTATGGATGTAAACTGAATCGAGCTTTTCCTTCAAGAAATGCCACTTCTCTAATGAGACTCTAGATAAGAGACGTGCTTTTTTCTACTACAACTAGACTCTGGTTTTGGTCAGGTTAAGTCAGGACGTTAATTACATAGCACAACATTAACTATAATATACTGTCCCATTTTTAGTGGATTAGTTGTCCAGCATCTTGGAGAAGCAGCTGCAGGTCTTCTTAAAGAGAAAAAAAGGAGGAGTCCATGTAGTATTCCAGACAATAGTACATAACTGGCAAAACATGCAAGTGTTTTCTGAAAAAAACTGAACATACTGATAAGAAATTACAATAAAGGGAAGATGTCTGTTTCCCATTAGAAACTGTCCTTTTCAAAGAGATGTTTGATAAAGATTTAAACATGAAACATGCAGAATTTGATTTCAGCATCTTTTGGAAACAATGCTAGTAGGCTGACACATGGTGAAAGGGAAAACACTTGTGAGTTAGGTGACATCAGATCAGACAAATTCTTCATGCTGTAATAAAATTTCTCTACTGTGGCCAAGTAGCAAGAATGGACTTTCTGAAAAATAATTCATGAATTACACCAACTGCAGAAAAAAATATGTGAAACAAATAGAAAGCAATGCAGTATCAAACAAATGAATGTACTACTCATGTGAAAGTACAAGACCTAGACTCAGTGTCTCCTCTCCTGATGTTCCCTTTTCCCTGACAGAACTTAAACACAGTATCATCACTGCTTGAGATTGTTTCTGGATTGCAGATTGCTGGAAAATATGACTATGCTGGCAGTATACTAGTGAGAGCTTGCCCTGTCCTGATGCTCTTCGCTAGGCATCTGGTTTTGGTCACTTTCTGGTTGCAGGATCCTGGGCTGGCTAGAGGATGACTCAATCCAATCTGATACAGCCATTCTTCTTTCCGTACATAATTAGCCCCAATATGCAAAATGTCAGTATAGAGGTAATTAAAAAATGACGTCCTTCAAGATTGAAAAGAAGTCTGCAACTGTTCAAACGACAGTGAAAAAAGGGAGGCCGCTTCTTACTAGTAACAATTATTTTACATGGAAAGCTATTGTTATTCCTGTTTTTAAAAGATATATTGGGGACCTTGTCTTCTGTGTTGGACATTGTTGGTAGGAGAAAAGATGTTTGAGAGCTTTAAAGGTCTTCCTCTCTCTAGTATTTGTAACCTGCTGGTTGGTACTCCACTGGGGCTCTGGGCTTCCCATATTAGTGAAGGTTCAGGCTTCTTTGCAGCCAGGAGAAAAACCCAAGGTACTCTGAAGTCAACCACCTGCCCTTTTGGAGGCAGGACAACCACCATTTGGCCAAATCCTGACTGACTATTTACACAGGAAAACTATGGCACCATGAACAGGCCATAAATTGCTAGTATAATAGGTTAGGTTTATTATCTCTAAGCGTGCAGAATATATTATCTCCAAGTGTGAAAGCAGAGCAACTATTTTATCCCAAAGTGGAATTTAGAAGGGGCCTACAGCTGTAAAGATGTTACCATGTGGGACTTATTCACAGTGAATAAGGCAAACAGATGCCTTGATAATAGGTGCTGCTACACATAAGATGTACTAAAGATAAGGGTTTCCTAAAAAACCTCTTGGTCTAAAATTCAGTTCCTGCTAAAGCCAGTAGTAGAACTGTGGCTGGCTAGAGGGAGAGCAGAGTACCTCTCCAAAATCCACTCCAAAGAAACAGCCCCCGTCATTTGGTACTCTCACCTGGTGAAGTCGGTGCCCTTGCAGGGGTAGCGTGGCTTCCTGCTCTGTGCCCACGAGTCTCAAATTCTGATCCTGGCTCTACTGCTAGTGTTTGGGGTGTTCCTTTGCAGGCAGTTTACAGTCAGTATCTCAGTTATTTCATCTGTAAAATGGAGATGAGAGACTTGGTTTGTAAAAAACATTTAGACTAATTCATAGAAAGTGCCAAATAAGAACTACATTTTTTTTACTATAAATAACATCCTCATGTCCATAGGGATGCCATATTGCTGCAGCACAGATCCTCTTTATTTCCAGATTGATACAACATAATTAGTTCCTTCACTGTTTTTTTTAAGGATACTTTTGGCAAACTTCTCAGGAGTTAAGCTTTCCAGGGCCCCTGTTATATTGATAACGAAATACAAAAGCCTGAATAAACAGTTTGCTTTCTACTTCCCCACACCGATTTGCAAAAAATATATGAGATTAGGTAAGAAAAGAAGAGAACAGTTACATTTGCTGTTCCAGAAAGAGAGATTTTTCTCCCCATGCTACAGCCAGACTTTGCACAACAGGTCATTGCTGGGCAAAAAAGACAATTTTAAACTAATTGTCTGAGTTCACAGGGGAAAAGTTTTCAACAAGGAGAAAACACAATTTGAGAAGGAACGAGCCAGCTCATTTCTAAGGACAGAACAGAGGCTGACTGGGACAGCACAGATGGGTTTCTGTTTTATTTTAGGGCCTGATCTCTGTTTGAGTATTTGAGGCAATTGTAATGGTAGGTGTTTAACACAGCAAAGATACAGGTGCTGCAACAAGCAGTAAGTTGATAATGTCACAAATGCTCACTATCCTTTCAAGTTCAATATCTCTGTGTGAAATTCCCGTTCCATCGTCATACAGATTGCTGGTTATCCTTTCTATTGCACTAAACAGATTATGCAGAACTACGTGGCGCTTCCCAACTCCAAAGAGTCAAGCTGAATGTCAGTTTATGTTCCTCACAAAAGATGGTAGGAAACTGAAGACCCTAGCACTGATCTTACTGGTTTTATCCAAGAAAAGCTTTAACTGGGAATTCAGTGCAGAGAATGAGAGGGGAAAATGGCCTGCTGTGTCCCATGAGCTGTGCTGAGATTGTTAGACTGTAGTAAAGTAGAATCTTAGTATCTTCCTTGCAGTCAATATTGAACAGTCTTTATTTTGAAGTCTGTCACCCCTTGAAAAAAAAAAAACAAACACCAAGGTAGTTTCTTAGCCTTAGATCTTCTGTGGATACTTATAAATGGTCTCCACCAGAATAAAAATACTGTTTTTTAAATATCAAAGAAAGAAAGAAAGAAAGGAAAAAAAAAAAGTAAGGACCATGACAGCATCCCTTGCCCTGTAGGTGTGGCTGTTGTGGCCCAGGGTGGACTTAGAGGTAGCACAGCTGAGGGCTGACCCCTGCCTTCGGTGACGGTGTGGAGGGCTCAGGCAGGGCTGACCCCCCTTCCTGTGGCAGCTGCTGCAAGCTGAGGCTCCGCTCACCCCAGCACATCGCAGCCCTGGCAGGGACGGTGGGATGGCCCCGGCTGGACAGACCCCGTCCTGCTGCCCCAGGGAGCCCCCGCCGCTCCTGGCACCCCCGCCCTTGGGGAGAAGCCGGGCCTTGCTGCTCCCTGACAGGGAACTGCAGGTATTTCACCTTCCTTTGGAAAGAGGACAAAGACAGTGAAAAAGAAAACAGAACAAACATCCTATGGGATAATCCTGCTTTGATAAGATTTCCATCTCAGGATAATTTTCTTTTTGCCAAAAAAAAATTCACAAAGAAGAAAAAATAACCCCATAATAAAATCTAATCAGTTTTTTCAGGTTACAGTTTCACAAATACACGTCCACTCCCATCCATTTCAGTAACGAGGTTGCCTCTTCCTGCATCACAGAGATATGAGAGAGGGAAGCTTCTTTTTAAGATCCAGGGAAGACATCAGCATCTTTTCTCTTGATATTTAGATGCTATGTGTTGCAATTACACAGATAAAGAACAGCTGGCAATATTCAACAGGCACAGACAAAAGAGAGACAGAAAAACAATGTCTGTTCAGAAAACATTTGAAGGGGATTTGATACACTTTTAAAGGGAACCAGTCTTCAGAGTCTGTATCTCCTGAAAACCAGGTTCATTTACAGTATCTAATGGTGCTCTCCCTCTCTCCCAAACTGAGACCCAGCAGCAGCAGACGTTTTTCTAAAACCCTTGCTTCGTGTATTTTCTGTTGCAGAGTTCTGTAGGCTGGTTTAGAGCTCTGGTACATTTCTATGAAATCCACCCCTCAGTTTTGTGGGCTTTTAATTTGTCAGGAGATGCCAGACAAAGCAAAAAGGCTGTAACCCTTTTGCCCACTGAGGGGAAGCCATTTCGTTATCAGCACAAAGGACAAGCAGAGAAGCCAGCGTAGACCTTGCTAGAAAACACAAAGTAGGGCAAAGCCCACGGACAATCTAAAGGGAAAACATGTTGTTCCAAATAAGTGTCCAAATAGAAAAATTCATTATTCCTTTAATTTTGGTGGGGCAAACTGCAATATATTGGAAACACTGACCAATTCTTAAGTGTTGCTTTGCTAATAACCATGAAATGAAAAAACAACCAACTCTTTATAAAATGAGTAAGGTCATTCTTTGCTGGAATAGTAGATGCCAAAGAAAAACAGTCAGAAAGGTTGACTTCCAGAAACACTAGCAAAAAGATATTGTATTTAGAAGCTGGTCTCTGTTAAAAAGTTGGAAATAGAAGTACTGTTTTGAACTGAATACAGCTTTTCCCAAGCTTTTGACAGACGTGACTGGCTTGTTACTGCAGCACAGCTATTATTTAGAGGCTTAATAAAGGCGGTTTTATCTAATAGATTCTACAGTCAAGTTTCACAATAAACAGAAGCAGATATAGACGGGTCTCTAAATGAAGGACACTGGGTTAAGTATATCTCAGGTCAGACTTTGTGTGGTAATAGCCCCCAGGGAGTGGGCTGAATATTTATCTGTTTGCAAGACTGTCTGCATGTCTCACCACAACTGAAGTAGAAATGTAGATGCACGGCTCTTTTGCCTGTGGATGGACTACTGCCAGAGACTGACGAACTGTCAGTTAACACGGAGCCCTTGATTTGTCCTGGTGTAGCGAAGGGAGAGCTTCGCTGGCACACTGGTCTCCCTCTCCGATGATTCAGATTCACATCTTCATACCGGTGGGCAAACCTCCCATGCTTCTGTTTTGAGTTTCGAGACCCATCAGACTATTTTGAATTGGTGAACTTTTTCTTCTTGCAATTTAAACACATTTGTTCGCTTTTCCCTCAAGGGAGGTTCAATGTGAAGTAGAACATGTTCTTTTTCTAGCTAAACAAAAACATATTGCTGGTAGCATTGAATGAAGAACATACCCAAAAGATAAGGAGGTACAAGTGGTCTTTTTGGGTACGCACAGTCTGTCCACACACATACAGACACACATACAGGCCTCCTCAGAGTTGGACACAGATGGAGCGGAGATTGGCAGGAGGAAAGGGAATGAGTTGGATAGCTCTCAGCTTATCATGTGAACTTTAAGTGGGAGAGCTATATGGGGTATTTACGTTGGGGAATTACCACTTCCTTGGCCTGCTCCATCCTCCCCTCTTCCAGCACTGAGTTTGGTTCTCTTCTCCCTTTCCCTGATTGTTTGCTAAACGAGCTTGAAGTATTTCTCATTGTATCCCATGTCCATCAGATGACCTTCTTACAGCACTTGATATGAGTTAAGAGCTGCATGAAAATCTCCGCATAGTCCATGCTTCATACTGCATGTAGGTAGCAGCTATTAATATTTTAAACATGCTGAAAGGAAGGCTATGCTGGTGCCAGATCCCATGGCTTGGCTGGTTTCAGTGCATATAGAACATTTCACTACATCTATCCTCTATTTCTGTTTTTCCAATGAGAAACACGAACCCAGTAATTTTAACAACTTATCTTAAAGGATCATCTCTGACATCCCATAGCACACCCGTAGCACACCTACACCATGGGACTATTCCATGGGGAGGTTGTAAAGCTGGAGGAGCCCCAGTGCTGACAGCGGATGGTAAATTTCTACAGCTGTGCTGTAATATAAATTCAGAAAAGGCAAGTTAAATGCACTTTTGCCCTGTTTTTGCAGAGGTCCCTCATCGCAGAGCAAGGGAACAATAACCTAAATTCTTCTTCGTTTGGGCTTGGAAAGCTCTGCTTAGTTCCACACACCCAATGATCAAAAAGACGGCAAGACTTCAGAGAGGCAAAAAATGGCTGCGAAGAGCAATACCCAGAGGAAAATGAACGTGATCAAATGTAAGCTGCTAAAAGAATGAGGCGAACCATATTTCATGATACAATTTCCATAAAGGAGTGAGACAGGTATATTAATATAATATGTAAGATAGACTTAGGAGTAACAGGAAAAAGATAATAGGAGAAAACTTAGACTGACATTCGGGAAAAGTTTATGAGGCTGCACTCTCTCTGATGTTTAATAATAAGATTGGCAAAGACAGTGGTGGAAACCTTGTCATTTGAGAGACTTAAAATGAGACAAGGAAAAGCAACAGAAGTATGCAGCAGGGAAGATTCTTCCATTGCTGGGAGGTAGAATGAACCATTCACTAGCATCTCCATACAGGTTATTTTTACTGGCAAAGTGGCAGCAAAACTACAGTGGAAGGCAGAGGTCAATGCTTTATTTTCATCAGAAAGAAAAAAGTTAGGTCCATTAGCCAGGGATAGACGGTAGTGACTTTTGTGGTACAAATGGTGGTGAATTCAGTCTATGGTAACTTGGTGAAACACTCCATGTCACTGCAAAGGATATTCAGAGGGCAAGCTTTACTATTATAATCTTATTGCTAGCCTTAAAAAATTCAGATTTTATAAGCCTTTGCACATGAGCACTTTCTTTGCAAACTATTGACAAAAGAGCAGAACATGCTCAGAATCTGAGAATGATTTAGTTTGGAAAGGACCTCTGGAGGTCATCTAGTCCAAGTCCCCACTAAACGCAGATCTGTCTTTGAAGTCAGAGAAGGTTGCTCAGGATCATATCCAGCCAAATCTAGAATATTTCCAAGGAGGGAGATTTTAGTACTTCTTTGGGCATCTTGTTCCAGTGTTTGATCTTCACTGCAATTTTTTTTCTGGCATCTAATGAGATTTTCCTTTGCTATCTCTATTCTCTTGTGCCATTAAGCTGCCCCCCAAAATAACAACATAACTATCGGAATTATAAAGCAAATTATAAAGCAATTATAAAGTAAAACTTGCAACACAATAATGACAATTTAAGAAGGCACTTTAAAATTAGCAAGTCTTTAGGATAATTTGCCTTCCCCCGAGGTCTTTCAGCAATTCTAAGAGTGGAAACTAGAATGAAAGAAATATTCTTCTAGAATGAAATCTACTTGCTGCCTGACTATAGATCTATAACCATGTGTGATAGTTTTCTTCTAATGGCTTTCTCTAACACCAAGCACACAGGAGTGAATTAAAGACCCAAAGTAACAAACCAGTGAACAGACCTTTGAACATTATTCACCTAGCAATGCATACATAAATATTAAGTGAAAACAAAATGTAGAAAAAATGGTATATTTAACATTAGTGGGAAGGCAGAACAGTGTGGCATGGTGACATGAAGGTAATGAGGTACATCAATTTTCAAGTTACATCAACTGCAATAAAAAAATGAAATGAGACAGAAAGCGTGCACTAAACGGTGGTAATGATTATGAAATTTCCTACTGAGACAAGTCCTATTTCTTGGCAATGTAGCCTCAGTTAAATTGGTCTGTGGACAACCTAAACAACGAGAAGCACCCAGACGAATGTCAATATTTGAAGTGAGGGAGCAACAGGCATTTTGGACAGCAGGCACATTTTCTTTGGATCACCCACCTTTTCAGCTTAAAATTGTCCTGGAAGAAATTTCAGCAATGTATCTTTTAAGTGAGTGTGTACGTGTCAGCATAGGAGCACAGGTCTGTCGGAAGGATCATCAAGCAGTTTAGAACAAGTCCTGTATCTTTTCTACAGTCTGTAAACAGAGACATCCTAAAAACCAGGCTCTTATTTTTTTTTTCTATGCTTCTTTTGTGGTTGTTCTGCCAAGTTTGTATTGAAATACTGTGTTGGTTCTTTCTAAACTGTCCCATCACATTTCTAAGTGAGCTGTAATACAAAAGGTTTTGAAATCCTTGACGTAACCTTACTCTGGTTAAAAATGCATTTAATTGTAAATTTCCCTCCAGTTCCCATGTCTATGCCTCAAATCTTTTCAGGGACACAGCTCATGTATTACTGCTGCCTTTTTCTTCTCTTTAGTTTGAAATGAGACAATCCCAAAGGCTAGGACAGATAATTGTCTCAGCAGTCCTTACAGGGATGCTCACACAGAATAGCCACGGGGTGAATATTCAGAGATCATCCTGGAAAAGTCTGTAATTTTAATAAGGACTAAAAGAACATTCATATGAATCTCTGCACTGACTTTCCCCAAATTCTGAAAGGAACCAAAAATAGATGCCTTCAGTGACTGAATTCAGTCCCTGTTATTATCAGTCTGTGGATTATATAAAACTTTGATTGCCTAAAGACTCTGCATGTAGTCAAACATGGACTTTGTGCTATATAGAATTCCTCATATAATTTTCTGTTGTTATTATTATCATCTTGTCCATCAGCTTGAACACCTGCTGTTTGGGGAAACAAGTGCCAGTTCTGACATCTGAATGCAATCCGGAAAATTATAACCATGCATCACTCACAACATCCTTTTCAAAGACACAGTCCAAGCATCATAATTTCCTTGGTTAGTCGCCTGTTAGTATCATTTGTACTAAGATTTTGGAGATAAGTAGAAAAAGTTTCCAGATACACAGCCATATATTGTAACTGTCAGATCATAAGGAAAATCATTACAATTAGAAGGAAAACAAAATACCAATTTCTGGAGCTCCTATAGGATTAAAGAGGAAGGACTGACAAAGTCTTGCTTTATAGCAAATTTTGTCCATGTGTCAGTTAGAATAAGGCAGACAAATATCTTGATTGCTTTTGTATTAAGCATCAAGGTCTTGAATGAAAATTCACAAGCAAAACACTTTTAAAAAAAAATTAAATATTTGCCCAGGTTTGTACAGAAAGAAGAGAAAATTTGCATGTTCTTTTTCTGTTTGTTGCTTTTTTAAAAAGAAATTTCTGTTTTTTTGTTTTGTTTTGTTTTGTTTTTTTGAGCTTAATAGACTTTTTGGTCAATGCCTAAATAAAGACACTATAGGACTGTAATCCATGTTGATAACTAGCTAGCAGCATGGATTTACTGAGTGGAGATACCAAGAAAGGCTTGGGCACCCCCTTCAAACATGGCTCACGCTCCTCCATCATGAGACATGGCAACAGAGTTGAACAGCTTTCTCTTCCAGCCCAATAGAGCAGCATTTTGCATGTGAATTTTCCCACCCTGCCTGAAAGTCATAGAATCATAGAATCACAGAATATCCCGAGTTAGAAGGGACCCACAAGGATCATCGAGTACAACTCCTAGGTCCCTAATGGGCAACCCAAAATCAGACCGTGTGTCTGAGAGCATAGTCCAAACGCTTCTTGAACTCTGTCAGGCTCGGTACCGTGTTACAAAGCCCATGTGTCTCTGCCAATTAAAGCAGATTCTTCCTTAAAGCAAGATAGCTCTGTACAGCAACAAGAGGGATAAGGTTTAGGAGGGTCAAAGGCTTAGGGTGACAAGATAGAACTGTCTTAATTGTAAACATAAAAGGAAAAAGCTCATGTTCTTAATCCTGCCTGTTCTTATACCATAGGGAGATTTTGGTGGACAGAGAAATCACCTGCCTGGGTTGAAGTTTTGAAGTATTTTCATGCTAGTTTTAAGATTGCCCTGTTTTTAATTGTTGCAGTTCTGCCCAGCTTGTTAAATACAGGCTTCAACAATACTGCTGAAGGTTTTGTCATCTCTTGCCTTGCAGCAAAGCGAACTTGGATGAATGAAGAGCAGGAGAAAGGCTATGAGTGATTGCATTCGTGGGTCCCTCATCCCAAAGTCACCACTGACTACATGACTCAGTGAACATTAGTGCAACATATACAGCTGAAGATCCTTTCTTTTCACTAGCACCACAGAGCAACATACCAAATGAGGAGTCTGCTCCTCTCCTTCAGTTCTCTTGCTAGTCTATACATTCAGAGGTCTGAAAGCATATCAGAAGCTCCTAAGCTTTGGTACTATCGGTCACCACAACCATAAAATACAAAGATGCACTGTAGATGAAGATGGACGAATGAGGTTTGGTTCACTGGGACCCTGATATTGGCATTGAGTTAATTCACCTTAAGTGAATGAATTACCTTAATAGCAAGTCAACATTCTAACGTAGGTGACTAGTCTTGAATCTTCTACTTCCTGAGCAAACTGAACATTGATATCATGCTCCTGAAATTAATGGCATCAATTATTTGGGGCGGCTGCTGGCCCAGTGGTTCAGCTAGATTCGATCTGAAATGTCTGTGAAAATGAAGTTCTCAGAAAGCATTTATTTTACGATAGACATCATTATGTCACCTAGGAAAACTAAAAAAAAAGAGGACCTACACATCTCTGCAATAAATAACAAAGCGTTCTTCCTTTCAAGCTGTCTCATTGTAAGAAGAAACTCCAGCCAGGAGAGGCAGGAAACAGTTGACCAAAAAGATGTATCTTGCACTGAAGTCTGGGAGCCTCCTTCCAAGTAGAATCAGTTCCACTGGTCAAACCTTTCAGCTACTCAAGAGTGACTATCAAGGCTAAACCATCAAGAGCAAGCAAAGTCAATTTAACATATACTGTGGTAAGTACTAATCACCAACCACCATGAAAAATCAAATTCAGAAGGTTTTAATGCGATCTATAACGTCTCCCAGATGCCCATTACACAGAAACCTCTCCAGTATTTCATGGAAGAATGTTTTCTCTTGTCCATATTGAATAAAATTCTCAAAATTAGAAAAAAACTTTTTCTGAAAATATTCTGCCTGAAGGATATTTCTTTACATAAGCCATGGATTTCACAGAAGCCAAGTTCATAGCAATAATTTCCCACCTCTCTTTACCAAAAGAATTTTTAAATTTTTATTCTTTCACTAAGATTAGGAGGACACATGTTTATTCTGTTTTTCAAGCACTGCATAAAAAGAAAAAAATCCAGAACAGGTTAAATGTTGGTTCTCAAACAGAAGAGAAACAAGATAATAAAATACCTCAGACTAAACATTTACACACTGTCTGCTTGGGCTGGACTCTACGGGCATTTGAGTTCTTTGGATTTCTGGTGGAGTCTTAAGCTATAGCAAAGTGTTTGGCCGAACTGCCAACAGCACCAGTTTACCCAGGAGGCTGCAGGCATCCTTCCATCATTTCAAGATTCAGATTGTCTGAACAAACAGAAAAAATGTGGAAAAGAAGCTGAAGAATGTCAACGCAGCAGAGAAAAAATGAAGTTGGCCTTTGTGCTAGCTGGACACCAATACAGCATATTTCCCATCACACCTACTACACAGACTGAGCAACATGCTTTTCCCGTGAAATGCATGTTCATCTGCTAAACAATTTGTCTGAGACATCTGGTTTTGGAGGTTATTATGGCTATCAAAAGGGTCCAATATGTGTCAAAAGGCTAGAATGCTTCCGCACATTTTAGCTGGACTAACAGAAAATAATTTTAATGAGATGGAGTATCCATCTGGATTTCAGGCTACAGACTAAGCCAGCTTTTTGAGGAGAGCTAAATAAAATCAGGGACTTAAAAAGCCATAAAACTCTGCTGCCTACTGAAAGCTAGTTCCAGACTTCCCAGAAAAGTACGCAAAATCAAATTTTGTTGTCCTAAAGCTTGGGGGGCAAAGAGGAGGAGAAACAAAGCTAAAAATCCCCATTTTGTTCTCAGCCCAGATGTGGCAAAATCAACTTTGCATCAGCAGTAAAGCAATTCCCCTCCTCACCCTTCCTTCCCAGCCAGCTCTGGAGGCACTCCTCCCACTTCCAGGGCCAATGCCAGCCCAGGGGACAGGAGGAGGAGAGAGCTTCACACCAGGATTTGCTCATGTTCTCCCAGTAGGGTGCCAACTGGGCCCCCCGACAGCAGAGGCAGGTGGGGAGTGGAAGTGGGAGGCAGGCGGCCCTGCCCGGCTCTGCTCACCCTCGGGCTTAGTGCCCCGAGCTGCTCAGAGACAACAATTCAACTGTGGGTGGTTGGATACCTTGCCTCCAACATAGAATGCAGAATAACATGGAAAACTACCAAAAAGCTGTGTGTCCCAGTGTCAAGCAGTGAGTGGTACACCTCTGCGGACTAGGCCTGACGGGCACTCAGAGCGCTCACCGACACAAAGTGCTTCTGGGTTTGAACATGATGGACTTTCATGTGTCCATTTCTTTTCCTGGGTAGCTGGACATTTATTTTGCATAAAATAGCCCTTACTGGTAAAAATAATTATAATTTCCTAACAGTGGGTGTAGTGTGAAACAAAATCCCAGCATTTCACATTTTGGTCAAACATTCCGGTTACTGTTATTGCACACTCAACATTCTTGAGAATAACTGAATGTAGGATCAAAAGCATGTTCAGCTCCTCACCCTCCCCCAGTAATTCTTATTTTTAGTATGAGCTTCAAGTGTGGCATGTACTGACCAAATTCCTGTTTTGTATTCTTACATTCCTCCCAAATTTTCGCTTACACCTCTCCTAACCCATGTTGAAATGTTACTGTTTGCCATTTTACAGCTGCTGTGCTTCACCTCAGAATTGGCTGCATTTCAGTTGTGGCTGATTGTTACATCTCTTTTATCACTCTCTGAAGCACTATGGGAAGAAAGGTGTTAAAAGGAATAAAAATTACTACTATTACTTTTGGTGAACAGGACTTCCATGACATTTTAACTAGAATCCCACCATAAAAAGCACTGGAAAATTTAAAAGTGTAATTAAGCTCATTCACCATTTCTCTCCACATTGAAAAGAATTGAAACATTCATTCTATGAGAATGTGTGCTGCCTCTGCATCAGACCCAGGAGCTGATGAGCAGGTGCATTTAAGAAAGGTGTTGGCTACTGAAAAATAAGTCAGATCTTTAAAACCTGACATCCCTGATGAATTAGCTGCTGGACTTTTGCCTCTACTGTTTGAGTCTTCAGCCACACCAGCTACTCAAATGTATGCAATACATAGTCGTGAAAGAACAGCATCAAAGAAGTCAAAACATAAGAAAAATGAGTCAAATTCAGCACAGAAAAGCCAAGAAGGTTTGGCAAAAAAGCCTACACTTTCCACATGTCTCTGCTGCTAAAATGTTCACCCTGTATTCTGCTTCCTACTGCTTCCCTCAGACTGCAGCAAAGACTGTTTTCAAAGGATTTGACAGTATTGCCCTAAAAAAGGTACCTGGAGAAAGCTCAGATAGCACACAAATTAGTGAATTGCTGGATAAATCTAAAACTATTGCCACTGTACAGCTGACCTCTTAACGTTTGGAACAGTAATTCCCTTTGCACCGCCACCTAAGTACACTCCACAGTTTAAACTCCTACCTGTTTTGGATCCTATTGGGTCTTACAGCAAGGGCATTTTCAGAATCAAACCATGGTCTGTGCCAGCTGTCCAGCTGACACATCCCTTTGCAGCCCGTGCTGCCAACAGCTCCTTGACTGTCCCTTCTGGAGGCAGGTGACAGCTGTGTCTCACCTCCTTGCCCAGGGAATTGCCTGTTTCTGTTTTCCAGCAGTGTGTCCACCAGCACTGGTGAATCTGGCAGTAGTCACGTGAGAGTACTTCAGCACTCGGAAAGCTTGCGCTTTGTTAGCTAAGCCTAAGGAAGGTGTGCGAAGTCAGCTGGCCTGGACCTGTCACCTATCAAAATCCTTATTAATTATTAGGTAAGCCTGTGCTCATGTTAGCTTGAATCTCACGCCCCATTATGCCTCCAAACCATCAGCTGCAAAGAACCTTTGCAACTCTCAGGTAATCGACTTTGTAATCATCGCCTCGTTGGAAACACAGGTCTGTGGCCCTGGAGCTGGCTCCCTGCGGCACATGACCAGAGGACAGTAACAGCAAACATCAGCAGCGCGAATGAATAGGAGGTGGTGCTCTAACAGACACCACTGGCTTCTTAATCTGCAGTTACACTGGTGCGATTTTGATGCTAACTGCGTCTTCCTTGCAACCGTCCTTGAAATCAAAACTTCAGAATAAGCTGAAAATTTTGTTTCCCAGGCTAATTTTTTCCTTATAGGTGTCTGGTGTCTTTTGGGAAATAGGAACTAGTAGCTTCGTAAACAGTGCTCCTGTGGATTTGGGAGAGATGATAAAGTTTTACAAGCCAATAAGGAAATAACAGCAGCCCTAATACATTTTACAGGATGTAACAGTAGGGTTTAAAACAAGCCACATGTGAACTCACAACTTCAGGATCATTACTTTTGGAGATCTAATACCTTTCTGAACCTGTCCAGACTTTTTGGCCTGTGAAGAAGTAGAAGCTGCCTGAGGCTGCCAGCACACTCTAAGCTCAGCAGCTCTGGACGCAGACACCCGAACTCAGGGTCTGTGAAGACACTGATTTCTCTAGTCTGGAGTATCGGTCTCACTGTCTGTACAAATAACATTGATGAACAAGCCTCAAACTTCTTCCTGCCTGAACCATATTGTCTCTCATTAAATGTTTCCTGGATAGGAAGGGTAAGCTTTTCTGTAAGAGTTAACTCACTCATACAAGCTCTGCCAATTTAGCAAGAAAATCCAAAGAGTTTTCAGCTGTGACAATCTTAAGCTGCCACTCTCTCTATATTGCTCTGATTTTGTAGGCAGGAAAATCTGAAATTAAAAGAAGAGAATCATGACTGTGCAAAAGGACATTTATGTGGTCACAGAATCACAGAATCATTTAGGTTGGAAGAGACCTCCAAGATCACCTAGTCCAACCTATGACCTAACACTAACAAGTCCTCTACTAAACCATATCACCAAGCTCTTCTAAACATCTTTTGAATACCTCCAGGGATGGTGACTCAACCACTTCCCTGGGTAGCCTGTTCCAATGCCTCACAACCCTTTCAGTAAAGAAGTTTTTCCTAATATCCAACCTAAACCTCCCCTGGCGCAACTTTAGCCCATTCCCCCTCGTCCTATCACCTGGCACGTGGGAGAAGAGACCAATCCCCACCTCGCTACAGCCTCCTTTAAGGTACCTGTAGAGAGCGATAAGGTCGCCCCTGAGCCTCCTCTTCTCCAGGCTAAACAACCCCAGCTCCCTCAGCCGCTCCTTATATAGGAGCTCCTTATATATATATAGGATTTGTTCTCCAGACCCCTNACACTGCTGGCTCATATTCAGCCGGCTGTCAACCAGTACCCCCAGGTCCTTCTCTGACAGGCAGCTTTCCAGCCACTCATCCCCCAGCCTGTAGCGCTGCTTGGGGTTGTTGCGCCCCAAGTGCAGGACCCAGCACTTGGCCTTGTTGAACGTCATACAGTTGGCCTCAGCCCATGGGTCCAGCCTATCCAGATCCTCCTGCAGAGCCTTCCCACCCTCGAGCAGATCAACACATGCACCTAACTTGGTGTCGTCTGCAAACTTGCTGAGGGTGCACTCAATCCCCTCATCCAGATCACTGATGAAGATATTGAAGAGAACTGGCCCTAATACTGAGCCCTGGGGGACACCACTCATGACCGGCCTCCAACTGGATTTAACTCCATTCACCACGACTCTTCGGGCCAGCATTATACTTTTGGGTCAGCATTATAGCATCTGAGACCACTGTCAATAAGACCACTTCTTATACATACACTGATGCCAAGCTATTCCTTCAGCTGGACACATCTGGAACTGAATTCGGTTTTCTTCTCAAAAGCCCAGAAACTGTCAAAAATTGATTCTTTTGCCTGGTTCTGTAAGGAAATGGGACTTACAGAAAAGTGTTGTCTGCAAGTCTGTCTGCCCAGCTTAATCACTTGAATTTTGTGATAGATTGCAACCACATTTGAAAGAGAGGTAGATAATGAAGCTCCTACAATTTGTGTCAAACACTGTTGGGTAGAAGAGAGAGTCTGAGAGAACGCAGCAGAACTCAGCTCGCACAAATACAATTTGACTGCAGCAACCTTGCCAAAGAGCACACACATACTCACTGAGAATACGTATAGCCCCAGACTGCTCACAGCACTGCTGTCTCTTTCCAAGGGAAATATCAGAGATAACATGGGCAGAGCTGAGGTTATAGTCGGGAATTTTACATGCTAAAGAATCCAAAGGCATAGAAATACAGCTCATGAAACAGCTATTAATTATGAGGTCCTAATTAAGTTTGCAGCTCACAGATGTACGGTCAGCATCTATATGTGGTCCAGGGTACTTTTCTCCTGCCAATCTCCCTCTTTGCCTGCCACTCTGGCTCTAATTTGGGATCATTAAGTAGAACATCATATTGTTTTGTATTAGAGACATATACATGGAGTTGTAATGCACACAGCCCTCTAGCAAAACACCTGCAAAAAATTCCCTGATTTTTATTGCTCCTCTTGCAGGTTTTAGTATTTATGTCTGTTTGTAGAAGAAAGAACATCAGGGCTTTGGTATTATGTAAAAATCACTATTTTTTGCAGATGTACATGCATCTTTATGAATGAGACAAAAAGCTCTGTCAGCAAAGAAAGTGCAGCCACATGCAGGTGGTGACACTGCATGATACGGTCCAGAAGTCTGCGTTACTGTGAGTTTATCAGGCCCTTGCCTATCCTCTGCTCGTTTGCAATCTTCAAGTAGCTTTCAAAGATCTCTATTCAAAACCAACTTAAATGCAATCTGTCATAAAAACTTGCTTCACACTTGTCCAATGAGAAAAAGAGTAATATGAACTCCTAGATGTCTGTTAGGTTAAACATCCAATACTTCATGCCCATTCACAAGGCTGTCCAATGGAGCAGGTGGCATCCTGGCCTGCCACAGGAGGAGAGCTGCATCCTTCTCTTCCTTAAATGACACCATACTTTAAAGTCAAAATTTATGCAAGCAAGCAAAAGAACACTTCAAATGAGTTGGAAAAAAAGCACCAGTGACACTCTCCTCTTGCCTCTCAGACATCTGTAAACTGCATTCATGATCCTAAGGCATCTGGTTTTACAGATACATGTATATAAAGGAATTGACCTTAGTGATTTTAAAGTGCTGCCAAACATTTCAAACCTTTTATTTTTATTTTTATTGTTATTTTATTTTTATTTTATTTTTATTTTGTTAAGCATTTGGAAGGAAGCGAACAACAGTGGCTTGGTACAGCAGAACAGCCGACATTTGGGCTTGGTCACTGGGTAAAACTCACTTATTTTCTGGACAGCGTTGCAGGAACTGTCTCCATTCAGAACAGGACCATTGCAAACATTTATATATAGTGTGGATGTTCCTAGTTATTGTTGTTAGAAGTGGTGCAAACAACATCAGCTAAGAAAGAAACACTGAGAAAATGGATAATTCTTTTACTAAGCAGCCAGCATGGTTTTGCAATTTTCTAAAATAACATCAGAATACACCCATGTAAGAAGTGTATGAAAAACCGTTATTGAGTATCGAGCCTGGCAAATATTGCTGCTTTTTCTGCTTGAAAGTCATTTGCTGAAAGGATGCCATCTTCCTGAAATTATTCATTAATTACTGACTCTCATTCTGTCACTTGTTTGCATTGCTATCTGTTGCAAGCAAACAATATTTTAGTTCTTTGGACAGCATTACAGACATGGGATAAACTTAAAACTCCTAAAATCAGGTTTTGGGCTACAACTTTCTAAATTCACTCCCTGTGAATAAATTGTTCTTTGAATTTTTTTTCTTTTCAGAAGAAATTCATATACTAAAATATCCCTGGCAAATGGGCCCAAAACGAACTGAATGCTTTTAAATTTTTGTGAAAAGTAAATTGCAATTTGCTTTAACATTTAAAGACTTTTGGAAAGGTATTTTCTAGAATCAGTCTGACTGGTCGTACTTAAGCTTACAGGTTGTGTCTTCTGCCTTCATATCTGCATGACTGTTTATTAATATAGATACGCCTGATAGGTTCTCCATGCTCTGAAGCATTCTGAAAAAGCAAAATCTCCATCAGTTGTGCAAGGAGCTGACTTGTGTATTTCCAGTAATGGATATGATCAGTTAGATTCACTGTGGAAATACTAAGCTGGCCATGGATATTCCCACTTAAAATGTGAAAGCATATGAAGAAACTGTATTTCATGCCCAAGGAAGTTGTTTATTCTCTGTCTGCAGAGGCATTTAAAACTGCACCAGGGGAAGCCACAAGCAACCTCATATAACTTGAAAATAGGCCCTGCTTTGAGTGGGGCTCAGACAGCATGACCTCTAGAGGTCCCTTCTAACCCAAAATTATTTTATGATCCTTTGATTTTGCATCTCATTTTCACACACACATACACAAACCTGCAAACTTCAGGGGAGGAGAGAGACTCTTCTATCAAATTAACACTTCAGGTTATCAAATCATTGAGTCCTTTTCCGTTTTGAGAGAGAACGGCACGTTTATTTTTCTACTATGTTCAGGATAATTTCTGTGGAAAAAATAGTTCAGATGCACACATTCATGTGCATGCACAAACGAAGTATGCATCAGATCACCTTTCTATCCACAACCCACAGAAGCAGCTGTGCTCCACTGAGACAATATGTGAAGAGAAAGACATATTTTGGCTCTTAGGCAGTGCTCGGGGAGAATATTTTGGGGATTAGAATTACTGGCTATGGAATTCCTTATGGGAGAACAGACCTAAGTCCTAAGCTGATGTAGGTCAAAGGAATATAAAGGCCACTTCTTCAGCAGTTTTCTTTAAAAACAAAACAAGACTGTCCTTTTGCCTCTCATATATCAATGATGGCCATCTCAGCTATCCACAGGGGGAAAAAAGTACTGCTTAACAGCACTTCACATATTTCAAAATACTTGCTAAAAACATTGGTTCTCAAACATAAGCATGCATTTACAGTGAATCATAAACTCTGTCTTGCCCCTCATTTATAAACTAGATTTTTTTTCTTTGAAGAGTTACTAGCACTTTTAATTGTCATAATATATTTACAATGCTTCACTATTCTTGTTTATTGACACATTAAAAGATACATACACAAGCCAGAACCAATGAAAAATCCAACAGAAGTGTAAATAGGAATACGGTTTTCAGAAACTTCTTCCATTATTTATAGAAAATAATTCTGTATGCATCTGGTCAGACGAGACAGCGTTGGTGGTCTTGGACTCCCCATCACCTACCTCAAAGTACAAATAATAACAAGAGAGACCGATAAGCACCTATTCACAAAGAAATGGCTCAAAACCAAACGGAGTTGTGGCAGATGGCTTGCACATTTCAGAGGAAGCACAATGTGTGATTGCAATTTAGAAAGTCCTGCAAGGGACTGGATGTGTGCTGATGTGTGCAAAGCAGTGAGGGGAAGGGATTCAGAAAAAATCACATTATCTCCGACTTCCCTGGTGGTGGTAGCATGTGTGTGGTATTCGGTAGAACATTAGCAATCAGTCTGGGCCACAAAGCTTTGTGATGCCCTAAAGCAGTGCTTTGCAAATCCCAGGAAGCAGGTTTCTTCATGCATCATGGTTGTCATAGGAATGAGTTGTTTTTGCCATACCTGTGGACAACAGTTATTTTCATTCTAGTCTACTTACTGTCTAAGTGGAAAGGAGATCTTTTATTAGACATTACTCTGAGCAACTTTCTAAACTTTTCCAGACAAACCTTCTGCCTGTCTTGATATCTGAACATTTTAGTTTCTGTTTTAGGTTATAAGCTTTTCAGGACATCAGTACTGAAACAGTACAACATCAGTATAATTACCACAGGAGTAGTTCTCCTCAAACACAAAAAAAGAACTTCTGTTCCAAAGTAAAGAATGGGAGGTGATGAGCTTGATCATGGGTCTCTGTTTCCTGTGCCTTCTATGCACTGTTGTCTTCTTGCTTTAAGAAGCAAAAAGACTCAACAACATACACACACGCACAATTGCCTCAAAATAGAAGACCTAAAATATTTTTAATGAAGCATTATTAGGGTTTGGAACTTCAAGCCAACATTTCTGAAGATAGCTTAGCTTTTACAGTTCGAATTACACATTCCTCATCAAAAGCTACAGAAGCTTCTTCTCTTCCCTTTACCTCTTTTTGTTCTTTGCCTTTAATCTATTCTCTCCCCCTATGACTCTTTGTGAACCGTGGCTCAGACCTGTCTAGATCACAGGGTGCATAATACAGGAGAGCCAATGTAACTGAAACATGCTGAGATTTCTCCTGTTTTGCATGCTCTGTAACAAAGTATGTAAGTGTTGAGCTATAGTTTAAGATGATTGACTTTATTTCCTTCTTCCTTCTGCCAAGTATTTCCTGTGGGCAAGCACGTTATCTTTTATAATAATTGTATGTTTTCCTCTTGGAGCATCTTACAGTATGCTGAAAGCTGGATGACATGCTCAGAGTGTGCTGACAGTCTGAATGAAGGAGAACACCATGCAGAGGAAATGAGGAGAGTCAGAAGTTGAGAGGGTGGTCCTGAGTGACCACACCTTCGCAAAGATTTTCTTTTTGCTTTAGAAAAGAAACAAATCTGATTTTTAAAATCCTGACACAGAACTCATTGGCTCATTTCACAGATTAGACTCAGACTTTCTGAGTGATTTGGGGTGAATTATGTAGCCATTGCCATGTTTAGGAAACGAGATGCTTTTATATGTCATAACTAGGTAACTGGCATTCACACATATAAGCTAGCTGAAGCAGACTTCATACACACTCTTCCTGTTTATTCACACCTGTCAACTGGTGGGAATGCTGCAGACTTTCTTGACCATATTTAAGTTTTACAGCATCGTGCGGTCAGAAGACAAAGGGTCAGAAGATACTGTCCTTAGTTTGATTTACAAGGACATTTTACATTATTCCAGTACTAAAGGGGATTTTTGAAGTGATCTCTACCCACTTTAAGACCAGTCAAATGTGCTGCCAACTTTAAATGCTAATGAAAATCAAGGCATTCATATTTCTGTGTCCTATTTCCCTACTAGATGCAAAATATGGTTTCCTTTGTCTGTTACCTTCTTATAATTGGGACTGTAATTCATTATATGTATTGCAGCACTGAATGGAAGAAAGCCACTAGCCTGGTTTGATGTGTGAGATGGTGTGATAACAAGAAAGAAAACAAAACTACAAAAGAAAGTCCATTCCTTTTAAAAGACCCCATTTGGATTCAGTGATCCTATTGTCCTTCCACTCGCAGTTAATAATGCACAAAAAATGGATTAGAATCATAAACAGCTCATAAGCACATTTTTCTAACTTGTGCTCTGAATCATCCCTGGATGCCGACCACCTCTGAACCTCTGTGCTGCTGCAAGGTGCCTCCTCTTCCTCAGGCCTGACTGAGCGCGGGAGGACAGGTTGAGGCCAGACCCTCTCAGCCTCTCGTCTCTGCCTTTAGAGGCTGGAAACGATGAATTCCCCCCTTCAGCTCTTTGTGGGATGGGGAGGGATTTGCCTTCAATCTACAGCCACCTATCCACTGCAAGCTGTCTGATGTAGGAAATCGAGTTTCTTAGCTCAGAGGAGGCTGTTAAATGGAGTTCAGTGTTTCTCTCTGGCACAAGGACAAATTGTAGCATGCCTTTGGGAGAAGGCACCGAGGACAATAATAAGTATTTAAACCAAGTTCAGGGAATGGGGCAAGCAGGCAACTCACAAAGGGAAGAGCAAAGGGAAGGTGGAATATTAAACTACACAGCAGTAGTGTCAAGCATACTTTGTAAATCGTTATCTGAATCACAAGTCAACAAAGTGAGTCAGCTAGGTCACTTGTGCATTTAAAAAAAGGGCCAAACTCATTTTTCGTGAAGGCCTTGTGTTGAAGCAGTGGTGCTTCCATATATAATTCCCAAGAATATCTGGAAAATTTATTGCACATTTCTTAGTAAAAAAAAGGGGGGGGATGGATACAATAAATTGCCCACTAAACTGTCTGCACAAAGAAAATAAAAAGACTGTTTGAACAGCTGGAATTCAAAACTTATTATATTCCCAAGTTATTTATTTTAATAAATGAGCAACTATAATTAAGTTTAAAATGATTATACAAGCAGGAAGAGAAACAATCCTGTTATTACGGCTTCCAAGAACTTGTACCCTGCGATAGTGTTGGTAGAGGGCCTGTATTAATGGTGGTAACTTTAGATAGAAATAAAGGCGTTTTTAACCACAATCACTTGAAGCATGTGAACCGCTGTCCTGGCTAGTGGGGATTGAGTGAGTGGAGAGCTAAGGCTGACACATTTCTCCTTTTATATTTACTGCCTGAATACATTTTTTGAAGTACAGCTTCTTCAATAACAAGAAAAATGACAGTCTCTGTAGTAGCCACAAAAGTGGTTAGGAATCAACCTCATGAAAGCACATACTTTTATGTATGTGCACATATTTGCTTTTCTGTTTGCCACTGTATTTGTTTATGGGTAGACAGTACTTTAAACCTAGGGGAGAAAATGTACTCTCCAGTCTCTCGGTTGTGACGATTGGCTCTGTTATGAAAAGTATCCAGCTTTTTACTCCCACCCCTAAAGGGGAAAGAACAGGTCACAGGGTAGTGAAACACCTTTTAAAACACCACAATACCTTTCTGAACAGCAGCTGGGAGCCCTGACCATGTGAAGAGCAGGGGGAGGTGTGGATTGCTGTGCCTGCACAGAGCCCCATGGAGGAGGAGGGCAGAAATTCCTTAGGCAGAATCAAGCACAGGAAAAAAAATACCTCAGCATCTGCAAGATTTTGGTAGGAGGAATACAGGCGTTCACCAGGATTGCTCAACGTACTTTCATCAATAAATATATTTGATCCAATGTAAAGTTGTCTGAGTTCTGGTTCCACTTTGCCAATGCTGTTGGTAAGTGGCAAATACAGGGAAGCTCCCCATTTTTTGAAGAAATCCTCCAGAGGTAATAAACACTTTTACGTGGACCTCATCCAAGAACCGCTGAAGTTAGTGAGGGCAGGATTTCAACATTGAAGTCATTTTTAAAGGCCAGTGAAGTAAAAAGAAAGACTGCCATTGATTTTTATGGTCTTCGAATGCACTTGTTTTTCACCCTTGGGAATTTGAATCAGATCAGAGTTTCGTAAGTCTGATCTGAGCAGCAAGATGTTGTCTTTTTAGTAGGTATTTTCCCACACCCAAAACCACTAAAACCACCACATTTCAGTAAGATTAGCCATTGCTGCTCATGATAGCTCCAGGTTTGTGGAGAAGTTCCAACCAGAAAAAATACATCCAGGAGAGAAAGCTATACATTTTGCAATCGTATTTCATCATTTATGCCGCAACATGCATTTTTTTCTAAATAACATTTAATTGCTTTCTTCTGAGGAACTCCCTTTCAAGCCACATTTTCCTAAACAAGTCCAGAAGTTTCTACATCTCAGATGAATGACATATCCTGCATCTAGTCTGATTCCAAATAATTCCATTTGCAAACATGTTTGCTCATTTCATTATGCAAGTAAAATGAAGATAATCAGACTGGAGAAAAAAGTATTGTTGTTTCCCAGTTTCTGATTTTCCTTAAAAAAAAAAATCTTTGTAAATGAAGCATAAAAAACACATCTTGGAAAAAAGATGAAGGAGATGCACCACGTACACATGCTTAAAAAGGGCTCAAAAAAGTAGTAGGTATTCTGGAAATCCCCATCCTTCCTATCCCTTCCACACATATGGAACAACCTCTCAAATGGGAAAGCATGAATACAGCAAGTCTAGCAGGCAACTCCTATCTCCCCAGAAAAAGAAGCTGAAGACTTCATGGGATCTGGGGAGCTGTATCTGCAAGGACAGAATTTAAGAAACATTTGTGATGCAGTATTTAGTGATAACAACAAACTATTTTTTCTTTCATCTGGTTTGTTCAGCTCTGTATCTCAGGAGCAGCTCATTCTGTGGGCTGAGGTCTGTGGTCTCTAAGACAGGCTGTGATCCGCATGAGCTGGTGCCACTCGCCCTGGCATTTTCCTGTGGCTCTTCCCAGAATTGTTCCTGCATTCCTCATGCAAAGCATTCACTATTGCCTTTAGTCCAAAGCTAGCTTCATTTGGAGCATCTTAGTGTCCTACTGTGCTTCCTTACATCGCATTTAATTCAAAGTTTTTGACCTCAGCGGATAGGTATTGCATCAGGCCAGCTGATGCTTTCAGCCATGGTGCAATGCTCTGGTTGAGCTCCCGTGTGGAGCCTGTGTGCAAGGCAGCAGCCCCTTCCTCCTGCATGAGCACTTGGGTAATTTCAGAGAAGCTGGTCAGATCCTCTGGCTCATCACATGGAGCAGATACCCTGAGTGCTCAAAGATAGCCAGGAAATGTAGACCGAAATGAAGCAATCTAAGCAACTGCTGCAATGGACCTACCTCATTACAGCATATAGTACCTGCATGAGCAGATTTTCAGAACCTGGTGGTAATCCAAAAGGGTTTTCCTGGCATGAATTTGGATGGAATTATTTTGAATAGAGTTGGGCATTATTTTTTTCAGTGAGTGGCAGATGTGCTAGAAGAAATGGAGCTCTGGAGGCAGTGAAAGAGTCCAAAAATTTGTGTCAAGATCAACTGAAAAACTTCTGTAGACTAAAAGGTTATTGCCCCAGGTCTCTTCGAAATATTTGACTAAAGAGAGCTAGAGTGGTCTGCTTTGACATGTCTACTTCTGATCTGAAAATGTCATTTTTTCCAATTGGAAGACCTACTTTATAAGAAAGAAAGGACATAAAGCTTGTTAAACAACAACAACAAATGAATCCAAATGTTTTATCTTGGAGTAAATGAAACATCTGGAGTGATCCAAAAACACCTATCAGTTGTTTCCATTTTCCCAAGCCCTTCAAACTCAACCTCAATAATTTTTCTTCAACTTTTTACCATTCAGTCACGGAGCTAAAAATCCATTATTCTCCCATGAGAAGCTGTCAAACCTTACACGACTTATGTGAATTATCTAAAATAGGTAGAGCTAAAATCTTGACAACTTATCAGGCCAAGAGAAACACTCCACAATGCTAAACCTTACAGCAAAATTGATCATCTCAATTTTCCATTAGTAGACTTCACAGAGCGTTATGGTAACAGTCTCACTAGCCCAAATCTACAGACAAGAAATTGAAGTGAGCAGTGGAAGGACAGGAACTGTAGCAACATCCCTGCTATCCCCCAGTAGGTCAGTGGTAGAGCTAGAAAGAGAACTTGTATCTTTTTAGTCATAGTCCAGTGCTCTGTCCTTTAGGTCATAACACTGTCAGCAATGTCATTACAAAGATTAAGAGCACTACCACAGGACTCTGAGATGTCTTGCTGAACTGTTCCATACATTAATTACACGAAGAGACTGGAGAGCAGTTAACTTCAGAAGTAAAACATATGATATATTTGAATGTATTCTATTGAAAACATGCATAAAATTTTGAGAAATGCTGAAATCAATACAATGACTGAATCTCTCTGATTTTCAGTCACTTAGGCCCCTGGGAAATGGAGGAAAAAAGCCAGCCAATTCTATGCATCTGAAATAGCAGGCCAAAACGTGGCCTTCCCTACAATGGCCTGTGAGCAGTGTAGACAGAGCAGCTCTTCCAAGAGCAATTCGGATCACTGGTGGTCTGGATCAGTCCCTCCAGGAGCCCTGCTCTGAATACTGACAGAAAGAATTGGGGAAACCAAGGAAGCAGCTAGTTAACTTGGAAGATAAAAGATAAGTGGGGAACATAACATCTGAATACTTCCACAGCTTTTACCCAGCACCAGTTACCAACTTGTTTTGTTTTCTTTTCTCTTTAATGTTTAGGATGTGTGCTGACCTCACAGAGGTCAATGCTACAACTGCTAAGTGATGATGTGCAAATTGACAAATTCCCAGCCCAGTGTACAGAGAAAACATAGACCTTCTAAAGTGCACTGTTATGGCACTTGTTTCCTCTCTGGTACTCACTGTGCATATGTATCTATCATGACACGGTTCAGATGCACTTTGATGCACTGGCTTGGTAATTCTGAGCTTTCTCTGCTTTTGTCCTCAACGGGGACAGGTAGGTCTCTGATGGTTTTTGAGGTCTTTGACATGCGCCACAAGAGAAAATAAAAGAGCCTCTGAAGGGCACATTTTGCTCCCGTGAGCTAGGACAGAAGGCTGTGATGTGAATTCATCAAAAGAAAAACTCATACACATTCTGCTGAAAATGTACTTCAACCAATACCGGGTAAACCAAATCAGCAACCTACAGAAACTGGAAACTAAAGAGGTTCTATGCATATACTGTACACCTATCCATTTAACAGTCATTGTTAGGAAAAGACACAGGTGCATCAGCATGGAGAATTTGTACAGCTTGTTTGCAACATGTGGTCAGCACAAAAGCTTGACGGATCCTTGGCAGAAAGTTGGCAGGGCTCTGATCCAACGAGCAGAAATCAAAGACTGGAATCTGGATATTGAAATATTTGATCAATGACCAGGAAGATCTACGTGCCACTGTTTAGCTAACAAATGACTCATTATATGCCAATCTCAGCTACTCACTTTCTGATTTTGTGATGATTATGCATGCAGCAAATTATTATTCATTACTGTTCAGTTCCCTCCCCCAGAATACTCACAGCAGCAAAAGGATATGTTGTTATAAGCCAGCAGATGGCCACTTACAAAGCTAAGCTCAATTGCAATTTGCTGCAATGGAAGTCTGTAAAGACAAATCAATGCTCACCAGCTGAAGGATCTAGTCTCTTAAGTTTTTAAAGAGACTACTCATTCACAAGTTCATTGGGTTACTTCTTTTGAATAAAAAGAGTTTTCTCTAACTTTTTGGAACTGTGGCAATCCCATCCACTCCTTTTGACTCACCTGTCTTGGTGTGACTCCATGAGTGAGCTGCAGCTCATTTTGTCCAGGGCAGAGAAGTGAGAACTTGCTGCAATTACTGTATGAAGGCATAAACTGTCTTTGGACATTGCCGATACTATAAATTTTAACACAGGTTCAAGAAGAATTAGAAGTCATAGAAGAGATACCCACTGAGGGTTGCTAAATTCAACATTATCTAGCTCAGATAGCCCCTAGATAGAGTTACAAGTGCCTGACAGCAGGGAGGGTGTTTGGGGAAGTACTGTGTATGGCTGCTTTCTCTGTACACTTCTTCACTTGTGTTGGAGGCAGGATACGGTACGAATAAGAACACTGGTTTGACCTAATATGGTTGCTCATTCATGTTGCATTAGATAAATGCTCATGTCTTCCATGGAGACAAACTGTCTGCAATTAAAGTCAATTTGTAGTATTCTGGCTAGTCTAAAAACTGCAGCAAGTAGTTACAGGAGTTGGACTCGAAGATCCTTGTGGGTCCCTTCCAACTAAGGATATTCTGCAAAACACTCTATTCTATTCCACAGCCTCCTCTTTTTCCCCCAACCCTGAGTGAACTGACAGTGCATGCTCCCATTTGGTGGCAATGTTGCTTAAACTGATGTCCACAGCTTGTGTCCTGCCCTCTTTAGAGTTGCTCATTCTTAACCTGTGCTGTAGTCTGCATGAAGCCAACAGGCGCTTTTGTATTTTGTGGCTGCGTGGTGAACCGGGCTTGGAAACAGATCTGACCGTGACAAAAAGCATGTTTGCTTGGTGGAGTGTTTCTTCAGCCAGGTCAACCCCTTGATCTGGTTCAAGGTGGTGTGGCTTCTCAGACGTGCTGGAGCCATGCAGAGGCTGGTGTGCAGGAGAGGAGCCAACAGCCTGGAGGAAGGATGGGACAACTGCTCACACCAGTGCTGCAGCCAAAGCAAAGCCAGTGGAACCACAGCTGGGGCTGCTAGTGATTAACACCACTTCTCCTGCAACTTCCAGCCCACTCTTTGATCCTCTCCACAGCTCCCAAGGGGAACATGACCTTTGCTTTGAAAAACACTGTTGCGGCACAATGAAGCTGAGAGGGGAAGTCCACTGACCGTGTGCAGCTGTAAATCTGAGCTAAATAATAAGTTATCCTGGATTTATGGCTGCTTGCTGTTCCTGGTGAAGAGGCGAATACGACCCATTAACAGCAAATGTATATTTCTTTAAATTAGCCTGCTAGAGTAAAACCCAAATGTAAGTGAAACCAAAAGCAAGGCCTAGGGCTTTAAAAGACTGAAAGAGAAGAGGCATATATCACACAAACTCTACGGCAAAAAGCCTTTTTTTCCTTAGGCAGAAACAAGCAAAAAGATTAATAATTTGACCAGCCAATGCTAGACATCAAGATGGTCATTTTTGCTGACACTTGCTGACACTAAATTTACTGTTTTTATTTTTTGTTTTGTTTTACTTAATGGCCAAAGTCATTTCTCCCAAGTGTTTTTCCTTAAGTAAAATAGGGAATAGTCCTTAGGGATAGCCTGAAATGGCAGTGATCACTAATAACCACTAAGTGCAGCCATTACTATGTAAGCTACTTGAAGCTCCTTGGAATTTTTTTGCTATACAACACAAAACACAATAAAAAGGATACCGTTTCTCCCCCCTCCAAATTAGAACAGGTTGAACATGACACTAAAATATTTCACAGAAAATGCAGCTTTCCACTTTAGGGTGGAAAAAACAACACTGACTGATGTGGGGAATGTATAGCCTTTTGTGAAAACATGTCCAGTTGTTAAAAAAAAAAAGAAAATCATAGTATAAATAAATCAGCAGATAATTAACATGTCTTGGCTGGAAGATGGGTTGAAACATAATGTGTCATCTCTGTCTGGCTAAGTCAGTGGCACATCAACCTAATGAAAACTAATCAAGTTTTTGGAAGTCCTCTCTGCTGATAAATGCTCCTTAGAGCATCATTGTCTCTTCGACCAATGTGTTGGTTGTTAGACCATGCAGGATTCAGAGGGTCTGAGCCATTTACCAGTGCCTTTCTGAAGACATATTTGCCACGTCTGCTGCCCAACTAGAAAGCAATCTGATCCCACCCTGTTCAATAAATGCACATATTTGGAAAAGGAAATCTTGGCAAGCGGGAAGATATTATGATGCATTCCACTGTTTCATGTTAAGGGGATAGTATCAAATTAAATTAAGCCTTTTGGGGAAAAGCATACTGGAGGACAAATGAAGCCCAAACCTAGGGAAATATTCTCAGGGAACCAAATATAATTACGTTCCTGTCTTCGGAATATGCTTTCTACTCTTTTGTCAGAATGTTCTGAATTTAGCATACCACAAAGCCCCAGCTTTCATAAAGACTTTCAGACAGGCAATGATGCCTAAAGGAGTGTACCCTGTGTGGACTGGGACATATTCCTTTCTATTTCAACAGAAGAAAACATAATTGTTTTCTATTGTTTTATGTTCTACCTCATTACTGCTGCAAACACTGAATGTTGCACCAGTGTCTATTCTGAGGTCCAGCCGGATTTACAGCTGATTGTACATCTTGGATTACTGCCTTTTTTTGCCTATTAAAGATAAAATAATTCTCTAGGATTTGCAAGAAAACTCGCAGTACAGGTTAAGGGACCAAATTTGGCTGACCGAATAGAGTGGTTGGGAGGGGCCAGCCTGACCTGATATCCCCCTAAAGACACAAATAGCTCTTCCAAGAATAGGTGAGAAAGAAGGTGTACAGCTGTCCCAGCATATTTTATACTACCCAAGAACTGTCTCATGAGTAGGCCAAAGTGTCTCATTTGTATGGATAATTCATTCCATATGAATCACCCGCACTGCAGATACCCAGAAGGACCAAGAATCTGTGTTACAAGTTACTCCTGAACCCTAGCCAAGAGCAAGTCCCAAGAAATGGGGCAATTCAGTGTTTCTGGAAGGTCCTGGACTGACAGCCCAGGGGACTGATAACCTTTCATTAGCCACAGTGTGGGTGGAGTATAGACCATGACAGCGAATGGTTCGCCTATTTTTGTTGCTAGCATGCTTTGCTCCTCAGAGGGAAAGGCTAGCTATAAGCTGCTAGACAAAGAACTTCAGCTGGAGCCTGTTCACCTTTGTGAATTACTGGTTATTATCTGCTCTGATGCAAAACTCTTTTTGGAGGGAGAAGAAAGGCAATCTGTTCTTCATGTTTCAGCAGCAGGAAAAGAGGATGCATCCACAGTGGGTGAAGTAACTGGGAAAACCAAATGCAAGAAGGGTTCCAGAAAGCTTTGTTTGTACCATGGCCCAGATGTAAACTAGTAGTGTGGGTCTTATACAACAAACCATACATTCATTACAATACATCTGAAAGGCTGATTTACAAGTATTTTTGTCTGCTGCAATGGAGAGTTTTCCTTGCTGTAGTTGGGGGGAATGTGATTTTATACCA
Source organism: Anseranas semipalmata (assembly GCA_013399115.1). Taxonomy (NCBI): domain Eukaryota; kingdom Metazoa; phylum Chordata; class Aves; order Anseriformes; family Anseranatidae; genus Anseranas; species Anseranas semipalmata. Next base: position 410,368 of record VXAA01006695.1, read on the forward strand.
CTGCAATGGGAGGTGTTGCCACTGAGTTAACCGCCATGCATTAGACTGGATTACACAATATCGGACTGGAGTGACAAAGCCAAAAGATCACCAAAGACATCTTTCCTTACCCATGAAAAGAGTTGTATGTTTGAAAGCATTGCTCACTTTACCATCACTTCGCAATGTTACAGTGTTTTATATTATTCTTATTACTGGAGTAAAGATGAGGTTAAAGTTTATTAAATCTGCCACTACTATTTCTTATGATTAGAAGAGAATATATTAAGAAAAGCAGACTGTAAAGTGTTTCCTAGACTTTTCTACAACTCTATAGCTTGTGTGTCCTGCCTATTACTACTTACCATTCATTTATTTCCACTTATTTCTCCTGTGATGTTATTACTTCCCTAATCAACCCTCCACAGAAATACTGGATTTGCTTCACCATTATTCTATTGTTATTAAGAGACTTTTTGACATTTCATGTTATAAGACACTGTTATAATTTAGTTAAAATTTTACAAGTTCAGCTGAAATTTTCCATGCCTGGTGTTTGCTCCAGGCTGTTGTTTGTCATGTGTTTTTAAATTTCAAGCATCATGGTTCAGTTGTTTCTGAAAAGAAAGTTAGGCAAAAATAAGTTTTGCCCGCATGCAAAAAAAAAAAAAAAAAAAAAAAAAAAAAAAAAAACCCTTTTTTTTATGTAAATTTTTTTATACAAAAAAAAAAAAAAAGCACATATATGAAATTTGGCGGGGGAAGAAGCATTTCTGCCAGGAGTGCTTTTTGCTGTCTCTGTGAAAGTTTTTTTTTTAAACATGCATTTCACACATAGTTAGCAAAACTCTTCTCAATTTTCTAGTAGCTATGATCACCGGGGGTTCTGGCCCCACAGAGCATGGTCAGGCTGCTACCAGCTCCTAGAGATTACCAACCACGCTGTGCTGCCACACCAGGCCAGGCTTACCAGGGTGAGGGCAGCAATGGCAACTCAAAATTATTCTACACTACATACAAGAACCGAAAACAGGGAGCTTCTTTCTCTCTGTGTTAAAAACATGACTGCCAGTAGCCAACAGCATGGAAGAAGAAACCTGCTGAGGCAAATCCAGAAGGAATATATGCTGGACAGTAAGGGAAAGAATAGTTGAGAGCGGTGAATCTAATGACAGAATGAAACCAGTACTGGGTACCTGTGAGAGACTGGGCAGACCGAGAGCCAACTGGCTGAAGGGAGGGTCAGTGGGATCAGGTTAGAAAAGAAAAGGGATGCAACCTTAGTGTTTTTTCATGGCCTTCCTGTTATACTTAAAACTAGAAAATTTACATATGAAAATTGATGTCTGATATTTGTATCACTCACTCCAGTGTAACAACTTTACAGATTTCAAGTGGAGTTACTCTCACTCTCATTTGGTTGCATTATGAAGAGCAAAACTGGATTCCTCAGTTGCGCTGGAAAACTCACTCTTTCCAAATGCACCGGTAAGAGTGATGGCTTTGCACATGACCGCTACACGTGTGCTTGGTTCTGGAATGCATCTCGTTGTTCTACAAACCTACAACAGTTCTCAAATATCATACACGTGCAGCAAACTATGGGCTTTCAGCAAGAACAGTCAAGCCGGGCAGAAACATGTGACCCTCCGGAAACTTTAAATCGTGTTCCAAGTGAATCATGATCTGTTTCGTTTGCTACATTTTTCTTTATACTGAATATGCCCTCATAGCAGATGAAGAAATGAAGCAAATGGGTTGCTTATTTTATGGGTTAAGCAGTACAGAAATGTTTGATTTAGAAATGTCACGAAAACACTGACTTCGAAACTTTGTTTCATTATGGATGGCATTAGTCTATTTAATCTTTGATGACTGTTTGTATTTGCAGTTACATGAATAGTGTATGTATACCGAAGGAAAACAAACAAAACTGCCACATCTGGCCATACTCTCAAGAGTATATATAAAGCACTTGATGCGATGCAAAGTTCACTTGAGGGCGGAGCACGACGGTGGGAGCTGAGAAGGGTGCAAGGCCTCCAGCCCTGCCTCACAAAGGCCCCATGTTCTGCTCCATAAATGTGGCTGGCCATCAAGCAGGTCTTGCCCACGAAACTGGAAGTTGAATTGATTATTGAGCTTAGACTGTCTCTATCAGCCAGTTTTCTGTTAACACTGCTTTCCTCACTTGACCACCTGCAGGGGAAAATGTTATGGCTTCCCACAAAAGGGAAACAATAAGGCCTGGGACTTGCATCCCTCTTCAAGAAACATTAAAAAAAAAAAAAAAGAAGAACAAAACCATGTTTAGACAAATACAATAAAACTTGCAAACATATGCTTGGCCAACTTCTGATCTCAGCTGAACTGAGGAACTGCTAAAACAGAGGGAGTTGGAAGAGAGAGAAGAAAACAGATGGCAGAAGCAGATGAAACAGAGAACAAATGTAGACAGCATGATTAACTTATTTCAGGAAGGACAGGACCACTTATCCTTTATAGAACTGCCAGTAATGCAACACACACATTTTTCCATGTATACAATGCTTTGTGTTGGTACGGAGACATTATGTGATTGTGAATGGGAGGGCGAGAGGGGATGAGACAGTCTCTCTGGCCCTGGTTCAGAAAGGGATGTGCTTTGTCTTCTGTGGGCTTAAGAACATGCTGTAACATTTTCCTGAACTGGAGTTTCTATCAAGAGATGCTTCATACTATGAAAATGTTCAGAAGTATCTGGTTAGTAATCATGGGTACTTTGCACTAATAACCAAACGATATTTTGAAACTTTCTCTGAGTGCTGGTTTATCACCCACTAACATCTAAACCCATATTTGTTTATGCTGTTCTAAGTCAGTTGAGTGGATTTAAACTAGAAAAGCATGCCACAGTAAGTATGTAGAACTTACTGTATGTAGAACTACAGGCCAAGGAGAGTGTTCCCCCTCTGATAAACGAAAAGGGAGAACTGGCTTCCTCAGACATGGAAAAAGCTGAGGTACTCAATAAGCGCTTTGCCGCAGTCTTCACTGGTGGTCAAGTCTCCTATGTCTGTTGGGACCCTGAAACTCGAGGAGAGGTTGAGAGGAGCGGACTCCGTCCCACTGTGACAGTGGAACAAGTCCGGGACCGCCTAATGAAGCTGGACGTGTATAAGTCCGTGGGGCCAGACGGTATACATCCCAGGGTGCTGAGAGAGATGGCTGATGTGGTTGCCGAACCGCTCTCCATCATATTTGAAAAATCATGGCTGTCGGGTGAAGTCCCCGGCGACTGGAAAAAAGGAAACATTACTCCCATTTTTAAGAAAGGGAGAAAGGAAGACCCGGGGAATTACAGGCCGGTTAGCCTCACCTCTGTGCCTGGGAAGATCATGGAGCAGATCCTCCTGGAAGACATGCTAAGGCATGTACGGGATAAAGAGGTGATCCGGGACAGCCAGCACGGCTTCACCAGAGGCAGATCTTGCCTAACCAATCTGGTGGCCTTCTATGATGGAGTGACGGCATCGGTGGACAAAGGAAGGGCGACGGACGTCATCTACCTCGACTTGAGCAAAGCCTTTGACATGGTCCCTCACCACATTCTTCTCTCTAAATTGGAGAGGTATGGATTTGAAGGATGGACTGTTAGGTGGATTAGGAATTGGTTGGCTGGTCGCAGCCAAAGGGTTGTCGTCAATGGTTCTATGTCTGGGTGGAGGCCGGTCACAAGCGGTGTCCCTCAGGGGTCGGTCTTGGGACCGGTGCTCTTCAACATTTTTATCAATGACATAGACGACGGAATCGAGTGCACCCTCAGCAAGTTTGCGGACGACACCAAGCTGAGCGGTGCAGTTGATACCATAGAGGGAAGGGATGCCATCCAGAGGGACCTGGACAGGCTGGAGAAGTGGGCCCAAGAGAACCTAATGAGGTTCAACAAGGCCAAGTGCAAGGTGATGCACTTGGGCTGGGGCAATCCCAGGCACTTATACAGACTGGGAGAAGAAGAACTCGAGAGCAGCCCTGCGGAGATGGACTTGGGGGTCCTGCTGGATGAGAAGCTGGACATGAGCCGGCAGTGCGCGCTTGCGGCTCGGAAGGCCAACTATGTCCTGGGCTGCATTAAAAGAGGGGTGGCCAGCAGGGAGAGGGAGGTGATTGTCCCCCTCTACTCTGCTCTGGTGAGACCCCACCTGGAATACTGCGTGCAGGCCTGGGGCCCCCAGCACAAGAAGGATGTGGAGCTCTTGGAACGGGTCCAGAGGAGGGCCACTAAGATGATCAGAGGGCTGGAACACCTCTCCTATGAAGAAAGGTTGAGGGAACTGGGCTTGTTTAGCTTGGAGAAGAGAAGGCTCCGGGGAGACCTCATTGCGGCCTTCCAGTACCTGAAGAGAGCGTATAAACAGGAGGGGGAATGCCTGTTCACACACGTTGATAGTGATAGGACAAGGGGGAATGGTTTCAAACTAAGACAGGGGAGATTTAGGTTGCATATTAGGAGGAAGTTTTTCACTCAGAGGGTGGTGAGGCACTGGAACAGGTTGCCCAGAGAGGTTGTGGATGCCCCATCCCTGGAGGCATTCAAGGCCAGGCTGGATGTGGCGCTGGGCAGCCTGCTCTAGTAGTTGGCAACCCTGCCCAGAGCAGGGGGGTTGAAACTAGATGATCTTTAAGGTCCTTTTCAACCCATGCCGTTCTATGATTCTATGATTCTATGATTCTATAAAAACTTTTGATTAAAGAAAATATTCAGAAACAACACTACTAGGACCACTAAATCAAGCACTCAAACTTGAGGGAACATCAGAACCAAGTGCTGCTTGATCAACATGAACATGGCTCTCCCACATGCATGCAGTCTGGGGCATCCTTTGATCATCAACCATCTATTAGATCTCCCACACAGAACCTCTGTCTCCTTCCAGTGGACAGAAAGGATGGTGCTAACTTTGTTAAAAAAACAAACAAAAAAAAGAAAAAAACGCTGAATTGCTGTCTTCACTGGCTGATGTGCAATTGCCTCACTCCTCAAATACCTCCATTTCTCAGAGCAAATGACATGGATCTCTGATCTCTTAGCAAAGGACCACAAGGCCTGCTGACTAAAGCACTACGCAAAAACTAGGTGTTACTATTGCTTTACAATAAAGCTAGATGACAAACAGAGAAAACAAACAGAAATTCCTTTTCTCCATGATTTTACAGAGAACCCATTAATGACTTGATACAAGCAGCTGGTGCTAGTGCAGGAAATTACAGACTTTTAGCCAAATTCTGGAATTTGTGTGTAATGGCACCAAGATGATGTAAAATTTTTAAGTTGTCACCATCAAGCTATTTGACATCTTTCACATGAAAATCACATGAAAGATGCTGGTTGTACTAAAACAACTTAAAGAAAAAGAGGGCCTGTGCAGATGACAGGAGTTCTGCTGGAAAGAGGACAGCTGTCCGCCTCCCTTTCAGCAAAACTGGACTTCAAGGATAGAGATTTTTGACAGCTGGCCTTAGGAGAATGGGCTACATGCATGCAGATATGGCTTTTTTGAGCAATGAATTTCTGCACACCTTAGTAGCAGCAATAGAAACAGTAGTTCCAGTGGTGGTAGCTATAATTTTAATGTAATGTAAGTACATTTTCTTGTATTCAGAAGACAGTCATTCTTGTACTCTTGCAAACGTATAAGAAGAAAACTGTTTTGTGGAAGCCTTTCAGAGACAGATTGAGAACTGTTGTTCTTGAAAGGAGCAAAAACAAAGTAATTGCCATGGAAGGATTCTTTCTTCCACAATTAATTCAAATAAGACATCAACTTCACCATCACTTTCAGCTCTGTTAAGAAGATCTCTTACTCTTAGTACAAATACTGCCCTAATATGTTTGGAGCAGTGATTTCCTGACCACCTTCTGCCTACTGAGTTTTCAAGTGCCCAGTTCTCAGCAAGGTGATAGGGAGAAGCCACCTACTAAAAAAGCATAAAAGGAGGTATAATATGGGAGGCACAGTGTTGGCATGGAAATTGTGAGATCTGGATTTTATTCCTAGCTTTGTCATGGCCTTTCAGGATGACTTTTTCAAGATCTCCAGATGAAAGTCTTTGCAGGGCTAAGGCATACATTTCTTTGTAAAATAACCTTCCTCTCTTCATTCTCTGACTTATGATTTTTTTTTTTCATGGCAGAGGCTGTTTTACAGTTTTTTTTTGAAAATCTATCACAACTGTGGTTCTTAAGCAGCCTTTTCAGCATCACAAATGGTTAACAGAAGTGATTTAATTTGTATCCTCTTCCTGGATACTCTTAAGGTCCTCTTATCAGTTACAAGGTAAAATTCATACCCATATGAACAATGAACATCATGACCTTTTTTATTATTATTATCAATATAGATACAGATTTGTTGTTGTTGTTGTTGTTGTTCCCCCAATCATAAAGTCATATGGCATGGGTTGAGTTCAGTGGCTGATCTCACAAAGGGCTGGTTAAGTTGGGAGTCATACCAACAGCAGACTACTGTAACAAAGTAAGTGTGACCAGAGTTACTCTACATTCAAGGGGCTCTGACAAAGAGAGACTTTCTTATTCAAACCCAGAGCATTAAAAAGGAATCATACCTGCAGAGGGAGGGTAGCAGAGCTCTGGACTTCTGTTGAATCAACTCTTCTTCCTCATCTATTACACGTTGTCCTCAACAAGCACCACCCACTTCTTGAGCTGTCTCTGCTGTCTTCATGTCTTGGGATAGATTCTACAAATTGTTTGATATAGCACAATCCTGTGCTGTCAGCTGCCACACTGAAAGGACTTTGTGGCCATGTATGACCTAGCTGTTAGAGTACAGCTTCTCAGAGCTGGCATTCTTTCTCTTTCAAGACTGAAAGAAATACAAGACCAACCTTTGGGCTGTGGAAGATCCTAGAAATTCAGTGCAGCATCTTACGGAAACTAAAATTTGGAAAGTTCAAGAATTCACAGTCTCAATCTAAAACATTAAGTCAATGAGCATCAGGGAGCCTGTACTGGAGAGAATGCTGCAAAACCATTAACCTGAAATATTTTTGGAGAACTTTCTGTTCAGCACAATGTCTGCACGAATCTGTATTTTGTCTCGAAGGAATGAGTGGAATTATTTGCTTTGTCTGCCTCTCAAGCCTTTTTGGCCCACTAGAAGAGAGTGCTTGTTTTTTTATGTTCTGATCAATAAATGCACGAGTTCCCCATTTCCTTAGCTGTCCATTCATGAGCCTACTTAGTGCAGAGAAAGGTCATCTCTGGGCACCTGGAAATTAACTGTACTAATGGGAAAATACATTCTCTTTTCTCACATATTTTCTGAAAAGCATTTTTAAAACACTGACATTGTTAGTCAACTAAATACTGCATTTTATGAGGAAGACTGTTGGGATCATTTCCAGTACTGTTAAGAGCCATGTTTTCATGGATTTAGTAAGAAAGAAACATCAAAGCATTGGCCAGATTGTTTTATTTTTATTGGAGTTTTGGGGAAAACTTAAAACCATGGTGCTAGACTTACTGCAGCGCCCAATATCCCTGGATACATCTGATGCAGAAAGGGAAGCAGTGAATGGAAGCACATCGAGCTAACAGTGTCCAGAAACTAGAGCCACTTCAGTGCTAAGCCCAGCAAGGATTAGTGATCTTTTTCTCGACTGCGAATGGTATCCAGGAGGCCTTCTACATGTCAGGAGCCATGAGAATGAAGGAACTTTGTATCTATGCTCAATATATCAGCACCTTCCCTTACTGCCTGACTGAGAGAGGCCTGAAGTTGATGGGGTGGCACTGGAGCAGGAAGAGCAACCGCAGGAGGTTCATCACTGAGGCCCTACTGGGCCCTTCATGAAACAGCTTAAGAGAAAGTTAGTGGCTAAATCCACCAGTTATATTCAGCATGGCTCTACCACTGACCAGGAATAGAGGCCAAAAGTAACCTTAAGTTGCAACAGAGTTTTAACTAGTTAGGTAATTAGAGAGAAAGTTGATACCAGAGGGCTGGAGACACCTAGAAAGGTTTCTGTCCATGAGACTTGAAGAAGAGAGGTGACCACAAGAGAAGACATTTCCAGAGGCGAACCAAGGCAAAACCATTCCAAGACAACCAGGAAAATCAGGTAGAAATAATCTTCACCTTTGCTTGTCTTGCAAGGAAGTTCAACTTAACACCAAAATGCTCTGTAAAGAACATGAGGTGGGCACCTTTGACATACTATGGTATACAGGGAATTGTGTTAGTCATATACTTGGACACAATTTAATGGTAGGATATTATACACATATAACCTAAATGTAAGATACAGTCTGTCACAGCCTCTTTATTTACCACATTTTCTTCAAAAAGATTATTAAAGTACAACTGATTTTTTTTTAAAGATGGAAGTATGTAAATACTATATTACTACATTTTCATTATTTGCTACCACCCAAACTAGTAAGTTTTTCAAAAGATTTACAGGGCTGATACATTTTTACTGTTGCCTGTGGGTAATACTCTTCATCTTTCCACATTGATCATGTAAGTCTTGCAAATCTGCTTTGGAGTAGAGGCCCAGCTCAGAGATGCTCCTGATGCTTGGCCTTTCACTTGTGTCTGGACAAAGCAAGCAGGTCCTGGGCCTGAAATGCTACAAAGTTAGAGGAATGCTATATAACCCCTTTATCTTCTGCAGTGGTATAAACTGCAGAATCAATGTGAGGGCAGCAGACAGGAGAATGTTGCTCATCACTATAACTCTGGCATATTTTCTTTTTTTTTCCTTTTCAGAAAGCACAATTAAGGTCAATGTGATTTATGCATTTTCCTGGCCTCATTTGCCCATCTTGCAACAATTTAATTCCAGTTTCATTTCTTTAAGTCTTGCAAACATTATTCTACATGTAGGTTTACTTACCTACACACATCCTTTCAGTATTGGACATAAAGACAACATTGGACATATCAAAAATTAAAAAATAAATAAATAAAATTAAATAAAGACATATTGGACATTGGACATAAAGACAACAGGTGAAACATAGCAGGGAAGTGATGTCAGTAACTAATATGAATGGATAGTATCCTTTCACTGTACTAACTTTCTTTTCTGTCACATCGATATGCAAGCTATGTCAACCTTGATTCCCTCATATCCCCTTTCTGAAGTAAAATCGCACCAGCATTCCTCAGCATATCTCAGTTTGGCTCTTACACAGGGCATGGAAGGATGAAGTATGTGCAACGGCTGCCTTTCTGGGTTGTACTAATGATTAAAAGGAGAAATGAAACACCATCTGTAACACCAAATCAATAAATAACAAATGCAGGCATCATCCGTAATAGGCTGTAAATGAGTTTTGAGAATAAAGTCTTAACCGATATGTTTAAGAGTATATGAAAAACCCTAACATGTCCAACAGCTCAGTAGTACACACTATTTAAGAAGAACTGACCTAACTTTTCTTTCTTTTTTTTTTGTTTTCCAAGGGAGTATCACCAATGAAACTGGACTTCCAGCTCGCAAAGAAGGTAACATTGGATCTCCTCCTAAACATATTTCTCAGAGGGGTTCTGATCCTAAAAATGCCTCAGAGCTGGGGCAATTCTATCAAAAAAATACCACCTTTTGTTCATTCAAGACTTGGATAACCAACAAGAAATCAAGGAAGCATTCCAGCTGGACCAAGGTTGCTAATGCCAGATATATCAGTCACTAGGGTCAATACCCATGACACCAAAGGCTATCATAAGAGTATTTTTTTCTTCAAGTGGTACAAATAATCCTCTCTGCAAAAGAAGACTTGTAGCCAATACATCTGGAGGGGATTTTTGCAGGCTTCTCATATTATACAGTCCTTTTCATTGATTTTCATGTTAAGGAAAGATGGAAGCGGGGAGAGGAACTCAGACAGGGGAGGAGTTGTAACATATCCTAGCAAGTGCTGTCTTTCTCCTTTTGCTGCAGCATAAATGTCATGAAGAGATACTCTAACTTTTTTTGGACAAATCAAGCATTAGAAACGTTGCATTTGTGATCTTTCCGCACCCATGTGCCCTTCTACCAATGCTGTAATTTAGCTTAAGTAACTCTTCCATAATTTTCAGCATGTGAAAAGAATCATATTCCCCTCTCAAAATTAATCTCACTAAACCAAACTAACCCTACTCTTCATCTTCCCTCCTAAGACAGGTTCCTCACTTCCCATTTGATTTATCAGCTCTCTTCCACATGTCTTCTAATGTGAACTCATCTTCCTGGAGTGCAGATGATTTCAAGTCTTCACTACTGCCTTGTACAACGGCGTACCAGGACAGATGCTGTGCTGACAGGAAATGCTTCTCATAACTCCATCCACATGCTTTTCTTATTACTGTCGCTGTGACAGTCATCTTCAGGCTGGCAGGTCTGCCCTCCCTAGATGTTCTGAACTAAGGAACTTCTTGCCTACAGCAGAAATTCCTGTCAGTCCCAGTGGATGGAACTGTATCACTTGACTTTAAACCACCCAACAATTAGGCATCTAATCCAACTTACTCATCTAGATTTCCCCTATTGCCAGTGGTGGGAGTGAGGAATGGGCGTCAATTTATCCCTTCCAAAGGGAAGGTATGGGAGATAACCAGCAGGAATTGCCCTTAGGAGAGGCCTCTGCCTCCCTCAACTGATCACAGAGAGGACCTGGGGAAGTATTTCAGACTAGCAACAATTGGGTGTGAGAACTTCCCTGTCACAGGATCTGCTCTATGGGGTAATGTTGTTGCTGCCACGATTTTTAGGCTCTGAGTTTTCGGGACAGGAATTCAAAGCCCCAAGCCACTTCTTAACCCAGTGAATGGTGAAAGTTACGCACGCAGGAATACAAGTAGAAAAAACAGAGTGCTAAGCAAGAGCTGTCTAAGCCAGATAAACAGAAATGATCAAAAGAGAGGATCAGCTACAGTCCCGCCACTTACAAAATGATGTGCGAACAGCAGAAATCTCATGATTTTAGCTACATGATCAGTCCCTTTTGGCAAATGGAGTTGCTGCTCTTGTTTTCTTTAGGAAGAAAGGACGCTGGACAAAGGCAAGAGCAGGGCTTTGTCTCCTCAATCAGCGCAAGGAGTGGAACACAGGCACAGAAAGAAGCCCACTTCTCTCCCAAGGCTGCACTCTCACCCCCCAGGATCTAACTGCAGCGTGGAAAACGCAATGCTGAATAAAGCCACACAGGACTGGCAAGGTCAGAAAGTGAGCAAATAGGGAGGACTTGGGTTTTATTTGAATTTTTTGCTTGTTTGTTTTCGTCTTGCTCCTGAACACAGGCACCCAGATTCCTGCTGTGTTTCAGACTGGGGGCCTCAGTGCTTTTCTGGACTTCAGCCCTCATTTCCTCACTCAGCAAAGGTCTGAGGGACACGCTCAAGCTTCCCTGGATTGTCAGGACTGCAACTTCATTGCTAAATATCTAATGAGGCTGCCAGATTTTTAGAGGCAATGAACACATTTACAGCCTCTGGAGAATTGGGTGGAAAGCCTGAGTTGTTCAACACCTCTTAAAAATCAGACCCCTGTTTATTTTGATACTTATATATTTAAGTGTTTAACTTCAGGCTGCATGCTTGAAAGCTCGGGCTTTAAAACCCCCGTTAAATCCCTTTGCTTGGTGGTTTAGGATCACCGATGCTCTGCTGGGCTGCCTGCAATGCGCAATTTCCCCCTCCATGGCTAACAAGCAGCGGAGTAGCGGGCCGGCCTCAGCGCTGGCAGCTGGGGCAAGGCTGGCGGCGGCGGGGACCCAGGGCAGCAATGGAAACAAGCCAGGAGGGACAAAGGCAATCTCCTTCTCCTGTGATTTGAGGGGCAGTAATAGTCCGTCTGGGGAACCCTATTATTTTTACTTATGAAACGTCTTCATCAAGGAAATACAAGCCTTCTGAGAGGCAGCAATACTAGCAGCTGCAAGCCACCAGCCAGGCACATTGTAACAATCCCCCATAAAATTTGTTTTTTACTGGACTGCCTGGTCCTGCCTGTGTTTGTTGGTCAAATGAGGAGAAGGAGGCTCAGGCCTGGAGCCTGGCCAGGATGGGAGCTTGGCAAGACTCTCCACCGCCATCACTGCTGCCCTGGCACCAACAGCTGTGCGAAGAGAGGCACGTGCTATCAGCTCACAGCAGCGGGGCCAAAGAATCAGTCTACATGACCACCGCTTCATTGACTGGAAAAAGAGCTGGGCCACCTGGAACCAGCTAAAAATGTTGCCCATACTTCACTTCCATAATTTTGCATCCATGCACCTTGCAGAAATTCACGATGGCAGAAAAAAAGGAGAGAGCTGGACACGGGATGTCCATCTTGCTCTTGCCCTGAACACAGAGGGTGCTACTGTTTGCTAGATCATGTTTTGGCAAGAATTGCTTTTGACATTTTAAACTAATGTCTTTTTTTTTTTTTAATTAGTGAAACGTGCTGATCTGATAGTCTTCAGGACTAAAGGTCTTTATCGAACACAGAGCATTTGCTGGGATGACACAGCCAGAAGCGACACACTCTCCTCCCATTTCATACTGAACAAAATGAAGAGGCTGCTGTACTAACATAGACTGCACCCAAACACAAATAAAAATATCATGTTCCCACCACTAAACCTGCGCCTGGAACCCTTCAGGGTTTCCGTATTTTTATGACCTGTCTGTAAGCAGTTACTTTAACCCTCTAATGATATTCATAAACTGATACACAGTACTATAAAAGATAGCAATGCTTTACAATTCTGGATGATGGCTCATTGGCTTGGAGTCCTTCAGTAGCCATCATGTTATTCCCTTTCAAGCACAACGTTCACTACATAATACTTGCTATTCAGAGCCACAACTCTCTTCCATTTTCCACATGCCTTTCGTCCAGAGCACTTTCTGGAGAGGAAAGAACACATAGCCCCAGCTTGGAACCAGTGAGGACAAACTTCTTAGGAAGCACAGGCTGTGGTAGTCAATGAATGAATGAATGAATCCTTTTACAGAACCCAGAGCAGACCTTTCAGATATAAGGACTATACACGTTATTTAGCTAGCTGGCATCCAGGTAAGATTACAACTTCGTGGAGGACAAGAGAGTTCAAGCCACTGCCTACAGCTTTAGGGAACGGCGAACCAACTTGCAGGACCACTACACCGCCAAAGTCCCAAGCACCCCCTTGCAGTACCAGGTTCATGTAACATGTCGGTCGGCTGTACTTTAATGAAGTTCTGCCTAGACTTCCTGGCCTAGTGAAATAACATTGCTTAAGCTCTCACAGCACTACTTAGAAGAAAAAACCCAGACTGGACTATGTTATCATCTGTAATACTATAACACACATTTTTCTCTTTTGGCAGTTTCAGCAGCATTTGAAATTTTGCTGCAAAGTCCAAGGAAATCAGAATATGAGACCTTTGTTGAGAACTTTCCTTCTGACATATATTTCTCAAAAAAGTGCTGACTTGGAGCTCAGAGAATTGAGAAAATTGAAAATTACACAGTGTAAAGACACTGAGAGTTGCTTTTTTGCTTTGGAAACCTGGGCAGGTTCAGGGAAATGTCAGTGTAACAATGCAATAACTTTTCTGATGAAGGCCTACTGGTAATTGTTGATCTGTACTTCATCAGTGGTTTAAGAGCACCAATCTCCCCCCAGGCCTAACTTCTGAGCTGGAAATAACATAATTTTTTTGGTAAGCAATTTTCTCTCATAGAGGCCAGACATCATCATCTAAATCTTTGTTGTTATTTTGTTCTAGTGAGTTAAGTTTGGAAATTGAGCAATCAAATCACCAGTGCTCATGAGCTGTAATTTTCAGTTTTCTAAGGAAGATACATGAAATGGAAATTGGCAAACTTGCGATTCCATTGCAGGGTGTCTGGTGAAAATATTTTGGATCGGTAACATATCTGAGAGAAGACTGGAGAATTGGCCAGACGTCCTGTATGAAACATGCCAGAAGAGCCAGAGCAGCATCCACTCAATTCAAATGCTTTTTAAGGTTTAGAAAAGTTTAATTACAGTGAATAGTATTCACTGTTTATGAAGTATGGCTTACAGAACAGGGTTCTATAGGAAAGCTGAAATTATCCATTAATTGATAGCTCTATCCTGGGGATGTTTCCCCCTTCAACATAAACATTTGTCTTGAGCATTTTTTCAAAATTACAGTAGACTAGAAGCTTGCCAAATATTTAGTGGTTCTGTGAAGTTGTTTGGTATTCATGTCTACTACAGTTCTACAGAAAACAGTTTTAAAAGCCATTGCTTTCACCATATGGCAACCTAGAGAGGGGCATGGGATAACAAATGTTAAAGATGTGATAAAGAAAAATGTGATTTGAGTCGCTTTTATGATTACGAGAAAAAAAAAAAGAATCCTTTGCAGAAGCTGGATTCATGTCCTGCCAATGTTTATTACAGTGTTTATCATCAGGACAGTGATTTTGCACATGTTCAGTCAATTCCAAAAGACAATGCTGTAATGTTTTCGGCCCTCGGGCTTCCCGCCTTCCCGAGAGTAGATCGGCGGCTGGCGGAAGCTCTCCCCTTCCCCACCCTTGTTTACATCCCCACCGGCCCCGCAGCACAACCGGGACAGCAGAACGCCAGAGCTTTGGGGCTCTTTGGTTCCCCTCCAGACATGTCTCACACAGAGACAAGGTCAGGTCAGGCCTGGCCTTTGAGGAGCGTGGGGAGATGGTGCAAGAGAGGCCTGTCCTGCATTTTGCCCCGTGGTGTGATGGGGTGTAAACGTAAGTCAACAACCATTCCTCCCTTCTCGTTCAGACACGTAGAGGTTAGTCACTTCCTAGTGCCCTCTCCAACCCTGAGCTGCACTGACCCACCTTCTCTTTTAACCAAACACGTGAATTGATCCACCTTAGTCACAGACCCCTAATTCACTGCTTTTGCTCTGGAATTTCCAAGCTGGTCAGAGCTGCAGTGCTGGTCACAGCTACCGGCAGCCTTGATCCAATGCCAAGGACATGTTCCTCACCAGCTAGCATCTGTCCCTGGCTGGGCAGGACAGGATGTGCTGCACTCACACCTGCACACTTTGCTCTAAGAAAGTTTTCCTGCTGTCCTGTGATGATTCTTTATTACCTTTTTATTTTATTAAGTGCCAGAAAGGTACACAGTGACAGGCTCAGCCGGTAGGCTCTGGTACAATAATTTATACCACCTGAGTGTAAAAGTTAAAATTAGAAGCATCGAGGACAAAACTGAATTTATTTTAATCTGTTGCTGGGCTCTCAAATAAGGTATTCTGTAATCCCAGTTCAGCTTCAGGAATGACTGCCTGGGAAATCCTGCAGACAATCTGAGGACAGCTTCCAGTAACCACATAGTGCATGAAAGAGTTTGCCTGGAAAATGTGGGGGAAAGTCCCCAGAGACAGTGACATCTTAGGAAGACGTATCAGCCCACGGGAAGCAATACAATTCAGTACTATCAGCAGTTTTGAGTTCCCTGAAAAGCTCAAAGGAAGGTTTTTGTTACGCTACTCCCAAGCATCTCATCAGAGACTCTTTATCAAGTGTCTTGACTTAGTATGGTCACAAATGAGCATACTTGTTTCTTGCCACCTACGTTTCAAATATCAGGTGCTGTTTTTAATGTGCATGCACTATAAACTCTGTCATATGGAAAACACCCATAAGCCTTTCATACCAGGAATGAAGTGAGAACAGGCTTTGTCTATTTTTATCAAGTAGCGATGATATGCACAAGCAGCTTTTCTTTTCTGTTTACACGCCTGGCCTTTTGTTCTCATAGACTGTTTGGAAGGAATATGGAGAGAGGCCAGACTGCAGGACAGACAACATCATTTCCTCCACTGTCTCTGCTGTTAAGAGGCAAAGTATCAGCTACTTACCAAAGAATCACTAACCAAAGAATTGCTAGTTCACTTTCAGGTCTTAAGCATTTGTCCTTACTTAGCATTTATTTACTTGCACATTCAGACAGGAACATGGGAGTGACTGTAGACAACAACCTGTACGTTCAGTCTTTGACATTTGGTGTTCAAGCTGGCAGGCATAAAAAGAAAACCAACACTGACTCCTTTCAGTGCCAGACAACTGCTCTCTGTGCTCCCTCTGTGCCTGACTTCAGCTTTTGATACACCATTGTTCAGCTCCTGCTGTGTCCTCTCCTCCTGCTCTGCCTCTCACCTCACTGCAAGAGCTGACACGACACATGGACTTCCAGCTTGGCGTGCAAAATGTAAGGGGTCAGTCAAGACCATCTGAGACCTCTGTGTAGAGTTCCCACCCTCTATGATAGAGGCACCACAATACCACATCTCTCTGATACATATAGATTAATAATTTAAACAACATCATTTTTCACTTGGTAGGTATGTAGCTTATGTATTTATTTCTCCCACCAGTGCTAGATTGCTGGGTTTTTCGTCTGGCTAACTTGTTATAGTGCTACGGTTTCAACCATATGTAGTTGCTCTTTCAAAATCATTTCTGCTTTGGGATCTTGGCAACTTAGTTCCCACAGGAAAGATACACTACAGAACTACTGGTGAATTAACTGCTTCATAGCTAGGCCACAACCAAAGGGTTTTCATCAACACCTGAACCTGTTTCATCATTCACTAACAGCCAGTTCTGTGCTACTCCCTACCAGGCTCCTAAAGTCTAGTGCAATTCTTTATGCCTGGTGCCCAATTCAAGTTTCATGAGAGATTATTCTTGAAGACACACAGTCAAACCTAGATTCAGAAATCCTAACACCCTCTTGAGCTTTACTTCCTTCCACAAACAAAAGAAATATTTGCTGTCTCTCAGATGCCCTTATTTGAGAGAACTTATATTAGTATTTATGTTGGTGCAAGTCCACATCCTTTACTAGGAATAGGATTAGATATGCAGCAAGCTTCCCCACTGGAGGTGTTCCAATATCTGGAGCAATATGCCTGAGCTATTATAAATGACAGCAGTGACACCAGCTGTATCGTATACATGGGATAAAAAGTACAAAGGATAAAATTTAGGAATATTACTTCTCTATATCCCAATCATTGCACTTCTAGCATAGCTAATATAGGCTACTAAATTAGAAGATGTAAGGGAATTAAAAGGAGCAATTGACACCATCAGGAAGACATGCAAGGCCAAGAAAGTAATCTACTATGGATGCAATTAGACTATCAAAAGGTATATTTAATTCAGGGCTTCACGACAGGCAGATAGCTAAGATTTTTCACCTAAAGAACAATGAAACCTCATTTTGAATTCATAAGGACCTATAAGACTTTGGAACGCAAGCTCCTCTGATAGTTCTCTAGATTTACTCATTTTTTGCACATAGAATCAGGTCTCCTTTACTTCCTACCTGGTGCTGAGTATTTTCTTCTGTTACTGAAGATGGTGGAGATTTAGTCTATTCTTCAAGCCCAGGCAGCATTCAGTACCTCTCAAGGGCAGCACCTCTGTCAACACAAATGCAGTCATAGGTTATCCTTTAGATAATACATATTCTAGGAAATGTTTGATCAGACAACTTCTATGCATGCCTAAAATCAGAAACAGATGTAACAGGATCCTTTCAGTTACTTATGAATTTTGATCTTTTATGTCCATTAACATCTTAAAGCTTAAGCATCTCCCTAGTCTTGCCACAGAGTCGACTATGTTTTTTTCCTCTCCACAAACTCTATTTGAGGGTTCATCTTAAAGTTGTGAGTATGTTCATCTCTCCCTGAATTGAACAACAGAGAAGCATCATCATCAGTTAGAGGATTCTGTCTACTGTTGCATTTATTTGTGGATCTGGCACTTCCACATTACAGATGAAGTTTTAAGCAACAACCTTCTTCTGTCAGCACTCTAAAATATCTGCAGATGTAGGCTATTTCCCAGAAAAGACACTGACATTTTACAAGTACACTCTTGTATGTGCATTTGCAGTGGTGCCAATAAAACTCCAATCCCCGCAGTTCTGAAAATGTTTCATGTATTACTGAGAGCATGACTGCACAAAG
The DNA here is from genome assembly GCA_013399115.1 of Anseranas semipalmata. Taxonomy (NCBI): domain Eukaryota; kingdom Metazoa; phylum Chordata; class Aves; order Anseriformes; family Anseranatidae; genus Anseranas; species Anseranas semipalmata. The sequence goes on from VXAA01006695.1 coordinate 428,337, forward strand.
AAGGAGGTACATTAGATTTTTTCATTCTTTTTAAACACAGATGTTTGTCCTTTTCATGTTCTTTCTGCCTTACACACTTTTAATACAATTTCCTTCCCACTCCTCATAACACCACTGACGATAAATCAGTTTCCTACGCCATGTGGAATGGAGGGGGAATCACTGTCATTCTGAATTCTTTGTACCTCATTTAATGTTTTCAGACAGCCAGAATCACAAGAAATAAAGTCAGGTGATTTGTTACAACTGGATAATACTGATGTACCCAAAGGAGGTGTGAGTATCTTCAGTCATCATTACTAGTATGGGACATCTGCATAGATTTCAGAATATGGATTTTGGGGGGGCTGGGGGAGGGCTTGTTAGCAGTTCTAAATTACATATACTTGGTAAGGGCAGTTATATCTCAGGTTAGGTAGTTGATACTAAGCTTATCAGAACTGTGTTTTGCTCTTTAACAAAATCTCAGCTGTTATATTTTGCTTCTCCTATGACAAAATTAAAAAGCCAATCACAGTTTTGGCCATGGACTTTTAGCCTGTAAGAAAGGGAAAAACTGTTCTCTTTCCAAATTTTCCCTCAAAGAAAACATTCATTATTGCCTTAGAAGCCTGGAAAAATATTTTAAAAGGTAATGTCAGGCATTAAATAGGCATGCTACATGTATATCACTACTTTAAGTGTAGGTGCTCACATCTAAAAATAACCCCAAATGCCACCAACCTAAATATAAATGGGGGTTACTAATAAACCTCTTATTGCTCAAATACACAGAAAATAAACGACTATTCGACAAGGCTGCAATTGCAACAATCGTCTGAAAACCGTCTCCCAAGTTTAACTTGTGCTAGATGTTACTCCTGTACTGTATTATTTATATTCAGATTCCAGAGTTTGTTTCATCTTCTCATCCAGCTGGAATGCTTCAAATGACACCCAGCCACCGTCCATCACCCCAGATTCTCTATTTTCAGAAGTATAACGTCTGCTCTACAGGGAACCTGAAGGGACACATCCAGCAGTGTAGCTATTTCTGTATAAACATGCTAAGGAGTACTTAATTACTGAGTCTTTTGTTATCAGCATAAGGTTCACAGGGCTGTCTGCAGCTTCAACTGGAGTAGCCGTGCTGGGGCTTCTGCGTGCCTTTATAGTGCAGGTGTGTGCTGGCTCCCAGTCAGAGGTGGGAACAGACGGAGAGCTCACCTGTGGGATGCTGTGCCCACCAGTCCTGGCATGAGTTCTCAAATGCTCCAGATTCCTTTTTAACATCATTGTTTTAAGGGAGAGACAGGGGATTTTCATATATAGCTTTTTCCTATGTCACAAAGGCACTGCTGTATGTATGTAAATTAGAAGTTATCGGGAAAGTCTTGTCATGCATGTTGTGTGAGGGCTCCATGAGTTTATACTTCATGCTAACTCTCCCCTGCAACTGTCACCCTATGGCTAGTTAGCCCAGCACCGAGGAAAAACAGCTGCAATAGTGGCAGTACTGCCAGGCTTGCTATTTCTGTGGATGGCAAAGAGTTCCCTCTTCCACCCTGTTCCCTTCCCATCTGCCAGGAGATGGGAACAGCTCGCTGCTTTCTGCCCTTACAGTCTTACATCATTCAACAAGAGGTGAGGGCTGTGCTGCACATGTCTAGACCCTGCAGTAGGAGGGTTGATGTTTAAATTGCCTGAGATTGGAGATGCTGTGTGCTGATGCATCTGACTTCTGCATATCTTTGAAGAGGGAGTCCTGATAATCTTCACCAGGACAAAAGGATTTGTTGCACATTGGCTAAGAGAAAGGCTGGAAAGCTTGGGGGGGGGNTTTGAATGTTTCAAGTTTGTATGCACAAAAAAAAGGAACTTAGCCAGTGGGCTCAGGTACTCTTGTTTCGGTACACATGTAGAAATTAAGTTTGGCAAATTAATAAGAATCTGAATGTTTTGACCCTTCTGAGACAAAATTAGGGACACAACGCTGTCCACTTCAGTAGGTTAAAATAAAAATCAGCTTGCACCTCAGCCTCAACATCGTCACAGTACCAAAACTAGTTTCCATCAAAAACTGAACAAAGTTAGAATGTGAGTTTCCACATGGACACCAGGGAAATAACAACTATTTGGCAACAGCTTTCTTGGCTATTACTCCTCTAGACCACCCTTTGTTTCCATTCATTTTCCTTCACTCACCTCAGCCAGTGACTAAGTAACTAGTTACCTGTGATGACCGACTCAAGCTAATTCTTAGATCATTACAAAAAATGCTTGAAATGAGATTTGTTCCTTCCGCTTCAGTGATTGAAAATGGGCCTTGAAAATGTGGTATATAATTGAGCTCAGCAAGGCACAAGACAGGTCCTACGCTGATGGGAACAATCCTGGTCTCCTGGGAAAGGAATGTATGAGACTGAAGTGCCCTTTTATCTCGTGACTGTATTTGCCTTAGATAGAGTAGAAAAATACTAAATGAGAGGGGTTATGGCATAAATACTGACTCCACAAGGCAAAAATAGAAAACAAAATTGATAAGAAAAAACATAATGAATGAAAGCGATGAAAAGTGACTACAGAGCGGAAAGAAAGAGATCAGGAAGAAAGAACAGATTAAACCAGTAACTTGGAAAGGATCTAGATGTTATGGAAAACAAATCAGTGAAATATCAAGAGGAAAAATAAGCAAAAAAAGGGATGCCCCTGAGAACTGCAGGCTGGGGGAATGAAAGCTAAGAACAGGGAGCTAGGCAGCAGAAAGTAACGAAGATTAGAAAACGAAGCATGTATTTGAATTGGCGCAAACAAGAGAAAATGACTACAAATATGGCAAAAATATTTAATGCCCTGTAAAACAGTTATATGCTTTCTGCATATAACAGACTGGCTGGTATTAAAATGTTTTTCTAGCTCCAGATTTCACTTGACATTAAGAATTCTTGGAAAGGTAGGCTACAGCCCTGCTTTTTCTGCTCCAGCCCTTTTCTGAAGATGCTAGCACGTACATGCTGCTGCTTCTGAGCAGCCTCGTGTGGGTGCCTCACGTTGAACAGCCCACTAAGCACGCAGCTTTCATCTCACCCTAGACTTCAGAAAAGGTATGCAATCCTAGGTGAGCTGTCTGACCAAACACAGAGTGTACCGGCCTGGTACAATTGCTCCAGTAAATTATGGCACTGGTGAATATGTGATGATGAGTTCTCCGTATGTATCATGATCAAAACAAGAACCATGACCTAGGGAACACTCTCCTAGTGGGAACTCTTAGCTATTTCTATGCAGCCAGAAGTATTTTAAGACTACTTTGTGATTCAATTACATCATAAATATGCAATATTTGGAACATACATTTTATCCTTAAAAGAACCCTAAGTGTTTGAGTGACCCCCCCTTGAAAGTATCCTTCACATTTAACAGATGAGAAACCGGGTGAAAAAAACAGCATGCAACTGAAGTTAGTGAGAGGACTCAGTGACAGGGTCAAGGGCAAATATCAAAGTTCCCTTCAGCCTTGACCAAAATATAGTGACTTGGTTTTTTTATATGTGCTCTAGTTCCCTGTGTTGGCAAACAGTCCTCTTGAAAAATAGTGTACTTAGAGTACTGTGATAGAAGTCCGGAGATTTTGGGTTAGTTTTGGTTGTGCTTTATGGCTTTGAACACGGTGCCTGCACTCCAAAAGCCATTTGCTTGCTACATTGGTACAGTCAGAATCCAGGGTACAGCATGATGGCTGGTTACTTGAGCTCCTCAGTGAACATCACGCACATAGGGAAGGGGAACTTTCCAATCCTTCACTGAATCATATGATGTTTTACATTTTCCTGAGGGTAAGCCATGATCCAGATCTGCCCTGAGTTATATGACAGTCAGTTTTCTCAGGGCAGGCCTGAAAGATGTGCTCTCAGTCGCTGCACTCATGGTGAATCATTATGAGAAATAGCTTGGGGGGTTGGTTTGTTTGTGGGTTGGATTTTGTTGGTGTTATTGTTCTGTTTTTTTTGATAAGCACTGTATAATGAAAAAAAACAACAAAACAGTAGTCCACAGAAATGACATGGATGTAGTTAGCCATGACTTTGTAAAGAGGCTTTCACTTGTAACAATGAAAGTTGTGCTAAATTTACATGAAGAGAATTTGCTCATTTGGTAATAAAATGCCACCTAAGACAGCCAATGTAAGAAAATTCTTATCATGTTGTTGTCACAACAGATATAAGGGGCTGCATAGCAAGGGTCCTTCCTTGGTTTTGCCACTACACTAAAAACCATTGGACAGGGTTTGCAAAAGTGATCAGCAACTGACAGACAATTTTTTCCACATTGTAGGCACCTAAATTCCAAGGGGCACAGCCCTTAAGCTAGACACAGAAGGCAGATGGTGTTAATGCTCCAAGCATCCAACCTGAAATAGTGCATACTCCCAGAAAATCAGCTGCCTGGTTTCTAACCCCCACCCCGACCCCTTAGCATTATCATACTACTCATCATGAGGGTACAGCACCCAAAATCACAAGTATCTGGAGAATCTTAGCCTCAGAGTATTCCTTTTTGCCACCTATAAATGCTCCATATAAAATAGATTTTTTGTTCTGTGGACACCCCATGGTCCAGATAACTCTGTCTGTGTGTAGAAATGCAAGATGAGAAAACAGCAGCTCCCAGGCAGCCTTACTGATGTATACTGCTGACCAACAAAATGTAAAGCAAGTCTCTGATCTCTTGCCAGGGTCACATCTGGGTGCAGAGAAAGCAGCAAGATCACAGAGAGAGATTTTTCCTTGTTCCTATTACCTGAATGGATTATGACATGTGTTTTACATTGGACAAGCAAATTGATTCATATAAAATAAAAGCTTAAACATAGTCTACTTCTTAAGCCATGCTTTCCTAAGGTTTGTTCAGATTCAGAGAGGTATGTCTTACTTTCCTTTTCAAGCCTTCCTACTTGCTGCCTGGGTTTTTCAAAATATGTTCCTAGGGGGCTGAGGATAGGTTCACTATTTTTAGCTTTTCCTGCCTCTCAAAGTATCAAGGGATATCACCAAGAGCAAAGAAGCCAATGAGTTCTGGGACCTTACAGATTAGGAGAAACAACAATGAGAAAACATTGTTTAAATAGAAAAGAATACATGAAATCCAATCCGGAAAGGCTCATACCTGTGAAACACCTTTTGGTTACTTGCTCAGCATTGCTTCAAAATTACCTAAGGATATATAGACTCTTCCTAAAGGTAAACATTGCATGAACACGGGAGCACTACTTCTCTTTGTCTGTATGTCACTGGCCCCACTGTCAAATTGCCCTAATCAAAGCTCAGTTTACTGCCAGATGGCTTAATGTGGACTCAGGAGCCTCAGACCAATTCCAGTCACAAAACATTCCTATGGCAAAAGCCATTAACATATTGGGAATGCTGGCAATTCCTCCGGCAACCTCAGTGGTGAGGCCAGAGTCATCAAACACCTTTGCCTTTTATATCTTTCTTAGCAAGTCAGGTTTGGGGCACATGGAGTGCTTTATAATAGGTTTGCCTGCACAGGCATACACTGGCTATAACACAAGCCCCACAAGAAATAAGAACACCCCCTGTAGTTATTTCTTTGTGACTAACACTTAGGTGTCAAGAAGGGGTAGCCTACACCAATGGAGTAAGGAGGGCTCCATATGCACCCCGGCATCCTTGCATGGACCCACAACAGGCTCACAAAACTATTCTTTGTGCTCATACTTTAGGTTTTGTTTTCTTTTTGGAACTTAACTCGTTTTTATTAAGTTGCTCAATAAAATTTAATGGGATTGGAGTTTCATGCTGTGCTGAAGAGTTTACAATGTAGAAAAAAACTGGCACTGAGAGTAAAAATGACAAACTCATTAAAATATTTAGACATTGTATTGGTGTAGCCGCTTTCATTCAAGAATTTCAAAAACACATTCTGATCATTAATCATCACTCCCAGATGCCATGTATAAAAAGTATTATTGAACCAAATACAGATGAGACATAGCAAAGATGCTAATTGAGTTGGCTGAGCTCATTTGGGACTTAACCTAAATACTCTGTTCAAGTACATGGGTATTGCTATTGCTGTTGCCTTTAAATGGATCCAGAGGATTGACCACAGCTCTGGAAAAGAACCTAAGCAGCCGGCTGTGGTCACCACACCTGGCCTGCTCCCAGAATGAACAATGGGAATGGGTATTGTGGGTCTACGCTGAAAAATGGCTGAAAAGCTTTTGCTGTGTAATTTTATGGTTTTGAAGGATCTTCCATTTCTAATCAGATTTGCCATGTGTACATGCACGTTTTTCTTTAGTTTCCTTCCTCTTCATGTATCACTCTGGTAATAATTCCCCAATCCAGGTACCTTCAACCTGTTTGCAACCTGACAAAGGAAAAAAGAGTTGACACATGTCTATGACGACATGATTCAGCCTGGAGTCCCACTAATGGTGCAGACTAAACCAAAGAGATTCCACCTGCCTCTAAGTCTGGGCTGAGTCTGCATCTCTAATACTTAAGAACAACAATCTTTCTGTGTATGAATCATAGAATCACAGAATCACAGAATGGTTTGGGTTGGAAGGGACCTCAAAGACCATCCAGTTCCAACCCCCCTGCCATGGGCAGGGACACCTGCCACTAGACCAGGTTGCCCAAAGCCCCATCCAGCCTGGCCTTGAACACTTCCAGGGATGGGGCATCCACAGCTTCTCTGGGCAGCCTGTTCCAGTGCCTCACCACCCTCATAGGAAACAATTTATTCCTAATGTCTAATCTAAATCTACCCTCTTTTAGTTTAAAACCATTACCCCTTGTCCTATCACTACACTCCCTGACAAAGAGTCCCTCTCCTGCTTTCCTGTAGGCCCCCTTTAGGTACTCGAAGGCTACTCTAAGGTCTCCCTGGCACAACCCCAACTCCCTCAGCCTGTGTTCATAGGAGAGGTGCTCCAGCCCTCTGATCATCCTCGTGGGCCTCCCCTCGAGTCACTCCCACAGATCCACGCCCTTCTTATATTGGGGGCCCAAGAGCTGAACGCAGTGCTCCAGATGGGGCCTCACGAGAGCAGAGTAGAGGGGGACAATCACCTCCCTCGACCTGCTGGCCACGCTTCTTTTGATGCAGTCCAGGATACGGTTGGCTTGATGAAGGCTGATATAACACCACTGACATGAAGTAAAAACTGGAAGCCATTTTGACTACCATTCTTCAGAGCACTTCACTGGAGGGAAACAGTAAGTCAGTTGTGGTGGGCCATTTGTTCCAGGCAGGAGGAAGGGGGAGGCAGGTCTTTTGGTAGTATAGCTGACATCCCACTTCCTGGGTAGTATGTTGCTGAGGTTCCTGTAGGTGGCATGTGTTGCTCCCTATTGCTGACAGGGATGCAACAAGCTAGCAGCTGACAGGTTAGATCCAGAAATGTGGCTGCAGTGCTTCAGATGCAAGCAGGCCTCCCTGCACTGACCTGCAACAAAACTTCTAGGAAGACTATCCTTTATGCTCACACTTTTGGGTTCTGTTTACTTTTCTGTATGTAAATCATTTTTGTCAAGCTGCCTAGTGGCCCTCAAGCATGGGACACCCATACATCCAAATGTTTTACTTTATTATCAGACTTGTTTGTGGTAAAGCTGTTATGTTCCAAGAAGACATAGTCCAAGGAGCACTACAGCAGCAGCTAAGCACACTTTGGGGAAAGCACAGCCTGCAAGGCGAGCCTGCAGGTACCATGTTGTCTGGTCACACACTGCTGCTGCAGGTTCTTTCCATGTCAAAGGTCCCCAGGACAAGCATATACTCTTCACACAGATGCTGTGTATTTTGATTTCTATCCTGTGTAAATACTCAATATAAAGTCAAGAAACCATGCATGTACATTACCCAAATTCTTACAGAACATTTCACTTCTTGGAAAAAACACACTGTCTGAAACATTTCTTTATTTATTTATTTACCTTCTCTCCCCTTTCTCAGTGACTTCTGCTGGAATGAGGAAAAATAGCTAGTTTTAGGAGGTCAAGATTTCATGTTAATCTGTCATACAAGGTATAGAGCATGTAAATGTTGTTCTACAGGACTCCTTCAGAAGCTGTTAATTGCAATAATGTCACTGTCTAAGATCTGGTTGATGCTTACAGATAGCCCATAGCAAAAACCCATGTGGGAAACTTGTACAAGAAGAATGGCTGCTGGTACAGCATTGCTCTTTTCAAAACAGAAGTGGGAGCCAATAGGTTGATGGGATCTGTTCTTGACTTAAGACAAGTTTATTATTCTAAACTGCTTTTGAGAATTTCCCTGGGTTTCAGCTGGTAAAAATAGCAAGCTCTGCAAAGACACAACACAAGAATTACAACAAATATCCTTTTTAAAAATCATTGGTCTTTTTGTTCTTTCGTAAGTCTAAAACCTGAAGAGAAATTTGCTTAGGGCCATGGTATCACTCACACTAATATCCAAAGCATTAACAAAATAACTATGTTTGTATGTTCATAAGTAATTTAGCCTCAGTCTGAGAAAGTAACTCTTAACTTCAGAGAGGTTCAGGAAGAGGTGGTTATGAAGTTATTGCCAAAGACTCACATGTAACAAATGTCCTTCTGTGTTAGAAGTGTATTAAGTAACAGCAAGACCTCTCTGTTTTGGAAACTCTGAAATTTTCATCCAGCTATCAGTTCCTAAGAGGTTATTACAGATGATCTTTGGACTCATGGTATGTGCTTGTGCCATCAGAAACAGGCCTCTAAAATAAATGCTGTACCTTGAATTGAACTTCACAGGCAAACTGGGCTCTCTTCAAAGTGCAAAGAAAGTACTGCTGTTGTTTCCACAGCCTGTCACACTGAACTTCGTATGAAATATTTCTGTGCCCAGAAGGGTCCTATAAGAGAGGTTCATAAACCTCATTCATATCATGTACTAGCAATTGCTGTGTATGGTAAAGGCGTTAGGTGATGATGATCCTGCAGTGAGATACTCTTCTTTATTATTATGGCTTATTTTGCCAATCAGATAATGTCCTCCTAGCTCCTACACCAGAACATACAAGTCCTGTCACGGCTTTTATGCAGCAGAAGGATTAGGTGTCAAGGACAGAGAAGAAAGTTACAATCCGAAAAGATATGCTTGGGAGAAAGCACAGCTGATGTGCTTACTTCTTGTCATATACGGAATCCACTTGTATGACATCTTCCAAATGTGATTGCCATGTCATTTCTGCACACCAAGAAATAATTGCCATACGTGTACAGGTGGGCAAAGAAAGGGCTGATGTATCTACTGATGTGCAGGTCTGCAACCAAAGAACAAAGCAGGCATATTACGTATGCAAGAGCCAGGGATGTTGTTCCTGCCTTTTAGCACAAGGAACAAGGGCAACTCCCACTTCTGCTTCCCTGACAGCAGTTACTGGCTGTTGTTCTCTGTAAATTGCTTTGGTGCCCAGATGAGACACCCAAGCAGAGCTCCAAGGAGATTTTTTCTTTGATATTTCTTCGTCTTCTCAGATATAGCGTAATTTTGTGACTGATGTAATGGAACAAGCATACGACAGGCAAATGCTGACAGCTCCACCATGCTGTAAGGCACAAAGAGTCCACGTCTACAGGTAGAGTCAAGTATTGTGGTCCATGACCAGCCAGAAGCCAAGCACAAGGGAATCAGATGTAAGTAGGGTTTAAAATAAGGCAAGCACACAACCCTAGTGAGGACAAAGACAGTTATCATACTTAATCCCAGCAGTTTTGGGATTAAGATAGGAGATAGGAAGACCTTGCTCAAGATTGTGGGTGTTGAGCAGGACCCAGAGCAGAGAGATCAAAAGTTGTAAAATTCTTTATATAACATGGCAAGTCAACCCAAACATTTGGAAGATCTAACGTACTTTTCAGCATGAGCTCCTGAAAGACCACAAGTTGACAGGCAAAACCTCTCACAACTGCCTGTAATACCAGGTTGATTAGAAGCTTCCTGATAAGCCTGTGATTTGATAGCGATCACAAACCTCTCTATAATTTTTCACCTGGTGAGGCCTTATATTCAGGCAAAAGCAGAGACGGTTCTGTGCCCTACTATTGAGCAAGAAAACAGAAGAAACCATCAGGATTCGGAGATGGATTTGGCCCTAAGGGTGCAGCGTGAACAGCAAGGAGAACAGCAGAAAGAGAAGGCAAGCAGCATGGCAAAGCACCAGCTTTTAGACTGGGGCTTGCCAGAAGGACAGGCATGGAGCTACAGGCCAAGTAACTGTTTTTGTTCAAATACGGTCAGATGAATGTGATTTGTGTACATCTTTTATGCATAAGCATGACTGCATCAAATATGTACCCTGTCATCATCAGGTTGTTTTTTCCAAATGGAAGTAACATGTAGGAACCTTTTATTGCCTAATTGCTGGAATATAAAAGGGGTATCAACTTTCCTTACAAAAGGAAATCGCTTTGTTAACGCTCATTTTCCCTACAAGAACCTGGTTGCAAGATGACACAGTTAGCTATTAGCTTAAATGCCTACATAAAAAAAAAGACATTTTTAATGTGAATTCAGACAGCTAACAGGATGACATATTACAGTCTGTACTGAACATAGTAAAAGAACAAAACCTCCCCAAAAACCTTCAAATTATAACCAGAACAAGGCTGTTGACCCTCACCACCAAAACAGTTTGCAAAGAATACTGATACCCACAGAGCTAGTAAAAGCTGTTAGCAAAACATACTGAATGCCACCTCATTATCAATGCACCAGGAGGAAATAAAGTAAGAACATAATAATAGACCAAAACTGGCCAGTAGTTTGCCTGGAATACGAGTGAAAGTCATTGTGCTACAGTATTAACAACCCCCGTTCGGGGTAACGTGTCATACGTGCAACACAAAGCAAGCAGCTGGAACTAAGTTCTGGGAATGCAGCAATCTGTCAGTAGGAGCTTTGACCTGGGAAAGGCTGGGACACAATAAAGGATCCTCAGTGTCATTTCTGCTGTCACTGTTGGGAGCAGGAGCTGGGCGTTGGTAACCCAGAGAAGACCTGCACCTTCAGATAACAATTGGGTTGCTCAGAATATAATGTAATTTATAAGACAGCTTTCTCAGATGTTTACAAAGTTCAGTAAAGAGCACTAAGAAGCAGAGGATGCTCTAATTGCTACAGTGGTAGCTCTACTGTATAGCAGGAGCCAGGTACCCATCACTACCTCAATACCAAAGGCTAAGAATAAAGGAAAGGTGGTTGTGACCAGTTTTTGTAAAACAAATAGAGTTATTGATAATGTGAAACAATGGAAATGGCCTTCCCTGCTATTTCTTTTCTTTTCTCACAGTGCCTTGAGATGGGGAACCTTCTCAGTTTCCTGTATTGTGCCATGAAAATGGTTTTGGTGGGTTTTTTTTGTTTATTCTGTTTCCATGTTTTTCAGGGAGAACAGACAGGTGGGCCTCTTAACCCAATATAAATGGATTCCCCTCTACTGTAATGTTTATGGAACAGGTGTAATTTCTTTCGGATGTTGACTCTTCCTCATTTTTTCAGTTAACAAAAGGCATATCCTGTTATGACTACGTTCTACTTATCCTATGCACTTGAACTTTCCCTAAACCTCCCTTTCGGGGGAAATTTTTAAAAGTGCGTGGCAGGTTCTTTAATTCATTTTTAGCTGTAGCACAATATTGTACTTGGCTGAGTGATTAAGACTAACATTTACATGACATTTAGGGCACACTACTTTCTAGACTGTCTGTCATGAACTGATGGACGGCATAAAAGCCTGGATGTGAAGTCCTGTGTATTCATCTGGAACAGCAGAGTGGGGACTGCTTGGCTTGGAGGAGGAAAGAATTTAGGGCTTAGAGAGCCCAATTCTCCTCAGTGAGAATTTGGAGGGGGGGGTGTAAAATATCTGAACAGAACTCATGTTTTTATCCTATACCCAGATCCTTTATCAGTCTAGATGAATAAATCTTTCTTAAAAACTTTGGAGTATCTTTTAACATTTATAGACTAAAAAGGAGCATTTAAGAACTGTGACTGGAGGTTTCAAGTTGAGGTTACGGTATTCAAATCTCACGAAAAATAAATGGGTATTTGGTACCCATTTCCCTTTGCAACTTTCAGGTTTCATTCACTCAGTAACAATACGTGCACACTAGGACAAATCGAAGAAAAATGATTCCCTATAAACAAATGTTTTCAGTCTCAAATTCTTCACAACATACTGCATTTGATAGATGCTAATGTTAAGACAAAAACATAAGAATTTATTTAAATGCTAGACTCTACGTTGACTATTGCTCACTTGCAATCTGATTTTCCTATAAGAACTTGAGAACTACTTCTGAAATGACCCGCAGGAAGCTCTATTCGGTTGTCAAAGGATACTGTCTGGTGTTCATTTTAGCGAGTTTCAAAGAGAAAAAGAGACAGAAGGAAAAGGGGGGGGGGGAATGGACTTGCATTTTACCTATTTTATCATTTTAACAGACCTATAGCATTCTGCGCTGAATAGATAAATTTGACTTAAAAGCAAAAGCTGCCCTACGATTTCATACTCTGTGGTGAGTTAAATTCCTAGCCCATCTAGCTAACTAGTTAATCCAACATAAAAACTGGCAAGAGAATTGATCTGGAGATAAGCAGGAACGCTCCTTGCCCCTCTGCTTTTTCTCAGTTGCTCAACAAGAGCAGGAGCAGAGCAAGAGCAGATTACACAAGGCAGCCTTAGAGGATGCATCTGTATCATATTCAGTATTTCAAGACTTGAAACTAGCCATGCTTCACATCAGATGGACAAGACAGAAGCAGCAAACACAGAGGCCTTAATAACTTGTCTTCTCCTCCACTTCCAAAATATCCCCGTTGTGCATTTTACCCAGGTACGTTCTCATTCAGATGGAGCGTTATGCCTAACCACCACGTTCAGAAACCTTTCCTGCTTGCCACACTAGAAGATTTTTTTACATATCTTCAGCCCGTTTTGTCCTTTTGCAGAGCATGGGGAAGAACACATAGACGCATAGGAAAAGATAAATTCCTGCTGAAATCACAGCAAATCACATTATCTTCCACCTCTGCCGCTTTATGTCATTTCAATTCTTCCTTTTGAAAATGCATATTATAGACACGGTTTGCATGTACAAACATATCAACCCAAAGCAACATACTCTCTTTCACAACCTCCATCAAATTCTTCCTGTGTGTGTGTGTGTGTGTGTGTGTGTGTGTGTGTGTAGCACCACATTTAAAAACCAAAGTTGAAAACTCATAGTAGAGTCACATACTCAAAAACTGGGAAATATCAAAGGCAAGGTTAACTATGTCTAGGTGCTGCATGTGCGTGGTGACAGCCTGCTTAGTTATGTGCTCATACCTTTCTTCCTTTGACCATTACAGACTCTTAACCATATCTCCTTCATCTTCCTGTCTTCTGCTGCATTCTTCCCAATAAGCTTTCATCCCAGCCATGCCTCTTTCCTTCTTCTGGGCTTTTCAGGCTTGTCCTTTTCACTGTATCTAGCTAGTCTATCCTTACTTCCAGTGTTATTTCAAGCTTTGGCCCCAGGTCCCAACTGGTCTGTGGAAATGGCTTTTGCTGAGTTCCTTCACCTATTCAACCCCATACTCCAGTGCTTCTCCTCTGAATGTCCTTTTTCTGCCCTGACTTGCAGTAATGGCTCTGTATCTGCCACTTGAAGTCTCCTTCACTTGGTTAATGATCTGTTTTCAGCATACTCTCTCAGCTCCATTTACAGTTTCTTGCCTAGCCAGAAGTCTGAGCCTCTCTTGCTTTCATCAAATCTCACAGACTTAGATTAGATGTTAGGAGGAAATTCTTTATTCAGAGGGCAGTGAGGCACTGGAACAGGCTGCCCAGAGAAGCTGTGGCCCTGACTCAAGCCCTAGCAGTTCAGAGCAGCAGTTGCAGGAACAACCTGGTAACTTCTCAGCTGGGGCATGCTCTGTGTGGATGCAGGGCTTGGGGGTTTATTCTGGGAATTTAGCAACTAAAACAGTCAGAGCTCTACAGAATATATATGAACTGCTTTCTTAACGTGCCCGTATATTGTCCAGTACGATACAGATCTATGATTAGCACTTCTTGGGAATGTGAAAAAGAGAAGAAGCGCAGGCAGAGCTTAAGCAAATACAGGCACTTTTTCATGACAGTGGTAAAAGGTAAATCTTTCATATTTCAGCCTTGTATCTGGGATGTCTGAGGACTCACTCAGGAAATACTTAAATCTTTTACAAAAGGCCACCATTATTTTTAAGCTGGGCACAGAAAGAAACAAAAAACCTATTTTTCTAAGCCTTCTTCCCAGGAATGGCCAGACCCTTTTGGCTCTCATTTTTACCCATGCACGCACAGAGCACATCAGCAGAAAGCAGCCAGCCAGCGCGAGGGCTGCCAGCCCAGACTGCCCAGGTGGGACAGAGCAAGAGCGAGGGGCCGCGGGCACCGCAGCGGGCAGGGCTGGGTGGCTTTGGGAACAGCCGCTGCCACTGCCCCCGGGGGACGCGGTTGCTTTGGGTAGCAGGTCCTGTTCTGCCTCTGACTTACTGGATTTTGTTTAATGGGTGTGAACGCTGGCCTCCGTGTGCTCCGGAACCCTTTCCAGACTCAGAGACCTTCCTCACAGGAAATTTAAGTTTTACTGTTTTTTGGCTATGCTTTGTGGGAACGCGGATCTGTGAAATACACCGGACTACATGAAGGGGAAATGTTTTCTAAGCACCAGTTTTCTTCCCTGCAGTCATGTGGGAGTACATGAGCCAAGGATGCAGAAAGTGTTAGCAGAGGTGTAAAACAACAAAGGTCTTGGCCTTAAAAAAAAAAGGTACTCTGAATGATCTTTGCATTATTAATCTGTTTAAAGCTGCGAAACAATTTTCTTTGACAAATGCCTTTTGTTTTACACTGTCCTAAAAATTGAACCATAGAATAGTTTTTTTTTTCCCCCATATGTAGCATTTTATTTTTTTCCTGGCTAGTGCCTTGACATTTATTTTGGAAGAAGACTGTAATTAGTGAAGGGTGCAAGACTGAACCATGTGTATCACTCAGAGCTGCCAGGGAAAAAATACTGAGCCCTGCAGACACAGTGGTATTCTGTTGCTTAGATCGTGAGGTATGTTACAATATACAAAGTTTCTGCCCTTGAAGGAATAATGACTCTTTATGTAAAGACTGAAAGAACAGTAACTCCTTCTGTAATGACTGAAAATTCAATTTAAGAAAATATCACCTCTGCAAATAATCCACTTCAAGCTAGCATAAATCAAACCTTAAAAAAGAAATCTTTTTTTTTTTCTTTACCAGAGATGGAGGCAGGCAAAAAAAAAAAAAAAAAAAAAAGTTTTGTTTACACATGGTTAAGAGCCATATCTGAGCCCCATTTTCAGTCTTCCATTTTCCCCAGACAATCTATAGCTATGTAATACCTTTACATTTAAAAAGTCTAGTAATTACTTTATATACCTCCCTTGTTGAGCTTTGTATTATCCCTGTCTCCTTCTGCACCAGTATTCTTCCCATGTTGCACCATATAACACAAGCTCTCTGTGGAAGTGCATTCCTTTCTCCGCTTTGCATTGCATTAACTGCAGTTGGAATACCCTCATGATGTAAATAACATGCATACCCACATAGAAGGAAAAAATGGTTAAAATCATGTTCAGTATAATCCAAAGCATTTAAAAAAAAAAAACAAAACAAAACAGGAAATGCCAGCATGAAGAGTGCCCAAGTGACATCAGCATGCCCTTTAAAGAGGATAATAATCATTTTCCAAAGCCTCTCAAAACTAATTGCTGAGAGCAAAGGAAAAGGAACACTTGGGAATCACGGGTTCAAAACAACATTCAGGAGGAGAGCATTGTTTAGATAGATTGCTTGATCCCTTAGGGCTTGTTTCCATCCCATTTCTTCATGTACCTCCTCCTCATGGCTTTTCTCTTATCCTAATGCTTCAAATCTTTGCTCCAGAGAATGAAAGACTCTAGAAATTCCTGATGGACTTATGAAAAAAATCAACAATGGAGAAAAACAATGCAGTTTTCCCTAATCTTGTTCTTGGAAACATCTGTACCATTTAATCTGAAACATTAAAACAAAAAATAGAGGCTAAGACAGACATGGAAAATATCAGTATAAACAGTTCAAATTTGGCAAAGTTAATCCAACTGAAAATAGAGCCTTATAAAGGGATCTCTTAGGAAACCTTGAAATTAAGTGGGGGGCATTTAACAGCTTTGCATGTAATAAAAGACTATTTAAAAGACAGTATAATGACTTAGTACACAACAAGCATAACAGCAATGCAGTTATACAGTTTCTGTGGATGGTATGGCCCTTCTAAGCTCAAATTATATGTAAGAAATAAAAGACTGTCCAGACTTAGGGAGAAAAAAAAAAAAAAAACAAAAAACAGGTTATAATGACAATATAAAGACAAATCTAATGAAAACCTCGGAAATCTCATGCTGACCATTACTTTAAAAAGCAAAGGAATTCAAGGAGTGAGTCAGGTTTTAGTTGCTGGCAGTAATCTGCAGATCAGTGAGAATTCCAACCTAAATGAAAACAATGTCACAAATTGGCAATGCACCAGCTGTGTTTATCAGCTCAGAAGCATATTTTTTGTTACATCCTACAAGTAGGACTCTCTAGCTCAAATGTTATTTCCATCTTAACAGCTGAACATGCATCCTGGAAATCCAGCAGATACACAGACATCTGAAAATCTTGACAGGCAAATCACTTAGAAATGCATTAGGTATTAAATGGAATGCATTCACAACAAATTCCAGTATCTGTCAGAATGAAACATTTCCTTATCTTGTTGTTTATGCACAAAAGAAGATAAAAACATTTAGAGCAGACAGAAGTATGAGTCCAGAACATGTGCCACAGGAGACCTAAACCTGAACAGCTGAAGGACCATCCCAAAGGGACCAAACCAAGGAACCCTTCCATCGTACAGCAGATGAAGAGGAAAAACTGATGGGACTGTCTCACATAAAGGAAGCCTACCGAGTGTCTTGAGAGACACCGGGAACAGTGACACACTTTAGGAAAATCCCTGTGTTATGGGAATGTTTCAGAAAGAGTGTTTTTTATTTCTAACACAGCCTCTGTCCCGGTGCCAGCACATAGCCACAGCCAGGTAACGAGTACTGGGGAACTAAGCTCTTGGGGAGATTCTCTACGTTCTTAGGACCCTGCATATTAGGTGTGGTGAGTGGATCATCTCAGGAACTTGACTGCTCCCTCTGTAGTTGCATGCAGGAAGCTATCAAGGAACTTCACTCTTGCAGAGGGAGTCAGCAGCAACCAGAATGAAGCAGTTTCTGTGTACCATCTGGCTTCTGGAAGGGCAAAACTTCACTGACCCACTCCTCTCAAGAAAACAGTAAATCTCTAAATCTTGCTCCTGAAAATGCAGGTGAGCCATTTTTACCAAGGCACTGTGACTTCTCTCGCTACAGGTAAAGCAGCTGAGTCTCACCTGAAGCCAGTAAGAAGCTACTGGCCCCAGTTCAAGTAGTGCAGAGGAATAATTCTTCTAAGAGTTACGTGAGCAGCACTTGGCCAACATCAAATGCTAGTCAGCTGCATCTAGTGCAGAGTGAGGTCCCTGAAAAACCACAGCACTGCCCAGCTAAATGATACCATGCATGACATACATCCACATGAATTCATCTTGTGATAATGAATGAAGCTCAGATGAACTCCCTCTCTGCCCTGTCTAAAACTCTACTTGAGTAGAGGCTGTCACCTTAGGTCAGAAAAGGAAAAGAAGGGAAAGTTTGCCTCTTCATTTTAAGGACAATGGAAATCACAATCCCACAATCCCTTCGTACTTTATGTGTCTCGTGATACTGTGTGTCTGCTTCCTGGCTGGAAGAACAAAGCTCCTAAAACCTAAACCAGAGAAAATACATTTGCTAATATAAGCCCCACAATAAACAGCTAAGTACAGACCCTTCAACTTGCTAGCCATCATTCTACACTATTCTTCAGTATCGATTAAATTTTGCTACTTCCATACACTATTTGGCCAGGAAATAATTTTTAAAAGAGGAGGGTAATTTCATCTTCCTGTGTAAACCGTGCTTGTTGGTTAATTTGTGCTGGCATCCAGGCATCTGTCCGGCTCTCACAGATGAGCACTGAATCTCCCAGAAGGTGGTAGGTAAGTAGCTCTCCTGTTGGACCACGGAAGAGTCCATGTTCCCGTTTATTCAACAAAAGCTAGTCTCTCCATAAAAGCATGGAAGTACTACAGGTCTAATGTTATATACTTCCTTCAGTTGGGTTCATAAAAGTCTGGTTTTGTCATAAGTCTCTGGCAGTGCACCTTGGAAAATCCAAATGAAATTTCCTCTTACTTAATTTATTACAAAAGTAAAAAATCAAAGCCATTGTAAAGTTCAATAGAAAGTCTTCTTAATTCTGTTCAAGTGACAGGCTTTTCCCTCACCTTATCAAGTGTGTGAAGTTTCTTTTTTATGAGATTCCTTTTCATCCTCATGGAAAAAAAAGATGTCTTGAAGTTATTACTCCTTTAATCAAAGTACTTGATTTGCAATAAGGTCATACACAGTGTCTTACTTACAATTCCTGGAGAACCACACGGCTCTGAAGTCGATACTGAAACAGCATTAGTGTCTGTTTTCACTTATCCCATTCTAAAGTTCCTTTTTACTTAAGCTGCGGCTGGCTTGCTTGGCATAAAATTTCTTGCTCACAGTGCTCATCAGTGTTTTCAGCCAAATACTGAAGGTGGGGTACAGTTAGCAGGCTTGGCATCTGCGTATTCTAGGCTAAAAATCAAAACTTAGCTACTAATTTGGTGTTCATCTTTTTTTTTTCCTCCGGCATAAGACGCGACATTAGTCACTTTGTACCAAAAACCATTCATGTGCTTAAAGCCAAACATGGTCTCAAGGAACTTGCTGTTTGGCACCTGTAATTTTTTTGCAGTATGGCTTTATAGGACACATTTACACCATACCGCCTGTAGCTTCCCCTCAGCAACTCCCCCTGTCAGACCTCACAGAACGATATGCATGTGGAATTTACCCAGGCAACAAAAGCAATGAATCCAACTCCATACGCTTCATGTGCAAATCAAAGAACACGTACGTGAAGTTGGATACTGTGTTTGCGCGGCTCTCCACTGGAAATGTGTTGGATACATGCCTCTAAATTCCTTACAGAAAAGGGGGTTTTAGATAAAAAAACAGGTTACGTGCAGTCTAGGTCATCATATCATTGTGTACTTTCATTACTATCTCATAAGAGTTTCTTCAGGAAGACTACCTAATTTGCTATGTATATACTTGGCATACTAAATTGAGTACCGTAACAAGCACACTCTTAATCTCTGTTTCTTTTCAGGCTGTGAACTTAGGACCACTGAACTGCTTCTCCAGAGTGCGCAGAAGATGAAAAGGAAACTTTTAGGCAGTGTAAACCACCCAGCAATCTAGATATGAAAGGGTCAACAAACCAAAGAGTCCTGAAAGCACATGCTCAAAATGAATAAATGGTCACAGATCACAAAAGCTAGATGTCCACTTACAATAGGGTATTGCAGGAAGGCTCTCCACACAAGGTGAAATTAACAGCTTACATTCTTATTGAGACGTTTTATTTTTAAAATAAAACCATGCCTTTCTATCCTAAAGCTGATATTCTTCGTTTCACTTTTTTAAAAAAGGACAAAACAGATTAGATGAAATGTAACTTGCATTTAGTTTTGCAGACACTTAGAACTTACCAAAATTAATAGATTTCTAACTTATCAAAGCTGCTCTTTCCTGCATTTGCCACTGCCATTTTCCATTTTTCTTGAAAGAGTTTTGGGAGAATATTCATTTTTGCAAATACTAAACACAAATGCACAAAAGAATTTCTTTTTTCTTTTTTCTTTTTCCTTTTTTCTTTTGTATAGTTTACAGGCAACACAAAACAAAGAAAACAAGACCTTAAGCATTATCAACTTTGTTTCCAAGATCTTGTTCTTAAAAAGAATTGTATTATGTTTCAAAATATGTTGTCATTTGGAGTTAAAAACAATACTAAACATTTATTTCAAAATTTTTAAACTATTCTCTTATTCTACCTTAGATGACAATCTGATTAATCTGGACGGTCTCAATTAACATTTTGGGGCTATAGTTTTGTTGCTTTTTTTAAAGTGATATCCTGAACACTTTTTAAATCCACCTTGAGTTGTGTGTGAAACTGCATGTTCCTAACAGCGCTTTCTGCACAGCTGGTGTGAAGAGACGAATTACTCTGTGTGAAACCCATGCTGTTTATAGCACAGTTCCTCAGATTAAGATATCCAGAAGAAGCCATTAACAAGACAGCAGTTGCCAGTGATTCCCACACTAGCATAACCCTCTCTATCATTTGCAGGACATCTGGTGCAGCATCAGAATTTAAAAGCACTTAAATATGCTTGTGGAAACAAATGAAAGCTCTGGAGTGTGATTTATTTCTATTTCGGTCCAAATTTATACTGCTGAACCTTTTACAGAAAGCAAGGGAGCTAAACTGAGAGAAACCTGAAATCACAGATGCAGTCTGAGCAAACCAGGATTAGGGTGCTATTTGGTCTCCTGGCAGAAGTGCACGCGGTCCTGGCCTGAGGATGAGTGCTGTGTATCCGTGCCAGCTGAGCACAGCACGTGCACGGCCCAGGACAGCACCAGCAGCGGCAGGGGGTGGCCTTCCCTCCCTCAGCGCTTCTCCCTGCCCAGCGCGTACACCTGCGGGTCACAAAGTTGAGCGGGTTTACTCCGCAGGCAGCCGCTGTGGCTCTTAAGCAGTGTGGCAAAGTTGTGGGGAAAATCACTAAAGCTCTCTTACCTTCTGTGGAGCAAACGGCTTCAGAAAGGAGGCACGCTTGTAAAGAACAAAGAACATTTCTCGTGCTCTGTCACCTTAACTGTGTGGCCTAGTTGGGCATCTAAACCTACACAGCTGAGAGGTTTCACAGCAAAGCATTTCCCCTATTTTTTGGTGTAAGATAGGACTTTGCAAACACTGCATCAAGCATTGCATGCTGGTGCTCTTTAACAAGCTGCATATACTGTATGAAATCTGTAAATGCCCGTTTGCAGTTCACGCACGGTGCTAATATTAGGTTTAACCAAGGCAAACTGGAAAAGCCATTAAGCAGTATATAAAACAGTGACTACAGTTTGAAATAAGTCTTCATAAGTCTCTAAAAAAGCACATACAATTATCAGGTTGTAAAAGAGGTTGAAATGCTATTGGTGTTGATATTCTTCTGAGACGGTAGGTTTATAGACATGCTTAAATGCATATTTGCTGGAAGAATCCCAAAAGGAGACAGTGGTGGAACAGAAGATCCCTTTCCTTCCAGTTTTGCTGTTATGCTCATCCATTCAATAGTGGTTGATCCCTAGTTTGTAAATGAGATGCATACTTTTTCTGTGTGAAAATTAAACATCTGGTAAGAAGAGAAGGCAAGTTCTTTGCCACAGACAAACTGATTCTCCATGATAAAACTGACAAATATATTAGCTAATCTTCCTGGCAGATAAATATAAAGGGTTTATACACAAAGAGACCTTCGATGATCAGCTGGTTCAATGAAAGGCATGAGGTCATTCAGAGATACTAGACTATCACTTAATTTAGCTCATCTGGTACATAAATCTCCACTGCATCCCTCTCTGTGAGTGCTGAAAAGGGATATAAAATGTGAATTAGGAGTTTCTGCTGTTAGCACATAGCTTTGGGGCCTTACATAGTATTTCTGTAAAGAATGTAAAATTTTACCCTGTGTTCTGACCTCTCCAACTGCAAGTGGTAATATATACTCCTATTTCCAAGTAGTTTAATCTGGAAAGGATAATGCAGCACCAGCCTGTTCTGTCCTTTGATCATCTTCTCTTGAATCCTTGCCAGTGGACATACATAATATGAAATCAATCAAACATATGGAAGGAAATAAGGGAAAACATCAGAAAAGCAGACTGCTTAGCCGCTTAGCTTTCAGATCTTGGACAGATCATCTGAACGCTGGTAGAAACCGTAAAGGACTTGTGCTATGATCTTGGACTCTGCACTCTATCACTCTATCACTCTATGCACTCTATCACTCTTCACTGCATGTCTGAAGATATTTGAAGCCAATAGCCCAGTGTGGATGTGGGTTTTTTTTGCCTTTATTTTTTAATTAAGGGGATTGACAGCAAACCAGAGGTTTCAGACCCACCGCAAACCAAAGCATATTAACTTGTATACACTTTTCTCAGGATTCTCAAACCAGAAATACAAAGGCTGCAGCAACAACAAACATTTTCCCCTTTTCTACAAAATGAGATGTAGGGGTAGAAGAGTGTGTCCAAGCATTCGCAGAGGAAAATGGCAGAGCTGACTTTGAACCTGCCTGTTTTTCTGGCTGCTCCTATGTCTTTCTGCTTCCTCAAAGGTTGCCACTGGTACACTCAGCATTTTCAGGTCCCCTTCCCGTATGCCTAACACCGGTGTTCCAGGAGTCAGCCTCTGTGCGTGTGCTGTCCTAACCATCCACAGCCATGCCCATCATGACAGTACTGGGTAGATGCTGATAGTCCCCATTTTTCATTACAGTAGGAAGGCAACAGCAGCTAAGATATACAAGCTACATGCATACAGTCTATCTGTGATTTCTCCTACAGAATCTGAAGTGAATTTAGTGGATTTGTTTTTGACAGTGACAGCACTGCTGCAAAGACCAGACTTGTTGAGGTCTCTCTGTCCTCATCTATAGTGTCTTGACTACTATGTGAAGGTTTGTGAAACTGTAGTGTGTTGCTGTATCCAGCAGGCATCTTACTGATGTCTCTGTAGAACACAGACAAGAAAAATATAATGCAGCCTTGATAAATTCCTTAGCTATATATCCTTTTTGGCAAATCTCATTTGCAAGTGAAAAAAATATAACCTGAATCAATATGCCACCATTTCTGATGTTCTCAGCAGGCCACCCAGTGGAAATCAAGGAAAATGGCTGAATAGTCAAGCTCATTACTCCACTTTGTTCCTAGTTTATGTGTGGACTGTTTTCACACACCACCTTCCCTGACTGTGCCCCTTTCTCAGGATGACAGCTACAGCATCTCACTTTTCACTGACGGTGGAGGATGATAAGATGCCAACTTTCCAAATGTGTGCAATAGCTCTTGCACGTGGTCCTGGGCATGACAACAAGGAAGCTGATTTGGTAATTTGTCAATCCGGAGGCAGGAGATGGGGCTACACATAGAACCGATGTGCAGTCCTCTTTTTTGTCAGAACAATTTTTGTTCTGGCAGAGTGGGCCCTTCACTTGTCACTAGTCTACAGAAAGATCAGACATACCATGTCCCTCAAGAGCCTACTCATTCCTCATATACAAGACCTTTTCCCCAAAATTATTTGAATCCACTTTCTATCTCTCTTCTTTGAAACTCCTCCTCTCTGGACCACCCATTGCCCTTTAGAAAATGGCATTTATCCAATAACATGCTGAGAAAACTTCTCAAGTGCTGGCTTTTCCTCATCTATAGCCGCCCAGATCCTGTTCTTCCACCTACTAAAGCCATTGGCAAAACTCTGTATGACTTCAGTGGAAGCAGAATCAGGTCGCTGATGGATAACTGCACTTCTTCCACTAAATCCCAACATCAAACATAGAGTTGGTAACTGTGTGGGCCAATTATTTTTCTCTATTGTATTATAAGAATACTGCAAAAGTATTGTAACTGTATAATGCTGTACGTGTCTCTAACACTATTTTTTGATTCTTACATGAAGTACTTGGCTTCTTCCATTTTCTCTCTTTCAATTTCAGGTTCACATGCCAACAACCACTTGCAGGAGAAAAAAGGACCAACTCTCCTGGCCAAATGAGAAAGTACATTCCCGATATGGCATCCAGCTGAGAACTTGAATAGGAAGTAATATACCCAACAGGCATCCTGTATCTTCCTCCAACCCATCATCCCACCAATTTTCTGTTCTCTCAACACTCTCAGAGACTAAGCATCAGCAGTTCCTTTACAGGGTGAGCTCGCTCCAAGATATTTTGTTACCTTAACCATTTGTTTGTACCGGTGGTTGCTGAACGCAACCCTGTAAAGGCACAGATGAAGAAAGACGAAAAGGTTTCAATACAATAAGCTGGCCCGAATCTCAGCCTAGAACATGTAATTTATGAATTACAGATTTATGAAGTGTCTCTGCACCCTCTTCTCTTAGTGCACTGCTTGGTTGCTTTTCTTCACCCAGTTCTGCCTGGTTAACGTCAGGTGCTGCTCTGCCCATCAGAACTTCCCTGCTGCTGGCCTCTCAACTAACAGCCTTTTTCCGCGATTCCTCTCCCTTGTCCTGCTGCAACAGCAGACATTCCTAACGGAGGCTGAATGCAGCACTCCTTACGGGAACGTGTGTCCATGACACGCCTACAGCCTCCAGGAGGACTTGCTGGCCTTTCTGTGTAGTCAGATTTATATTTTGCTACAGCTGGCAAACTTTACTGGAAAAGGGAATAAAAACAGTCATATAGGCTCAATATTGCATATTATCAAAACAGCCATCAAAGTAAGCTCTAGCAGTGAGCATAAGCTATGACAGTTATGACCTGCGCAGTTAGCCTCCACCAAAACACAGAGACTCGGGATCTGGGAGTTCTCCCCGATCTCTCACAGAGCTGGCCAGTTAAAAAAAGGGAAGTTTGAATGCTCCCATGAGAGCTCTTGGCATGCCTTTAATCATCCCAAACTGCATTAATTATGGAGACAAAAATCAAGCTGACTTGCCAAAATGTCATTATGGAAAATCTAAAAATATGACGAAAGGTAGACTGACATTCCTGTCATCTTGCTTAATCATATATAAGTCTTCTATTTACCAATGAATATGTAGTGATGTCAAGGGCACATTTTAATGGGAACTAATATTATCCAGCCAATACTTGTGAATTTGCAATGTTGAGTAATTCTCACTGTTGGTTTTTATTAGTAACATCCTGTTGCAAAACAGATAGCAGATCAGTCTGTGCTCTACCCATTTTTATCTTAGGCCAAAACTATTTTCATTTATTCCATGTCCAAATGAAGTGGACTGTTTAGTCAGACAAGATACCATTACCACTCCCTGCACATCTGCCACATTTAAGTATACTTACATAGAAGTGAACGTACTTTTTTATATATTGTCATAAGTCAAAGAGAATTAAGAGTACTTAGGTTTTATTATTTTAATTATTACTTTATTTTATTGTAATTATTATTTTATATGGCTTTTATCTTGCAAAATAACCACCCTATGGGGTAGTTTGGATTTTGGAAATAAGAGCAACAAACCCCACCTGGGGTTCTAATGAAGTCCAGAACTAAACAACCCCCAAATTAAAAACAACAACCAGATTTCAAGAAAATTCCAATTCTGACAGACATTCTGTGTCCTGGGTCCATTTTGGTACAATACTCCATGCAAGCGTTAGCAGATCTAGAGTTTGTGAACCTAGAGATTTTAGAAATGAGCTCAGTAATGCCCCATAAAGACCTCAAGAAAACCCATGTCTTTTTGATTCGGGTCAGCTTCACAGCCAGCCAGCTTGGCATCTCTAACAGCTAAGCTTACCAAAAGCCCGTGGGGATATAACAGACACGGCAGGTCACAGGCCACCAGAGATGAAGCACTGAATCACAGGACTAGCAAAATGTTAGATGCCTTTGTTAGACCCACAATCTCTGTGAGATGCTGTGCAGGTACAAGACCTCAGTTTCCTTTTTTTCAGAAGCTTTGATAATTCAACCACATACCTCCTCAGGCTGACCACATTCCTATTTCGGCTTCTTCAACGTTAATAGGCAAGACATTTTTTGCAAATCTCATCATAACTCTTATTTGCTTTTTCCATTTCACCAGTCCCATTCCCCCAGGAGACCCAGAAAGAATCTTACCCTACAGTCATAACAAGAACAAAAATAATTGCACTTTTATCAGGACTTCTCCGTAGAGGAAAAAATCTGCTTTCATGGATTCTTTGACATCTAAGCAAAACTTCCAGCTGCCTCAAGCAGCTCAGGACCTCACCCTTGTTTTTTCTAGAGAAGACAGGTGTTAGTGAGAGGCTGCAAAAAAGCCCATAAGAGTGACAGAGAAATAATAGTTTGGTCACTGAGAAAACATGATACCACATGTGAAGCCTGGTTTCCCTCATGACAGAGGGGTACCAACCACATTGTGGGCACTCAAGCAATATCAGTAACAGTGCCAAAGGACATGTGATAATGAGGAACAGGATGATGTGCTTTTCTGTGCTTTAAAATGAGGCAAGAGTTTCCAAAACAAATGTTTCAAAGGCAGAAATGCCCATGCAAAACCACTGATGCATAACTCAGCATGCCAAATAACCCAAATAACTATTTGGGAACTTGCTCTACAGTGTTTATTTCTCTACAAGCAGTGGACCATTTTTGCTTTTTAATATCATATTCAAAAACTAAATTCAGACGCTTAAAATTTCCTTTAGAACTAGACAACTATCTTAATACAGCTGATGCCATGACGCTCACTGGGAGTGCCTCATGAACTGTGACAGCAACATCAGCTGAGCATCCTTACAGACTCCAAGTGCATCGGGACCGCAAGAGCCATTTTCATTTTAGTCCTCCAAGTCCCTCTGCACATTGTCTTTCTCTCCTCCGGAGAGAAAATGGCAGAAATTGCAATTCAAGCAGAAAGGCACAGATCCTGAGCAGTTAGCGTAGTGAAATCCCACTGTAGTACCTGTGTGTTTCTAAAGCATTTTACAGCAGGACTGCTGCCTAGGAACTACAACATGGTGTTTTTACACTGCCATGGCTATGTAAAGAACGTTTTGCTCGCACAAATGTCATTCCATCACATCATCACTAAGGGGAAATGAATGGGGTATGCGACTGGCAGGGTAAGGGAAAGAAACAGCTGGATGTCATATAGTGAGATTCAAAATGCCTGGACAACACTACTGAAGGCATAAAGTCATTTCAACAGGACTACATCCTACCAACCTCTAAGCCTCTGCCAGCCACCACAAAGGAAATTAATAACATTATAAACCAAAAAAGCGAAAAACACAAACCACACTCCTTGCAGTGTTTTGATCCTCAAGAAATTAATGACAGACTATTTCTTGTAAAATGGGGTCCCTGTTAGTGATGTTAATGTGACTTAAACAACTCTTATACAGAACAATGATGGGCTGCAAATAAAACTCAAGAATAGACATCAGCACTCAGGAAAATATGGGAGAAGTATAGATATTAGCTAGTCATGGAATGTGAAGAAGTTGGCTACTCAGTAGTTCACAAAGCAACTGCAACACCCCATTAGAGAGGTGTGTGAGAGAGGAACATCAGAACCACACAAAGGACTTGAGTTTATAATCAGTGAGTAAGGAGCAGTGGTTTCCAGCATGACTTTATCAGCCTGAACAGATGAGACCAAATGCTGTCCTTAGCCCAGATGAATCCTGGAATTATATTCACAATGGACTATGGATTCAACAAGGCCAGTGCTTTTTGCCTGTTCACAGATTACACACACCCTCAATTGTCATGAAATAGGTTAAGCAAAGTAACGTTGACCTGTAGCTTAGTCACAGTATTTGAAATAACTAGTGCTTTACTTTTCCATTCCTCCTACTGTGATGGCTGTCCGGGCCACATGGCCTCACCTTGCTGCCTGAACAGATAACCCTTTCAAGCAAACACGTGTGCAAGTGGGCTTCTGAATACTTCTGCTGAGAATTTTGATACACATCTATGTTCACAATTCATGACATTGTTCAGCTCTGTCCCTGCAAAATTTCGTACTTTGTTTGAATAGTGGTGAAAAACTAATAGGGGGCATTGTGACTTCTGTGTAAAATTTTGGATTTTGTTTAAACAAATATTCAAAATATCTTTTGCACACAACCTGCTATTTCTACTCCTAATGAAGTTTGGTTCCACTGGAATTAGTAGGAATCACCAATTATACCAAGCTATTTAAACGCTCTCTAATCTGTCTTTTCCAAATTATTCTGCGATGTGCTTTCATCTTTCAGGAAATTATAAATCTACACAAACATGTCCCCAGACAGATTTACAAGCAGAGTTTCTATGTGAAAGAAATTGTTTGCTTTTTTACTTACTTAACAGAATGACCGTACCTGAGCAAAATATATCTTTCACCATCATATGAAATAACTTTTCCATACTTAAGAATTTTTTTTACATAACCTGCTTAATTTCACTGTGACTCCTTAATATTAAAATGTTTAGGGAAAAGAAGAAATACATTCTTATAAAATATAGCACCACGTTCTATAAAAATGATATAAAACACTAATAGGTATGATGCTGCATAATTATATGGCACAGTGTAATATTATTTTTAGTAAAAAGAAATAAAAAGTTAGTATGAGTTGGGACATTTGTGTTGGCTGCTTATTCAAATCAACCCCAAATCAAGGATTAGCTCTCTCTGTACATTGTTGGGAAATCACTACTGACTGCTGTTGGCTGGTGGATCTTCTTACTTCCACTCACATTGCAAAAAAGCTAGCGAGTAGGAATGAGCAAATAATCGCTTTGCATTTGACAGGAAAATTTTTAAATATTAGACTGAACCAATTTGTTTTGTTTTGTTTACTTTCTTTTCTTTAGAGGAAAAACTGGAAAAAAAATATTTTCCTGCAGACAGAACATTTCATTTGACTGTTGACAGGATGCTGCGTTCTGGGACAGTTGTGCAAAAAGCAAAGAAACAGCAAATGGGAGAATCTGCTCCTTTTTTATCTCAGAGCCCCAAAGCCTCCTCATTGGGTTTGTCCACATTCCTCAAGTCTAGTCATTCATCTCCACTTATCTCTTCTCGTTGAATGCCAAAATGTAAACTGAGCATTTAATGTGACCTACCAAAAAATGTCATTTATTCACACTGGGCTGGAAAAGAAAACTCAGTTTAGATCTGACTTTTTAAATATTTAGCTATTGAACCAAAAATCAGTTGTTAGCACAACCTTCAGTGGAGGAAATCTGGGCTGAAGTTAGTCTTTTTATTTGAGAGAAGACCCAACTTTGTGAGGATTTACATTGGGAATATATATGTTCTATAGATGCATATGCACTATGTCTGGAGAAGAGTGGAATGACCATCTATCTACAAAGAATAACAAAATATTTCAATTTTCAAGAAAAAGACCCTATGAAGTTATACACTTGAATCTTAATCTAAGAGAAATGTTTCACATTCAGACAAGAATATGCTTTTGGAATGATAAGGACAAAAGTTACTTTCCTGAATGACCAAAGCTGAACTCACAGCTGGACTGTTGAAAGTCTTTATTTTCTTTAATTTTTATAAGATCACAGGTTATAAATCATCATTAATTTGACAGTCTGGCTTTCTGTAGGTTTCATTTAACATGTTGGCGTGTTGTATTTGACTCAGGAGTCAAAATAAATTGTAATAAGGCTCCAAATTCAAACAAGTTTCCTTCACATTATCAAATCTTCACATGTTTTTAAAAATCTGTTCACCAGTTTCAAAAGGTCAGTTGACTTGACTTCCCCTATCACTGTCTCATTTGGAGTTCACACTCCTGGCAGGAGTATTAGCAGGCTATGATTTAAAGGTTTCACTCTTGTGAACTTACAGAGTCATTGGAAAGGGCACATAACTCTCATATCTTAAGACTAGAGACTAGACTAGAGAGAGAGAAAACGAAATGTTGAAATATGCTACAGCAACGGATGTAAAGCTAAACCCAAACTTCGCACCTTGGTATAACACTCCTTCGTTGTACCAATGCGTTCTGCACCCTGAAATGCACCTTTTATCAAAGTTTTGTTATCAAAGCTCCCTTCGTTTTTTTGTCGGCACAGAAGTATTTTCTAGGTTCTAAATACTATTCTCCCTGTGTCCTCCAAATTAACTCCAGATTTCTGCCACCAGCCAGGTAGCTGCCCAAACCTGCTCTGTGTAAACAACAGCACATGTACCATTCTTCTCCCAGCCAAGAAGTAAGAAGATGCCTGACTCGATTCCCCTCTAAGCTGTTTGCTTTTTTGTCTAGAGCTCTTTTTCTCCAGAGAAGACTTTCTTCTGGCACCGCTTTCCCTTCTCCAGCTCCAAGCCAATACAGAGCTGAATACCGAGTTCAACTCCCTGTCACCACTGACAGACAAGTCCAGGAGAGAGTTCCTGCCCGTGCTCAGCCTGTTTCCTCCCCTGACATCACCCGGCCTCGGGGCACTTGTCTCCCAGGCACAGGCAGTCTCATGACTCCAGGCTCTCTTATCTTGTAGACAGCCAGTAACTTCTTAGGGCTTTTTCACTGGAGTGGCCCTCTCACTGTCTAATATTTGATATAACCAACTGAGAGAAAACAAAAAGAAATAGGAAGATCTTAGCAAAGGAAAGGGGGCATATTATCAATGTGTATAGATACCTGAGGGAAGGGAGTAAAAAAGATGCAGCCATATTCTTCTCAGCGGTGTGCACGGACAGAACAAGAGGCAACGGGCACAAACTGAAATATGAAAAATTCCATTTAAATGTAAGACAAATTTTTCTTACTCTGAGAACGGTCAAACACTGGAAGAGGTGCCAAGAGAGGCTGTGGAGTTAGAGACCTTCAGAGAGGTCCAACCTCAGCTACTTGGCGCAACTCCGTGATTCTGTGACAAAGATGGGTAGGAGTGGATGCAGGTGCAGGGAGGGAGAGATGAGATCCAGAATGAGAATACAGATTTATATGATGGAGGATGAAGGATGAAAATACACTTTTAGGCATCTCGACCTGGTGGGACTGTAAAGTTTTGTTTGGGCACTCCTCATGCTACCAGTCACTGGGTGACAACCCAAACATCAGCTAGATAGATGCTAAGCAAAGCAGTGAGCTAATTTATTAGTGTGGAAAGTCTAGAAACATGGAAGAAACGCCAAATTCCAGAAAGTAAGGAGACCTGCACAATCTGAAAAAGACTGCACACATCCTGTCCCTTGCTTCCACCTGCTGTAACCGGTATTTCCTCATCCCTACTCTTCTTCCCTCCAACTCTGACAAGGAGGTAACACTGCCACTTTCGTGCTGTCCTGTATGGGCAGCAGCCCATCCAGAGGGACAGGAGTGCTCTGATCCTACACAGCTGCTCTCTGCCTGGTAAAGAGGTCCCACTCTCTCCCTGCCAAGTTCCTTCCCTGCATATGCATTAACTGCCTTGTGGTGATACTGAGGATTCATCCAAGTTTTTACGCTCTAGCACGGAGCTCCCCTTAGCTGTCACTGAAGAACCCTTCACCAACTTTTCTTCCCTCCCTAGCAGTTCCTGAAACCCCCAGCTTGTGAAAGCTCAGCCCAATCCGGGAAAAAGGTGGCATGTAAAGAGATGAGGAACATGTGTTTCCATATGGGAAAGGGGTAACGCAGACAGCTGAATTAGTACAGAGAGGTCCAAGCTGGCAGCTGTGGTAAAAGAGCAGTGGGAGGGTTGCCAAGGCATTAGAAGGAGCTGACAAGGGAGCAGGAGATAAAAACTCAGATGTTAGTCAATCACTGTTCTTCCATATCCAGGTAGACTTGGATTTTATTTCTCTTTGATGCAGCTAACGTGGATTTTTCTGTCTTCCAGAGGGTATTTGTTTAACACAAAAAACAGGCATATGGGAATGACTTCCACTCTGTTCACAACCAGCAGGACCAGAATGGCAGGTGGTCTCTGAGATGGGCTGAGAAGCTTGGGAAGAATAAAAGGCAGCACCTGCCTGGGTGAAATATTATTTCTAGTTATTCATTCCCATCAATATTGAAACTATTTTTTAAGGGCATGTTCACGGTACACATTTCAGTCTTTCAAAAAAATCTGCCTAAGGCATAATTAATATGGTTCCAAGGAGCTAATATCAGTAAAGCCCTCAAAACATCCCTTAGAAACAAACATTATTTTTCTCCCTGATCTCTTACACTGTGAGAGAAGCATATACTACTTTCAGATACATTTAGCTGTTTAGCAGTACAGCTGGCCCTAAAGGAGTGCTTCCTCAGTGACTGACTAACATCTGGCATACGACCCTACAGAGTGTGATTTCTACCTAGACAATGGCCAGATAAATCACATACCCTGCAGGAAAGTGAGCCTTAGCACTTGTTGCATAGCATCTTTCATCTCCCAGTACCAGAGAGCTCTTAGATGGAGAGTAGTATCGCAGCCCCACTTTACTGTGAGGACAAGTGAGACAGAGATAAGCTGAGCTATTGATGCAACTAAAATCAAAGAGCAAGCCAGAGGCAGAGCAAGCAGTAGGACCTAGATCTCCTGACTCCCAGGCTGCACCCTCCCACACTTCCTTTGGCAGCTTACATCTGCTAACTTCCCTGCACATGTTGCCGAGCACCACTCAGGGTTTGTAAGCTTTTGATGGGTTAATTAGCACTAAAGCATTTTTTCTTCTGTGGTCTAGACATAGAAATATCCAGATTTTGTTTCCCTTGAAAGGCAGCCCATCCTGGAAAATGTACTTGATCACCCATTTCCATGTTTTTCTAAGGCCAGATGGGGCTAAACATGATTTGAAGATTTTTTTCTTTTCCCATCTTTAATGTTTCTTTTCCTTTCTTTCACTGACTAGCAGCTTGTCTGTTTTCTTTTGAGGATGATGCCAACTATAAAATAAAAAATGCAATTTCCAAGGTGGGGAAATTAGAGAATGATGGATTTACTGTTGCCAAGAAGAAATAATTCCTGGACCTAACAAATAAGTCTGAAAATAAAGAAGAGATTATTAAATGTTATATAATTTCAACAGTTTAAAAGCAGAAAGAACTTTCAAGAGGCTGCCCTCATTTGTTTTTTTAACATTCTGGAGACTGTGGACCACATTCTTCACTTAGTCAAGCTGCTGTAAATATGTGGTCCTTTCTACTCCACTTGAATTACCCCAGATATCTCTGATGTAACAAAACAGGATCTCCCTCTCATCCTTCTCTGCTCTTCTCTTCTACGTGTATGATTGCATGCAAATGCTGTATTACGGGTCTGGGCCTCAGCCAGACGCTATGGAACTAGACCTGAATTTTCCCACATGGTAGGGGCTTCATGTCTGGTGGGGTTTGCCTCTAAATTGAGTGGTCCAAATCCACATACTTCAAAATCTGGTTAAATACCAACTCCAACCCAACTCTCAATTTTAATGCCACTGCTAGCCTATTTACTTCTAAATTTTTTTATTTGAAAGTGCAAATACAAGTTTTCAACACATTCCTGAAGTACTTTTTCTAATATACATACAATAAATGCATAACGGTAAGTTTGAAAAAAGGTGTCACTGGCACTCATTTGGGATTAGCTGTGCAATTCTTTCCCGGTGTTCCCATCTGAAAAAATATTCCAAACCTGCACTTATAAACTCTACACGCCACACAACCTCATATTCTCTTCTTCCTACAAGTCAGTACCTGCTGTAAACGACTTCGTTTCTTTTAGTCACCAACACACTGCCAAATACAGCCTACCCATCATTTCACCAGTACTCAGAAAAGCACTGGCCATCTGAATGCCAAAACTGGTTGACCAAGACATTAACAGATAGCAGAGGTGGGTTTTTTTATTTCATAAATCAGCTATGCACTTGTTGATACAAACTGTGCAGGAACAACAGTACAGCGTGCTCTGGATTATTAATAAAATTTTATCTTTTTATGTCAAGCCTAGGTTACTGCATATAGCAATCAAATAATGTACTGCCAGAAACAAATGATTTTCATGCACTAAAATACAAATGTATAATATTAGGATTCATTCCAAATATTAATGCTTTGGGCACTCCACTCATATTTATTGGACATAAACACTGTATTGTGTTTCTATTGAAGTCAAGTTTATGAATGCTGACACACAGTAGTGACATTTACATTCTTGAACAGGACTTGAAAAAAAATCTGCTTCAGGCAGTAAAGCAAGTGTCAATGTGATAAATGTTTATGAAAACATACTATTTTACCCCTAAAATAGTAGGATAAATGTTCAGAGCACTCCTTCCTGATCTGACAAGGCTTAATTCCAGTTCTTTGCTAGTGTTACTGCCACGACTACACTGGTGTAAAACTACAGTAATGAAGTCCCAAATCAAGCCAAAGGGGTTACCCAGCAATGAAAAGGGTGTAACTTTATGGCTCTGCATCCCGATCTCATTTGTAAAGATAACACCCTCCCCTTCCCTTCAGCTTCACCTCAAACCAGACTCCTTGTCTGTCCTATCAAAAAATAACTAGCTAACGGTGTAAAGGTCAAAGACCACCTGGAAGTGGCTGACATTTCAGGTGAGGACGCTTTTCATGTCTCTGACTGTTGCCAGCATGATCCATATGTGAGCCAGAAAACCTGGATTATAATTTGGTTCTTTGGCTGGCCTGATGTAGATGATTTCACACATCTTTATGCCTCCTTTTTTCTCTCCTACCTTCTATTTTGTTTACTGAGATTGCATTTCTTTAGGCAGAAACACACATCATTTAGCATAATGAGCTCCAATCTCACGCATGAGCTTTAACCAATGGCTTGGTACAAACCACGTTAAGGCTTTATTTATTTATAGATACACTTTCCTACCCTATTTAAGCTTGTATTTGCCTTTTTTTTTTGTAGTTCTAGTTCACAGGTGTTGTTCCATAGCTATCTAAACAACACTTGTCCTATTGCGGATAACTAACACGTAACAACAAAAGAACAACTTACATTACTATACTTCTGTAGAGTGTTATAAACACTAATGCTCTGCGGGAGAAGAAGGGTTTGGATTTCTGCTAGGATTTCTATGTCATGCTATAAAAGACAGAAAAGTTAATGCATTTCATAGGTAGTTGTTGCTGATAGCAGAGGAATACTAAGACCCCAGTATTAGTACCACACCTTGGTTAACCGAATGTGTTTACATAAGTCCTATTTCCTCTAACATCCTCCATGATGTCCAGGGCCATCTGAAGACTTCTCAGAACTGTCAGGAAGTACCAAGAGTGGTGCTGCTCCATAAGGGACGGGGAGCCAGGAGCTGGGGTGACAAAGACAAGCAGGCACCATGCCTTCACCAAAAAGGGATGCAGTCCCGTGGCACCCCAGGGGGGGCAGAACAGCCTGGTTCAGCCCAGAGTCCAGACAGACAGACAAGCCTGTAGAGATGAGGCAGGTCTGAGGTCAAGCCAGGAAGTCAAGTCTGTGCGTTCGGATGAACAAGGGATATGGTTAGGCATGAGCATAGCCGCAATGAAGCTCAGGCTAGAACCAAGGGAAAAAGCCTCAGCTTAAAAGCAGTTCCCGAGGAAAGTGGGCAAGACCCGGCCAAGGCTTCTCTCTGATTCAAGGCGAGCTGTAGACAACTGCACTAGCAAAGCTGACCCTGAGCCCAAGCAGCCAAACCTGCAGAAAAGAGGAGAACTTTTTTGCTCAGGGCCCTCCAGTATCTGCTTCTCAACACCCTATGGAAAATGTTGGTGCTTGTTCAGGGCTGGCCTGGGAAGAAATGGTATGACCATGTCAGACTGCCAAAGGCAGTGCTGAAGAGTAGGACATCCTGCTCCTGCAGAAACTGGGAGAATAGAGATTTAGGAGAAGCACATGTTCCCTAGCATATTCCATCTCCTTCATTATCCTCAGAAGCCTGTCAACTTTTCAGAGCTTTGGCATAGATAAAATAAGCAGAAGTAAATGGTCCTTGCTCTCCTAAGCATCTTGCTTATATCTAGGTGCAGGTCTGTGGACTTTCTCTTCCTTCACTTGTCCGTTCCCAGAGGCCATTCCAAAGGACTGATTCCAGAGTCCATCTTCTGGTTCAGTAAGTCATAGTTCTGTTCCTTTAGATCTTCCTTCCTCATTTCTGTCTCCTTGACTAGCCGTGGATAGTTACCCCATCCCAGCTCCATATCTGAGTATCATTCACATTTGTCTCGTTCTTCAGCTCCCCGTCTACTCCTACCCCCTGTCCCGAGCCCCACTTGAAGTGTCTCTGTGCCCTTCATCTCCATCAGCCTTATTCAGTCTCTTTTTCCCAGCTATGCAAGTTCATACCTCAAAGAACATCTTACTACCAGATCTGCCTCCTCATTCCCAAGTCCTCTGTTCTTTTTGCCTTCCCCACCAGTGCTAAGTTCTGCCTTTGTATTTCACTGACTTGTCAGATATTGGGTCTCTGTCTACTTCCCTGTTTCCTCCCCTGCCTGAGTCACAATTTCAACCAGCTCTGTTCTCTCTGCCCTACTTTTCTTCCCCTCTTTGCTCTAAATCTTTTGCTCTTGTCCCAATGCGGGTTCAATTATTTGTTTTCCTTGCCCTGACCTAAATCAGACACAGCACACATCTGTAGTTGCAAAGAAAGTCCTGCCAACCCCCAAGGTGCAAAATAGCCTGTACTGAGACAGATTTTGGAAATACTACACTGTTGAATTCAAGCAGGCCTTTTCAGAGCCCATGCAAAACATGCTTTCTTGGAGGCTTATAACTTGACCATATGTGCTCAGTGGAACAACAGAAGTCCTACTATCGATATGCAGCTTTTCCTCTCTGCTTTCAGCCTCATCGCCCCAGAAAATGCTACCTTTGTGCCTTACGGCACTGGAGTTCTAGAGCTTTTCAAGGAAAAGTTTGCCACAGCTTTTTAAACATGGTCAGAACCAACATATTTTCCTCTAGTCTTATTTTTGGAAACAGCTGAACTGAGTTTTCCAAAATAATCAGCCTTGGGCAGACACCTGACATGGAAACTTTCAGCCCAAACTGTGTAAATTTGACAAAGTTATAAGACAAGGAAAAGCTATATCTTATTATGGGGAGAATGGGGGCAGACAGGTACTGCTACCAACCACGCCTGTGATAGTGACATGTTATAGTTGACATCATTAATACCTATCTTAGCATAGGTTATCAAGTAATTTCTGTGACAATCCCTTAACTTTGTAAAATATAAGAGATGCAAGATGTTCAGACTGTGACATTTTATAGATAGAAGGTTAATTTTTCATCTGTTTGGTTTCATTTCTCTACCTCACAATACTGTACAACTGAATTTGTACCTGCAAAAGCACCCAGCATTTCACCAGATTACCCAAAATAGTCTGCGCAAAACACTGTAACATCCTAAGAACTATTTTCTGAAATAGACATGGTATGATCAAAGAGTAATTCAGCATGAGTTTGGGGCACAACTGGTCATGTCCAAGCATACACACTTACAAATTTTCTACATCACAAAGCAGAAGAAACAACTGTCACTGGTGTGTGAGGATGCATATGTGGTTAGAGAGCTCTCCTCCACTTCGGGAGGCAAGGTTCAAGGCTGCAGAAATGGGACAAATTTTGGATAAATCACAGTTGACAGCAAGTTGCCTCTGTGCTGCATATAAAAATTCGCTATGCCACACCACACCATACCACTCTGCATTTTTCTGTGCTCTTCAAGTTTTCCATGTTGTATATGTACACATACTTTCAGTACCACGTGGATTTATCATAGACAATTGTAGTCACTTAAGTCACTTAGGTGTCTAGACTCGGCTGATTGTATAGGCTTCCTCTGTAGCCAATGAAGGGAGACAGACACTTCAGGGAAATTCATCTGATCCTAGCATAGTCATCAAAGGTAAGTGGAATAATTGCCTTCTGGAGCTGCTGATCTTCCTCTGCTGACCACAGGAAAAGTCTCCATAAGGGACTAGACTAAGTGTCTGTGTTGTAAGACAGCTCGTAGTAGGCGAAATAATACTCTCCAGCACATCAGCATCTACAAACACACACTATAGAAACCTTCTTGATCTATTTTCACTTAAATCCTGTAGCCTTAATGGTCAGAATACATCCAGCTTTCTAATATATTCTGAAAGATGATCATCAGCCACTGATTTTGTTTTCCAGGAACATCTTTACTGTAGCTTAGAGTGGAATCAGACTAATACTGAGCAGTAAGTGGCAGAAATATTTATTTTGGCTCCTAAATATGAAATTTAGCTCATTCAGCATTCAGAGATGTTGGCAGGAGAAATGGCATAGCAAAAGTTTTGATTTTTAAAGAATGTCTGCCCCACCTGACACAATGGAAAATATTAAGGATTTTCCTTGTACCTATGAGTTTAGAACAAGAATACTGCAAAGTTCAGAAATGATCTAACTGAATCCGAGACATGAATGTATGTACTACCTTTAAAATGACCACGGTTGATACAGAATACTACAGTTATGTACAATCAATTGCTTTTGTATGAAAAAATAAATAGTCGGTGACATTATAGTGCCTATATGTCTGCCAGCGTAGTTCTCAAATTGGCTGAGGCTTTTGCTGAAGACGCGATTTCATTAAGTATTCCTTTTTTACACCTTACCTAGCAAATACCAAAATAATATAAATACTCCCTATGAGACAAGCTCCCAGTTTATAGTTGGATAATTCAGGCATATGGAAAAGACTCTGCTATGGTCACACAGCCAGCTGTAAATATCAGGTGTTCTCAATTCCATGGCCGTGCATCTTGCAGACAACTCTCTCCCCTTCTCTGCAGTGTTCCTATCAATGTCACTCGTGTTCTTGCTTCAAAATCTCATGGTGTTTTCTTCTCTGCTACCACCATCCCTCACTGCCCTCTCTACATGGCCCCTTCTAGCCTCAGCCTTTGTCTTTTGGACCTTTCCCCGAGCTTCACTGTAACTTTGTTCTCCATTTCTTATGCAGCGGTGGTTTGTGGCAGCTCTGTCCCTTCCCTGGGCTGAGCAGGAGGACTGCTCACTTCCTGCAGACTCCAAATTGCCGTAGAGGGGCTCGGGGTTTATTATTGTACGCAGCCTCACTTGCAGAAGGCCTCTGGCTCTTTGGCATCCTGAAATGCCATCAGTTACAAACCTCTGCCCACTCAAACTGTGAAGACCTTGGAGATTTCTTACACCATTGAGGAGTTTCTTGCTATCTTTTAAGACATATAAACCACCTTGCTTACAGTGAAATAAAGATATTTTTTCAAACGTTTACTTTTGAAAAGCATCAAGTTTCTGTTGGGTAGCAGACCACGTTTTCAAAAGCAGAATACTGCTCTCAGCACTCTTTTGCATATTTTTCCTGCATGCCTACTCTTTTTTCTCTATACATCCACGCACAATTCAACTTTCAGC
Source organism: Anseranas semipalmata (assembly GCA_013399115.1). Taxonomy (NCBI): domain Eukaryota; kingdom Metazoa; phylum Chordata; class Aves; order Anseriformes; family Anseranatidae; genus Anseranas; species Anseranas semipalmata. The sequence continues at coordinate 467,508 of VXAA01006695.1, forward strand.
ATACATGGTATGCACTGAAACATTATATCATATTGTTTCAGGAATACAGAGTGTACTAGTTTTGGAAAACAGTCATCACATAATAGGTGATTGCTTAGTGGAAGACAAAAACATTTTCCGATTCCTTACCTACTCCTGCCTCCTAAGGTTGATCACACAACACTGGATCAGGCTCCAGAAACAGCAGGTGTATTACTGAAGCAGCTGAGGATCAAACAAGCAGGACCCTGGGACAGCTGAGTGGCTTACAGACCATCTTTAAAGTCCTAAGCTGATAACAGACAATCTATTTTTTGTCAGATGTTTTCATTAAATAGGAGTTGCACTGCAAGCCCTGCTGGGCAGCGGGGAGGCAGGAAGCATAGCTTGTGTAACAAGGAGCAGGAGCAGCACATGTTTTGTATTCAGCCCTTTGCCTGACTCAACAGCAGTGTTGAATGGCCCTGCTGGGAGCCACATCCAGAACTTTTTGGCCAGAAAGAGCAGTTAGCAGAGTGCCAAGGTCTGCAAAGGTAAAGTAAGAGGGAACAGAGGGGGCTCTCGGAGACCTGGGAGGCTGCAGAGGAATATCCTGTGCACGGAGAGGGTGAATGACCCCCTTCCAAGAACTGTACCAAGTGTTGAGGCTGAGGAGGGTTGAGAGAAGTAATGTAAACAACAGTGGAACTCTTTTGCAGATGGAAAATTAAGCTAATATCTCCCACTCTGGATCAAACCACATCCTATTTTCAGGATCATTGAGCCTAGCCACATTAGACATGCATCTGGCCTACTGTGCTTTTCCAAGCCCAGCAGTACCATAGCAGACGTACAGTTTAGCTCACAGAAGCTGCTACATTCCAGTTTTCTACTATTATGGACTGAAAAAAGGCATCAAAGGATAGCCCATAGTGTCCAGAGAGGACTTAAGTGCACAAAATCCCTTTGAGTCTCATACAGGCTTGATCTTTAATCTCCTAGACGCTTGAAATCCCATGCTCACCCTGAAACATACCAGGGAGGCAGATCACGGACTAACCAATTGCAAATTGTTTGTGTAGCTCTTCATGCCTTCCCTACCGTGACTTACACTTGAGAATAAACACCAGTAACGTCTCATATTGCTTTCTTCATTTACTTCTTCTGGCTCAAAGCAAAGAACGAGCTTCTCCTCTGTAACTGATTTGGAGCTGCCTCTGAATCCTGAATCCTAAGCACTGCCTTAGTGTGATGTTTATGGTATACAGATATTGAACCAATACAATAGCAGGACAGTCAGGCTAGAAAATGAAGGTGGGACTAGATTAATGTTCTTCACCATACACCTGAGACTTAAGGCAAGAGCCTTTTTCTTGTTTCTTGACAGAATGTGCAATAGACAAATTGAAGATTTTTTTTTCCAAGAGATGAGCAGTCCTTACAGCGAGAGCAGGAATCCAGGGATTCAAGAACCTTTCAAGAAATGAAAGAGAGAAAGGTAAAGAGAGATTCTGTCTTGAGACTGAGAAATCAGAGTCTTCTATATGATAAATTAGGGACAGGTAGACCTATTAGGATGCCTGGGAAGAGGAAGTCAGAGCCAAGTCAGGCTCTTGGAAAAGTGAACTATGTACACACCTGGTGTAACTTTAATACGCTGTTTCTCTAATGTTATGCTTCGGTTCCGTTGTTAGAATTAAACAACAGTTTAGCTGTAACAGACTGGCCTCCTTATTTAGCTTAAACAGACTGGCCACAAGTTTGCTAGTCCAAGAGAACAACAACAGTTAACAGAAACTGTGAGAACCCGCTGGGTGAGCCCAACTGATGGACAGGTTGCTTTCTGTGAAAATATTCCGAAAAAGACGAAGGCGTGAGACCTTGTATGTGCCTATGGGGGTACCTGCAGAGAGATCCAGAAGGGAACATGTCCCACATCCTTGAACTTACCAAGCTTTTCATACCCTGTAAGAGCAGAGTAAACTCATAGCAAACTAGGTAGAAACCACAGCAAAGCTAATTCTACATTATTGAGCTTTTTGTTACATGGTCAAATTGCTACTTCCAAGAAGTAAAAGAAATGAATAGGGAAATGTATAGTTAAACACTCAAGATACTTAAATTCCTCCTCCCCTTACCCTGTAAGCCTGCTGCAGAGGTCACCATAGCTTGTATGGGTGAATCATGCTTCTGTTACTGAAATACCAACTTTTCTTGTCTCACAGCAGAAAAGGCCCTGCAAAATCTAGGACCGCAGCTTTCTATGTGATTGTTCTTGCCCTAATATAAATCCCCATTTGTGCAAACTCACAATTACAAACGTGTACATCTGCAAACAGCAGGTAGTGACGGACGGCTGCATTTGCAAAATGGACCCTACTGTCTCCATAAAGCTCCCTGCTTCAAGTAATGCATTTATTGACTCACAATTAAACAAACTCATTCACAGAGCATGCACGCTCAGCCTGTGCTCTGCAAATCACACAAGGTCTGTACTTTCTTTTTTATTGCTGATAGTACCAGAGAGGCTGGACATACAAACTGACGCTCCTAGTGTGACTCAGTGACACTCACTAGGTTTCCGCTACCGGTGGGTTTGTTCTTGGGTTGTAAAAGGTAAAAATTTAGCAAACGGCTCTGATGCTGCATGTGACATAACATAATTTGAGTCCTTCTTTCAGAGCCATGTGAGCTCTGAAGGATAACAGAAGCAAAAGACAGTAAAAGGTTATTTTTTTTCCACTATGACTTTGATAAACACAAGCTAAAGCTCTGTTGAATAAAATGGAGCTGCTGTTTTTGTGTTTCAAAGAAGAATCGCAATTGAAAAGGTTGCTACGGAAATGAAGGAAAGAGGCCAAAAGAAAATTGTGTTTTCTTTTTTCCTTCAAATGGACAAGTTTTGAAGTGGTTATATAATATTTAAGTTACCGAATACTGAATCTTACTCTGTTCAAGAATAAATGATTCACATATGCGGAATGATTCAGCCAAATTTACATTCTGTGAATAAATGTTTATTTTTGAAATTACACATGCAGCACAACCAAAATGAAGCAGGGACAGGCTACAACAGCTCTCCTAGGATACATATGATACTGCATCTTCCACGGAGCTACTAAACTGGCACATACATAGTCAATAGGTAGCTAAATTCAAAACCTGTTTCTCACGGTAGTGCTCCTGATTCATCTTTTGCAGGCCATGAGCACCCTAGGCGGACCTCCAGAGACAGTATACTAAAAAAGATGTTTTGAGACACTGGGGAGAAAGCAGAAGGCAGTAAGAAAATGGGATAGCTGTTGAAGAGAGTCACCTTCTAGCTCAGCAGTTAGCAATCTGCAGAGCCTGAGAGGGCAGTGTTCTAGTTCAGAACAGAACGAAAAGCAATGATTAACAACTTCAATAATGCCAATACAAGTGCAACCTACATAAAAATTTTCAAAAGCATGGCTTTCTAAACTGCTGGAAAGGTTGAATAAGTTCCTCAGCATGAAAGCTCCAAAAAGAAATTCTTCAAATTTGGCTTGCCTGTGTATTTCTTTGAAACTTGAGGACGGAGCCACATATGAAAAATACATGGATTGTACTGAAACTTTCTGCACTTGAACTCTGTGTTATATAATGTGTTAACTTACTACTTACCATGGGGTCTTCCTTAGCTACCTTCATACAGTGAACAAATACAAGGCAGAGGAAGCAAAGGAAGAGTTTTATATTAAACAACTGAGTGGTATTATCTTTCAGTCACATTTTTTCTTTACATTTTCAGGTAAGAAAGCTGAGACTGATGAAATGATTTGCCCAGAGGTAAGGAAACAGCTGACATACGGGGGTTAAAACCTTGCTTACAGCAGAGCTGCATCCTGTTTCAGATGCTGATTCCCCTCGCACCAGATCCTTGTGACTTTCCTGAACTTCAGTTTCCCCACTTACGAAAAGGTTGTAACAACCAGCCCAAACGGATGCCTGTTATTTGGGGGTTTTGTATGGCTGGATGATAACCAAGTGGGAAACAGAACTCAGGAGCCTTTGTCCTAACACTTGTGCTTGTTCTTGTAAGCTTCCTAACTGGGTACCTCATCAGAGGCACCAAAACCCGCAGCTTTCCTAAAGTGTTTGTAAAAGCATGTCAGAGTTTTAAAGAACCTGTTTGCACAAAAAATTGCACAAAAGTATTTCTCCGCACTCTGAAAAATAAGAGCTAAATATTACATCGGGAAGATCAACAGCAAAACACATGAGAGACAGGAAATATATTTTAAAAGTGCTGCATTTTTTCCTTCCCTTTTGCAATTTGCCATTTATGCCCAGGTAAAATAAGTACAGAGATGCTGCTATAGCACGGTATTTCCTGCTTCCTTGGCACTGCTTGCAAATAAAAAGTTACTGAAAATTCTAGGCCAGTTTTCGTAACTTTAAAACGTAGTCCTCAAAGTTTGGGGTCTCAGTGAGAACGACAAAAAAGGCAAGTTATAACATATGTAGCTAAATTGCTGCTAAGATGAGCATGTGCACATTTTCATATTGGTAGGAACAGTGGAATTGTTCTTCCTTGTGGCTGTAGTTTCTAATACTTGCCACCAGCACTACTTAAAAAGGGCGTATATGCTCTGTTGAAAGCTTCCCAATAAACTTTTTGCTTGTCTGTAAGCAAGAATGTAGTATTCAGCCTGAAAGCTGTGAAAGTTACAAGCATCTGAAAGAACAAGACAACAAGAAACAACAAGAGTCTGTTTAATCCACTGTTATAGAAATAACTTAGCCATGATCACTTATACTCTTCCATGGTATTTTGATTAAAGGATGTTTATAGCGTTCAAGCTGAATGCTTCAATGGTAAAAATCAGCATGGACAAATAAAGTTAATCTCCTTTCTTTCTGGAGTAGTGAGAGGAAGTAAATTATATTTATAAATACCATACTGTAACAATTTAATATGTGATAAACATTTCTATGCAGGGATATGAAAATTTCAGCATCACCAGTGGAAGGGCAATAAGGATTTTCCGAAGTGCTTTTGGAATTTTGCATGTATTTAGTGAGCTTGACCCATCTGACACTTTACAAGCTTGGATAGCCTTTGGATAGATTTCGATACATGTGAAATACTTCAGTTCTATTCCAAACGCTTCAGAGAAAACAGAATCAGTTACCACCAAAGGGTGGAGTTTTCATTCTGTTTCTCTAGACAGCATAAAGCCAACTCATCTATTCCTAAAGATCTGAATTTGCAGTCACATTTTTCACCTACAAGTCCTGACCTCTCTCACGGATAAAATGTCATGATTGCCACTTTACAGTTGAGCCAACTACAAGGCAGAGAGAAGCAACTTCCTCACAGTCCTATGGGAAGTCATACTGATGAGTCCTCAGGAATTCGTTTAAGCCTCTAGTCTTGGATGAAGTGAATAAGAGCATGCCTTAACAGCGCAAAGCACTAATAAGACTGCTAGCTATGAATGGATTACAGAAAAGAGAACCTCAGCAATGAGGAACGTTTTGCACAAACATACCAAAGGAATCAACTAAACTAACTAACTGAGAGGTTATGTTAGACATTGCATTAGACACACATTAATCTCTGAGTTTGTCATCGAGTTCAAAATCATCAAAAGTCTGAAAAACTGGGTTGTTTTGCCACTGTAATGCCTGAGACACTTCTGGGACGTTCAGGTGTTCCTAAGAAATACAACAGAGTGCTTATCGGCCACTGTAAAATTAGCGCAAACTGAGACAACAGTTTGCAACATTTGGCAACGCTTATCCCTCTCGGGGCCTCAGACCTAACCAGCAAAACTTCCCCTACATTTTTAATACACGTATTACAGTATTTGTTAAAAATTATGAAAAGTGTATCTCGTCTGCAAGTGACCGCGGCACCTTCCTCCCCAGGGCCGGACCGGCCGGCTGGGGGCGGCGGTGCGGGAGGCAGGGCCGGAGCTTCCTCGCCGGGCGCCTCCGCCGCACGAGCCCGCGGCGCCAGGCGGCGGCGNAGCCTCCCGCGCGGCCGAGTACCTGTGTACGAACAGGGCAAGGAACGAGGGGAACCCGCCTCGCCTGCGCAGCGCCGTGCCCTCCCCCGCGCGTCGCCGCAGCGCCTTCGCCTGAGCGCGGGTCTCCTCCGGTCCCAGGGCCGCAGCACCCGAGGGAGGTGCTCACGGAGGTGCACCGGAGGGAGGTGCTCACGGG
>VXAA01006695.1:473672-495636 GCA_013399115.1 Anseranas semipalmata
TCGGCCTTCCTCCGCGACCCCTCTGCTCCCCGACCGCCTGCTGGCGCGGCGTGACACACATAACTGAAAGGCTTCTACGCGAAGGCTGCACTTAACACCACGACACGGTGTCGAGGTGCTCCACGCAGCTCAGCCTCCTTTTTGTAAGCCGCCTTGGCCAAGGGCTGTTAACAAGCTGGCGAGCCTGTCTGCAGTTAACGTTAAGTGAAAATTAAGTCAGCGTGCTTCAATTCTCCTAAAAGCAGTCGCAAACTTCTCATGATGAGCGGCTGTGCTCCACTGAAACTGGAAGGTTTTGAGCCTGTTAACGCATCAGAGGGTGCGTTTCCACACTCAGGTGCAGCCCCGGTGTGAACGTGCCCTGCCATCGCCTCCAGACGCCTGGATGCGCGCTGCTCCAGCAACTGCTCCGACGCTGGCACCGTGTTGCACCCTGGCTCCCAGACCACAGTCATGCACCAAAATGGCCGCCAGCCTGGGCTGTCAGCAGCCCCAGCGGCTTGGGGTTTGGGTGGAGCTACCATCACTATGCAGATACACCCCAAAAACATCGCAACTCAGTTGTGGTTTTTAAAACATTAGGCAAACAAATGTGCATTTGGGTTAAAAACCAGAATGTTTTTCTTTTGGTCATTGCAACAGCTACTAGCACTTGGGTGGAGGAGGGATGAGGAACTGCACTTGACCAAGTGACTACACTTGTTTACACCACAGGAACTCTACAGACTTCATTGGATCCATTCAGTTTGCACTTCTAACAAGAAGATGGGTCCCACATTTCTAATTTTACAGAAACCTGCAGGTATGTTTGCATGGATCACTGATTCTTTTATGTGCTTTCTTCCTCTCTCCCCATATTCAACTTCGGCTGGAACGAGTAATGTTTTAAGCTTTCTAAAATTACTTTTGTCATGAAGCAAAAGTTGTTGCTTACAGTGGCACATAGTCATATTATGAAGACATACTGTCAAGAGAGGCAGCCCTCTACACTGAATCCACTCATTAGAATCAACCGAGGAAAGCCTTTCAGCTCACTACAGCAGAGCTGGGAGTCAGGACCTCCACCGTTATCCCAGCCAGAAATGAGAACATTTAAGGCTAAAGATCAGCTCTTTGAGGAGTGGGTAAGGAAAGGTTAGAAAAAGTAAATACACATGCAACGCCCTCAACTCTTCCCTTCAGTTTTGTTTTTACCCTTTTGGAAAGCTCTCAGAGCAAGCACAGTTATATTTAAACAAACAAACAAACAAACAAAAGCTTTGATATGACAGAGAGGAAAAGGAAGACTAGGAAAAGATTCGTACAATCCTGATGCCCATAGCATAAGTCCATGTGTAACAGATGAGGGTAGGAGTTTTCTGTTCTCAATATTCAGCCTTTGCTGCCTTTTTTTATTATTATTATTGTTTTTTTAGGACAATGCATATTCTTGAGTTAGGTTAGCTTATATACTTGTAGGTTAAAGGAGATGTCTGTGCTAGAAGACAGCATTCTTTAGGAGAGATGGTGCACAGGACAGCATGGGAACCAGGCTTTGCTTTTTGTGATGGTTCAGGACAGTTCCAGCTTTGTTGCTGGTGCAAATCATTTCTTTTTAATGCACAGAAGGTGATCTTTGCTTCATCCTAAGTGGCATCTATACACTGTAATTAGACAATCTGTTTTATTGTCTAAGTGGGACCATCAGTTTAAAATTTGAAAAAAGAAGTAGTTTTAAAATGTACAGTAGCCCTTATGTCTACAAAGCACAAGCCCATCTGGACCATAAGATTTCAAAGAATGCATTTCAGAAAGCTTATCTTAAAAGCATGTTGTATAAAAGTTAGGTGGAAGAGAATTGAATTAAGGAGAAGAGCAGGATATTCAGCATTTGTTTGCAATTGTACATTTACTTCAAAGTTATAGCTTCAGTCAATTCAGTACCTAGTAAGTATCAAATTTTCCCACTGTGGTGTCAGCTTTGGAGAGAGGAGCTTTCTGCCTGTCTGCCTTGCTATTCCCAGTGACACAGCAGCTTGTAACATTCCAGGAACTTCTCACTTGCTCTCTATGCTTTTATTTTTTTGGTTTCCCCAGTCTGAATATGCTCACCAGATGCAAGGATAGTTAAATAAAAACAACAACAGAAAAAAAAAAAAGACCAAAGAAAGATCTAAATGGATGCAGTATTTCCCAGTGGCTTATTTTCTAGTGGGTTATCCTTGCTGAAATGAGTATGTAACAAACTCTGCTAACCAGTGGAAATTCCAGAGATAAATTCATACCAGAGATACTCAGCTCCATGTAGTTCTAGGCAACTGTTGTGCAACAGTCGATCTAAACATTTACTTGAATAAAGAAGTACTAAATTTACCTAGTGGCTTTTTTTCCCCCTCATTTTGCTTGTAATTCATGAAATTTCATAGGAACAAATTTGTGTGCAAGAGAATATTTTTGATGGCAAGAAGGTTTTGCAGATGTTTGTGAGAAGGTTTGTCTGCAATGGAAACATTTACATACCCATACTGAAAATTCTTTGTAAGCTTGAGAATTATCCAGTCAAGACAGAGAGCCCATAACATCTGGCAGTGAACCTTATAGCAGACTTGAGAAACAAACTTCCACAGCTCTCTGAGGAAATGACTTGGAAGCACCTCATAGGCTGGAAGTACCCACCTAAACCATTCACCAAAACCATTAAAATAACCTTCATCCTAAATGGTATTTCTGCATTGTAAAGCTTGAACAGTGCTGGAGTAGGGTTGTGAAGGGTATCTGCCTGGAGGACTTCTGGTAGCACATAAAGTATGTGAAGGGAGGAAGCAGCTAAAGGATACCCCCAACCTCCCCACTCATTGATAAATCAGAGTGGTGACAGTGTCACCAGCCATGCCCCCCTACAGAAACCCCCAAAGGAGTGGTCAGATTAGTTGTGTGATTGGAGACTGGAGACCACGACAGAAACAAAAGCTGGACTACAAAAGTGGAAAAGGTAGGAACTGTCAAGTGCTTCCTGTGAGGTCTGTCACCCATCCAAGGCTCAGAAGCATCTCTGTCCCACTCCTGTGTGATGTATTTAACACCAGCTCTGCAGAATTGCCAAGTCATATGATGAAACTACGAAAAACATGAGCTAAGGGAATAAATCTCACATCACTCCAAGCTGCTTTTCAGGCTGTTTCCCTGCTCCCCTCCCCTTCTAGCATGGTTCTTTTTGAACTGTTGTTTCACACTCTAAACCCCTAGGGCAGTGATATGCTAGGCAGGAACTGATACGTCGTGCATCTGTAAGAGGCATGCCTTGTAGCCCCTTATTCAAAGGGTGGTGTTTCATTAGCAACGGCTTAAAAATGATTTAAACACTATGTTCATTGCTCACAAACACTCACAAAGCCTTCTGTTCCCATTGAGGCTAAAAAATTCCATTGTATGTGTAATCTTTTATGAGTGCATTCTTTGAATACTTTATTTCTTAGAACTGTAACAGTTCTGTTTATAAAAAGGAATGATACTGATAGCAATGTTAGGAACTTTCAGAAGGGACCACTTAGATCTTTAAATTTCCATATTAGTCCTGTTTCAAGAAAAATACAAAGCAAAACAAAGACCCTCAATTACATAGTTTAAATTCTTTACGAAACAGCTTCACATGCCAGGCTAAGAGGATAGAAAAACCAATCTTTGCCTCCTTGATCAGATCTTGCAGCCCTCTGAGGACAGTTTCACATTGGAGCTTTTAACTGGGCACAGTTGCAAACTGGTTTACAGCTACTGAGTCAGATGTCCCAGGCTATCGCATTGGACCGCCGATATTTAGAGAAGACGGCAAGCTGGGGGGTGAGAGGCCTGAGGAAGCACAGGGCTGACTTTTTTGAGCTGCACAGGGAGCGGGGGAAAAATCCATAGATTTTTGTCAGCCAGGATCAGTGTCCAAGGAGACACGAATGGTGTGCCCGCTATCCTCTTACTAATCCTCGGACGCCTTTCAACATGAGTTACTGCTGCTGAAACAACTGCAGTACGGGACTTCAGGACAGGACCTTGGAGACTACTCTGACCACCTCAACGCTGTTCAAAAACTCTTCCCCCTGAATCCCCTCGCTTCCAGCAGAGCAGCTGTAGGAGTCTAGCAGGCGAGCAGTTAGTCTGATTTACAATTTCTTTTAATTTAGAAGAAACAGTCTTCTTTTTAATTAACATCCTGTCTCTCAGCTTAACGAAGAACAATGTTAAATGCATATTGGTTTAACAAGTTACAGTTACCAACTAATCAATCTCAAGTAAATATTCCCTCAGGGAATTCTTCACACTGCCACAATGCCACATGTTGGAAACAGGGCAGTCAGCAGGGCTGTGGGTTACCCATTTTAGTGGACTTCACTGTACTCCTGGTAATGGCTTTAGTCTTCCACAACTCTGCTGAGGAATGAGGACACACTGGAGCACAGGGATATGTTCTGCTCTGCTCCTTCTGCAGCAGCAATTATCCAGTGACTGCAAAGCACCATATCACTGGACACATAGACAACTAATTTCAGAATTCAGTAACTCAATAGCCAGGGCAAAGAAACAGATCTGTCATCTTTAGAAAAATCTCTGCCTCAGTACAACTTGTCAGAATTAGGTGCAGGTTTAAGAGTTCGTTTCCACAGAGGCACTGCACTAGACTGGAAGTAAGGGCATTAAGTTTTCAGTGCGCAAAGCCTCAGTTGTTACGGATCAGCACTTTGCACCCCACATTAAGAGATTTCTCTGCTCTACCTGAGCTCCTTCTATGGATATATGTATATAATACTTTCTCCATACTTGCTGAGACGCTGTTTTGAAGCAAAGCAGCAAAATATGCTGCCACAGTAAACCCTTAGAAAGAGTGTGCTGGACAAAAGTACTGCGAGTGACCTTGCAGCATAACATTTGAAGAGCCTTGCTAAAGTTGCAGGATAGTTAATACAGGGGCTTTTCAGCTGCAGTGGAAATGTGTAACTCATGGCAAAGTGAATATACCTTGTATCATAGGAAAGAAAAGGTCCTTTTGAACACTTGATTCCCTTGATCACACATGATCTTCTTTGGTCTCCTCTTTAATCCCCACTCTACTTTCTGCTTTTTTCCACACCAAACCAGCCAAAACGATTTTAATTATTGTTACATAGTTAAGCTGTGATATTTTAAAGAGATTGTCTCCAGTTAGCCCAATTTGAACACAAGCATTCATGACATGGTCACTGTTTATATACAGAAGGGAATTGCATTAGCAGCAGTTTAATGCCTCTATTCCCTCTGAACCCATGTCAAATACACTCCCTGTCTGAATTAACAGTTGTATGATGCATATGGGTTTCGTCTGAGAGGAAACGATTCTAGCTCAAACAGCAAGGGACAACCTCTGTAGTCTAAAGCTGCTTGATCTTTCTGTTGCCTTTAGCTGAGAGAATCTCACTTTTACTTTGCTATTCCTTCTCTTGTCATTTTCTTGGTTCTCCTCTTAGTTTGCTTTTGTGGAGGAAATCGCTCCTTATTCCCAGCTCCTTTTAAGCTCAGTAGCAACCCAGGTTCAGCTCATTGCCCCCTTTTCATTTTGAGTATTATTCTGAATTTGATTGAAGGCATTTGGTTTATTTGCAAAAGTACTTGCCTCTCTTTGCTCACATTAGAACTAGTAGAAAGAGAAATCATACCAGAACATACAAACAAGTATTTAGGACATATGGAGTAGCCCTTCAGCCTCTAGGTGAGGTATGTGTAATGCCTCGACTGCAGTGCATAAGACATTAATTTGCTGGAAACAGTCTGGAAGAGAGCAAGAAGAACTAGTGGAAGTCTCCACAGCACAACCTATGAGGGAAAACTAACCAAGCTTAAACTGTTTTGTCCGCTGAAGAGAAAACCAAAAGGAGGAGGAACAGCAGACTTCCATATGTAAAAGACTTGTAGAGTTGAAAAGATACACTGATTTTTCTGTTTGTTGGAAATAGCACAGGTAGAGAGACAGGCTGTTTGCTGAGGGAAAGGAGGGGAACCATCTGGTTTAGCCAGATTTTTCTGTGATTGCATGAGAACTTCATGCAACCTTGCCATGTTCTGTCCTCACTCCAGACCTCTCTGTCTCCCCCTAGATTTAGTGCAGTTTTTGTTGATGTTTTTTGTTCATTTTTGTTTTTGTTTTTAATTCTGTACTAGCAGTCCTCACTATTTTTGAAACATTTACCTTGCTAGACTCAGAACAGTGAGCCAGCTGACCTCATTTTACTGGGTTAATTTTGATTTTAACTGTAGTTAAACTTTTCCTTCACTTTCAGTCCTCTTCTCTGCTCACTTCATCCTTCCCAAAACACTGTCTTTTAGTACTCTTCTATAAATTGGAAACCTAACCGAAAGGTTCAGTGAGGGTGACTATTTCAAACCCCTTGTAATCCCCATGCAGGAACCCTTGTATTTAATGTCCACACCGTATATTCTGGCTAGCTGCAGGCCTGCTGTGCCGGCACTCCAAGGGGTGGCCAGGTTACTCTGCACCATGAGTGACTATGTTAGGACAGTGCTACATCTTGGAAGACAAGGCATATCAACTTGGACTCATCTCTACAGCCATGCAACCACCTACCTTTGAACTGGAAGAATAAACTCATTTCTGCCCACAGCATATCACAGAGAGGTTTTCTCAGGGTTTCAGCACTTTTGCTTTCTTTAAGAACTTGCAAGTTACACAATAAAAAGTAATGCTTAGCACTTGTAGCGGCATGGCATCTGTTACCTGATGGTATCGACTGTAAGACATGCCTTATAGCACCTCTGTGCTGGGTGGCATGACACTCATTTTGGAGCAAACGGTGACACACAAGAGCTTCCACTAAGGCCACAGAGTGATTCTTTAGCAGAGCTAGGACTGAAACAGACAACTCTCAGCTCTACAGAACAGCTTGCACAAAACCTCAATTCCTTAAGGCTTGTGAAGAGTCAAAAAAAAAAGAAGATACTTTGCAACTACAGGTTCTAGGAGAGATATTACAATCTTACTTTTATTTAGCGTCTCTGTTTTTTCAGCCATTTGTAATTCAGGCAGCTATCAGCAGTGTCTGAAATATCTTTTAGAAAATAGAGAGAACGTGGTACCAGCAAACAGCTCTTTGCCCTTATGGGGGACAAAAAAAACAACCACAGAAACAGACATCCTGCCTCCCCTGTAGTGGTAAGGGCTGACCATATGGTGACTTGGGTGGACAGATCTTTCAAGAAGGTATTCTTTAACTAAGAGCTAATGAGGAACATGAAGGGGGCAGTGAACTGACAAATACCAGCAGGTCAGGGAACACAATAAGAAAAAAATATAAAGCTTATTTTCTACTCAAGTATTATATATTCTAAAGGATGTAAACTCAATTTAGTAAGTGAAAAGAAATTGGGGGGGGGGGGGGCACACACAGGGCAAANNNATAGGGGTGGGAGGGAATCCCACGCAGGACAAAAATCCTGTATTTTATATTAAATTTACTGTTTTACTTGGAGAACAAATTCTATCAAAGCAAAAATGCTGCAGTTTCCCGAAGCACTGTGGAAACTACAAATCTTTGCACAGGAGAAGACTAACACTACCAACATGGTCTGTCAGTGAGAGCAGAGCTAACTCTTGCATTTTTACCCCTGTAAATTTCCTGCCACCCTTGAACAAGGCATTTCTATGCAGTGAGTTTAATCAGCTGAGCTGTAACTATTCTGTTACAGCTATTTCTACATAACTCCCTCCTGTGGACACTCTATTCTGGAACAATTAGTGAGTAATTATTTCAAAATGAAGTCAGTTCTATTCCAGAGCACGATGTCCACATGGGGGAGTTACACTGAAGTAAAGCTATTCGGCTGTAGCAGTGCTGGTCAACTTCCCCATGTAAACAAGCCCTGTGACTGATATTAAATTACTTTAATACAGATGTCTCTTGAGATTGAAGTTCTGGAGTCCAAGAGAATCAATCTTCCAAACATAACTCTATGGCTTCAAAAGCTGACCCTAGAAGGACCCAGAAACACATTAATTCACTGGCTTTTGTGTCATAACTCAAATTCATTTAATGTTGTGTAAAATGTAATAGAAATAACTCTGGTATTAACCAGCCACACACACACACACGCTTTGGAGTGTCTTCGCTATCCCAAGTTACTAGAAAGCTCAGAGGAGCATCACCATATGCTGCCACTCTGGAGGATTCAATAAGCATTCTCAATTAGTGACAAGAGGGAAGGCCAACAGAGGATAGGTAAATGCTACAAGAAGATTAATTAAATGTTCAACAGATGGTACACTGTGCTATAGAAGTGCAGATGCAAAAATGTAATGCTACATGTTGTAGTCATTCATGTGTGTCATAAAATCCTAAGAAAAATCTAGGAAGGAAGGAAGTATTAATCCTTGTTTCTATATTCCCACCCATTCTGTAGGGTGAGGATGGGGAAGAAATAAGGCCCGTCTCTCCTAGGGGTTGGCCAAAGGGTAAAAAGCATTTCTTGTCTCCAAACTTGGTAAAATACAACAGCAGTTTTCCAATTCTTTTCATGGAAGCTTGCCCTACCATAAAAAGGGCAGAGAACAGGCTCTTGGACTCTAAGTGCCATGTGCAAAAACAGGGAGAAGAGAGTTTCTGTGGAGCTCTCTTCACGTGCTAGGCTCCTCCTGAAGGCATCGTGATTTCAGAAAGAGGAGAGTCTCCATTTTTCCCTCAAAGACAGGTTAGCTTTGCACTGTTCACAAGCCCAAATCAAGCCAAATTGACAGCTTATGAGGAAAATAACCCATCCAGAATCTTCTTTAGCTCCCTCACCCAAGGGGGAGGAAAAAAAAAAAAAAAGAGATAGAATTCAGAGCTATTTTGTCTAAGCACATTCAAATGCACACAAGTCCTTTCTGGCAACTTTCCCAACAGACTTCAACTTTCTACCCACACCCACCTCAGCAGTACAGCTGTTCAAAAAGACTGCAAACTCTTTCTTTAATATTGGAAAATCTATTTTCTTTCTTTCTCAAAAGTGATTTGGTTGCTTGCACTGAACCTTACCAAAAGGATTCCTAGCTAAGCAGAGAAAAGAAGAAGTTTTCCTTCTCTACCTAGCCACAATCAGCAGAAGGTAGGGAAAATCTGAGGCCCTGTGAGATGACACTACAGCAGATATGCTTTAGGAAAGCTAAGTACAGGTGTCTGCGGTTTTCCATCTCTAAAATAATTTTAAATGAGAGCTGCAACAAACTCACACATGCAGTTTAAAATCAGGTACAGTAATACATCTGATGTAGTGCCATATCATATATAGATTTCCTTTGCACAGATCCATTTCATCAAATTCCTGCAGTTTTTCTTTGGTTTGAAGAAGAAATGCACCTATATGCTTAGGAACAGAGTGATAGTATAACGGATAGTTCATTTGTAGAAGCTGCAGTAGTGCTGGTAGTAAGCCTTACCGCTGTTTTGTAATAGTGAAAAGACACATTAAGTCTACAGACACCGGGTGAAGCTTTCACTAGAGCCAAATGGCTTCGTAAGAGATCATCATGAACAGGTTGTGAAATGGAGATTTATAGGAACACATTTGGAAAGTGTTCAAGGACTGTATATATGAAGTCAATCATGATTTATTCAACAAAGCTGTGAAAATTATTTATGCAGTAGAAGATGCATATAAGAATATTTGCCAAGACTTTCATCCTCACATAACACAAATGTATACATGCTTAAAAACACCATACAGAACACATCTACCCTGGTGGGTGCAGACTGACCCAACCTCATCCTGCTTGTGTTCTGAACAGGCTGGACAGAAGCCTGTCCCAGTCTAAAATCCATACAGCCTTCTAGATCATGACATGACATGTGTTAAACACATGCTGTCAGCCTCAGATGCAAAACAGGCACATATCAAGGCCTTTGCTACCAGAGATTCTTCTGGGCTTCATGTGGGAAAGGGAATTACTGCAATCACAGTATAATGAGTGACAATCTCCTGATTTGCTATCTTAATTCTAACCATAATTACAATGTACTCTGATGTAAGTCATTTAATGGCTTTCCTTTTCCCAAAATGTGTTCATTCATTTTTGGGGTACTGCTCTGAGACGTCTTAGTCCTTGTTTTCAGCACCACCAAGGGAAGGAACGTGGATCCTCAAAGGGCAGGCAGTCAGCATTTTGAATTATGAGGCAATGTAAAATGGCTTCCTTTGGGACCCAAGCCTAGGGATAGCCAGAATGTAAACAATTCTGATATTTTGGGACTGAAAAGTGTAAGATGTTCATCACTATTAATAATAGCTAAGGAGAAACAGTAACAAAGATATCCAGGTACTATTAATGTGTTTGCAAGATGCGTGAATAACTCACATTACAGGAATAGGCTTTTTCACAAAAAGGAAATAATACAGGCAGAGGAGAACACCACACTGCTTATCTCTCTCGACCTCCAACTTGAAACTCAAGATGGTTCTACATGGAGACTCAAACTATTTTCACGTCTATAATGTTGAACCTCTGTGTAAGAATGTAAGGACACTGAGGTAATGTTGGCTTCTTGCTTACTGAGGATTTTGTAAGCAAAGTCACTAACCTCCTCACAGTGTTTTAAATAGGTTGAACATCCTATATACAATGCAATGAAAATCCAGATGCTATAAAGGAAGCAAAAGGAACACAGTAACAGTTTCATCCCACCAGTTCTGTTTAGGGTGTTGACTTAAGAGATGCAAGTGCAGCTAACAGCTTTTAACTGCTCATTTCAAATTGTCCAGATATAAATCAAAATATCTCAGAATCACCCAATTCCATCAAATAATAAAGCTTTGTGACTTCTGAAAGAAATGAACTCTAAGGCCACAAGACCAGCTAAACTCAAAGTGTCTTCCAAGACAACAGATTTAATCTCTGTTGACAAATGGTTACGCTTTCTATGTTTCCATTATGGCTCTGCATGTATTTCCTTGTCTGAATAGATTTGAATTCCTCCAAACTCCATTTTAATGAATATATCCTGCAAGTCAAAAGGAAGAGAAATAGACAGCAAATTTTGGAATCTAGGACTCCCACAGGCACAAAATACTTGCTACCTTAAATATGAAGAAATAAAGCATAAAATTGTTCAGTGAATTTCAAAATGACTTGCATTGGCAAATGAGCCAAGGCAGATCTAGTATACATCTATAAAGATAAAATGAAATAAAACTGTCCAAAATATCCACTCAAATATCCTCCAGAGCAAATGACCATCTTCCATACATACGCAGTATTTCCCAACTATCCATGTGGGCTTTTTTACATGGCAAGTAAGAGCATGAACAACATAAAGCAAGGAGGCTATTGTGACCCTTCTCACAGGCAGACATTCTTGCCTTTGCCTGTGTTCTCGGCATCAGCAAAGGTGATCTGATATTTATGAGTTCGGATCTTCTACTTACTAGAAATGAAGACAGTTTGCATTTCTAAACCATTTAACAGCTTAAGTTCAAGTCACTTGCAACTGCTGCTGCTTGTAATGAAATGAGACATTGCAAGTCAGCACTTGTACAAATGATATTAAGAAAATAGTCCAAGCAGAAGAGCAGCATGTCCGGTGCTGCATGGTAACGAAAGACATTTCAGCTTTCACTTTACAGCTAAAATGCAACAGGACTTCCAGGCTGACTCCCTTCGGATAAAATGTCTCTTTTCCATTCACAGGCTGCAAGGTTCTGAGAGGGGTTTGCGTAGGTTTACAGACCTGCCGCTAAAGAAACCCCTTGGCCCATGCTTGACCATAGAATGGTTTGGGCTGGAGAAGCCTTTAAAGATCATCTGGTCCAACCCCCCTGCCATGGGCAGGGACACCTTCCACTACCTGCTGCTGTTCAAAGATGAGCTGCAACTTTTTCATGCAAATGTGTTCTTGGTTTATGTCTGTCACAGCTTACTGGTTGTGCCTTAGACACCCAGAGACAAGATACCCAGCCACCTTCTGCAATGCAGAGCAGAACAGTGGTATTATGGACTCTCCATTGGTTTAATAAACAGGATTGAATTTAACAACCTTTTAACAATGGCACAAGGCATGTCAAAAGCAGAGGTTTGCTTCAATAACATTTTTTAAAATGTAATAAATTCTAAGATGTTTTTATTACAGTGTGCAGAATATAAAGAAATACTACATTATTTTCAGTACAAAGTCTAAGATAAAATTTTACCACTGAGAAAACTCAATCCAATCCTTTCCTCTCAGGATAGAAGGAGAAGAAAATGTCATTCATCTTTTTTCACCACCTGGTGCTGGCTTTTATTCCTCTCAGGTGCTGGTACTGTACTTCCCCCTTGGCACTGGGTGCCTAGCGGTCAACCCCGGTATGGCTGCTGGTATGAGCATATGGTCCTGGGATTGCTTTAGAAGTGGTGGAGGTCGTGACTTTCATGAAACAAGCTAGTAAACAGTAAGAGCTGCTGGGGTTATTGTCATTGGTGAACTTCCCTGGGAAAACAGCACGTTAGAGAAGCGCTGAACAATTGAAAGCACTAAAGTTGTCGGGCTTTGTCACCAGCCATCCCAAATTAGTGGGAATCATTCCATTCCCATCTGTCATCAAAGCAAGTAAGAACTTCGAACACAATCTTTAATTTCTAGGAAAGATCTTTATCATAATAATTTACAAGTAGGACTTTCTATCAGAGACTCCAGACATCCCTTGCAAAACTGTTCAGTCCTCAGCACATTACCGTGAGGCTTTGATTGTCATGGTACTAATTTATAGGGGAATCAACTGAGGCAGAAATGGCCAGATTATCCTGTGTCAAGGAAAGACTTTAGTGAGCATTTTGAATTGATCACAAGGGGCAAGATAAGGATCCAGTCTCAAATTACTGCTTTTTGGAATAAAGGGCATGAAAAAAATGTGCGATTGTCTATGAAGCTACCAGATCAAGAACTTTGTTTTCCAAGGGTCTCACTACCCTTTTTTCCCCGCACAGAGATTGGAGGCTTAGGTTACCTTAACACTCACCCACCGATCCTATGAGAACTATGTGTTTAAAGCTTCACGGCACAGGTTGGATGGGGCCCTGGGCAACCTGATCTAGTGGGTGACATCCCTGTCTATGGCAGGGGGGTTGGGACTGGATGGTCTTTAAGGTCCCTTCCCACCCAAGCCATTCTAGGATTCTGGTCTGTGGTGATGAAGAGTACAATGTTGGTTTGAGGGACAGGAAAACCACTGAATGCTTTACCTGCACTGATTTCAGTGACAAGGGTACTCAGGCCTTGGCAACAGGTATTCTGCAAGTAAAAATATTTCCAGCCATATATATTTTTATTATAAGTGTATGCTTTATTACCATTTAAATTATTCTTCAAGAAGAAAAGTTATCTTTGTAAGGAAAATGAAACAATGAGTACAAGGGAGTTCCTGAACTGAAGCAGAAGCTGCACACAAAACGAAGAAGGAAAACAGATGCCAGATATGGAATTTTCTTCTGAGACCATGAACCCTGCCTGGAATTTGATCCAAGAATCCATATCACCTACATGTCAGTGGGGATCTGCAGATTTGCAGGGATTGCAGTGGGAAGTTACATAAATAAAAGGATCCTCTTGCAGGAATAGGCTGGAGGCTAGAAGAGCTCCCATGATACTCATATATCTAATTAAGAACAGCAGATTGGAAGGGACTCTTGGGTCATTGAGTTCAGTCCCTTGTTTTTGCAGGCAACCATGCCATTTAATCTTTTACATATGCCGCTCAGGCTCTGCTTAAAATCAATTAGAGTTTTTTTGGTTTGGGGCTTGGGTTTTTTTTGTGCTTTTGCTTCTGGTACACTCAGTGGAAAGTTGTCTTAGAGTCATTTCTTTCAGAATTAGAAATGTTCTAAAATCCAGAATAACTGCACTCACAGTTAGATTATACCCATCTGTTCTTGTGTCAGCATTTCCCTTAGCTTAACTAGTACTTCTTTTCTAATATATTTATAGACTACAGTCATATCCCTCTCTTTGTTTTGCCTGACCATGCTGGCTCTCTTTTTCTCCCTTATAAGATCTCTCCAGCCCTGGAGAATCTGAGCACTTTTTTGCACCTGTTTCTATTTGAATTAAGCTTTCTTAAGTAACAGGTAATCTGGCTGTACTCAGTGTTCCTGATGAAAACTATCAGCAACAATACTTCCCCAAAGAGGTTTTTGGAAATATCTTGCCTGAAGCAGCCTGATACATTTAAGCCCATTTCTATCAGACACACTAAATGGAAATGTTAGCAAGAGTCCCACTGACTTCACTGGGTGAACGCTGTCAGCTTCCTTTTTTCCAGTGTCCAGACTTCATTCTCCAGTAAAAATATCATTTCCTCAACTGCTAAAAATCTGGATAATAACAAAAGCTAGCAATAATCATGAAATGAAAAATGGTAGTATTTGTAAGGAGTACTGGTAAGACAGTTTTCAGAGAATTTACGTTTAACTGGTTGAATTAAAAATATATTTTAAAATTATTTGAGGAATAAATTCTTTGACCAGCTTTAATAACAATATACACAAAAGATTTATCAGAAATAAGAATAAAAAAATAACTGTAGTTCACATGAAAGAATTCAGATTTATCTACTGCTGGATGCTGTATTTGGCATGAATTCCAAACTTGCAACAGGGTGGAGGATTTGATCAAAAGATCCAGAAAATTTATGTGGGTAGCTGAAGCCAATCTGTTTGGCAAAATACAGATAATGTTACTGTCACATCGCTTTGGTATTTTGGAAAACTTGCAATATCAAATAATAAGTTTGTATTCAGTAAACTAGAAGCAGCAAGTCATAATAAAAAGGTATTTTCTGTAGGAAGAAATAAGCAGAGAAGATGTAGGATCTGAGGCTGCAAAGAATCTGTTTTAGTACACTCACAGTACAAATTCTAGAATTTAAAAATAGAATTTAAAAATTCTTCTGAAAACTATGCTCTTTGGGGTATGTCCCTAAGCTGAGGCATCTCAAAATAGTAGTAACACCTGAAAAAGCTGGTGAGCATGCTTACTACCTTTGTTTAGAAGCAGCTATATATCAATCAAGCAATTTCCTAGTCAATAACATTAAAAGGATAATCCAGCTACAGAATGTTGGTAACTGCATGAACTAACATTTATGGGAATTTTTCTTTTTTAATCAGCAGCAACCTACAGGGTTAGAACATGGACTTAATTGATGTGCAACATTTTTATGGCCAATTCATGCTTCCAGTTAATGCCACTAATCATACTGTAAATCAGAACTGGTCTTATACTTACTAGATATGCTTGCAAAGAGCTTTGAACACTTTTAAAAGACAAAGTCTTTAAATGAAAGTCTCCCCCTATTTCCTTCTCAGACAGTCATCCTATCTAATCAATAGACAGGATTAAAAGCTTCATGATTTCTTCTAAAATCCAACTGGTATTTGTGTTGGTGCAATGGCCAATACCAATTAATATTTCTGTCAGCTGTTTGCTGGTAGAATGAGTAGCATTAAACAGAGAACCAAATTATTCTCAGACCAAAAAGTAATGAACTAGGGTTTCCTTTTTGATGAAAATGATCTCTTGTTGCCAAATGCTTCACGTCTGAAATAATGACTTAAATCTTGGCTGCATTTAGTAGATAAGTCTTTTCTCATAACCTCTTCACAAAGTATTTTCAATCAATGCCTTTACCCTATTAAAACTTAACATGTAATTGTGAGCCCAGACACTTGAAGTTGGGTTACGGGCAAACTGGAGCCGAACCAGAGCCACAACATTCAAGCTCTGGACTCTCTTAAAGCTCAGTGTGTGGGTGTACGTATATATATATATATGAATTCAGGCTTTTGGCTTGGCACCCCCTTCCCATTTTTTTTTTTTTAATATCAATTGTTGTGCCTGTTTTATTTTAAAGTCACTTTGCTCCTTTTATTTTTGTAGGCACAGGGTAAGCAAAAACAGAAATGAAATACTGTCAGAAATAATGGAAGGATGCAATCAAACACTGTCATGAGAAAAAAATGAAGAAACTGTATTTCAACATGAGAAAGCCAGGCTCTTTCCTCTCCTACTTAAACTCAAAATATTTGTTAGTTGGATAATTTCACTAATGTCAGTTACCAGAAACAGCTGAGTATTGCATGCAATAAAAATATTAATGTAGGGTAAAGCTGACTTCCATGCTAAACAAGCGGCAAAACCTATATTCCACTTAAGCAGTTAAAATAAGATTTGTGTAAAATTTAAGTGGCACATGGGTTTGTGACAATCTTTCAATAGCTGTCTACTCCATTAAAAAAAAAAAAATCCTATTTTACTTTCTTTCCCACTTATAATCTAAGTACCATGTTAGCTTCAATTTCATAGAGACAGGTAAACAGCTAAGTAGAGGCAGCAACCATAGTCATCATTGCAGTAATAAAAACAATGCCTATTATAGAGGTATTCACATGAAAGAGATGATTATATCTGAGCTCTCATAATGATCTAAGAACTGCTGATCAAGGCTGTACAATTCCTGACCTTTGGTTTGTTGACAATGACAAAAGACCGAGAATCTAAAACAACGCCTGTCTTCAGTTTTCAGCAAACCCAAAGGGATGGTGTATTAAATCAGTTTTTTTGTTGTTTTGGGTCTAATGAAAAGGGCTTTCTGAATGATAACGTTTTTGAAAACATACTTTAAATCTTTAGTTGTTTTTTTTTCTATCTGAAACACTTTGTTTCAAAATGTTTCATTTTAAAAACTTCAGGCTACCATTTTTATGTTGCTTTTTCTCAGGGATTTATTTTGACCAGAAAACTTAACCTATACTAGCACGTATGCATGAAATGTTTTCTTTCACAGTTCTGTGAACAAAGTTCAGACCAAGATGCTTTTCCAGTTCTGTTTCAATTTCACTTACTCCTGTCTGTAGAAGAGCAGTGTCCAGGCGTCACCGTTTAGATCCAAAAGGCATTCAAGAGCTCCCGAGATGAAAGGATTCCACTCTGTTGCTCGGCAAGTCACTTGCCTCTCCCAGCTTCTATCTAATGGCTCAAATATTTGCTCTCTTGCATCACACCCAGGGTTTGAATAGGGACTTCGGGTCTGCAGCACCAGGCTGAGAAGTGCAAAGCTGTCAGAGAAGTTGGATGCCTTAGGCAGATTTTAGTCTCTGCTGCCAGGGAAAGCATGCTTGGTGGTGGCATACACCGAAGGAGAAATTTTGAAAGAGAGCAAGAATCAGGTTCCTGTGTGTCCTATATGCATTTAGAGAAACTACTTCATCCACACCACGCCCTGAAGCAATTTCTTATAGTGGAATTAAATAGTTAATCGCACCGTATTTTGTCACGTATTTTGTAACCACATGCCTTTTACAAACAAAGACAAAACTGTTTTGTCTAACAAAAAGACCCATGTGTATTCCTTTTTGTTTCTTTCAATTAGCTGCTGCTTGCTCCATGGCTACCAGCGTTTAGCTGAATACACATCATTCATTCAGCGGACACCGAAGTGAAAAATACCATTTACTTTTGCTGTAACTGACACGAACCCTACCCAAAGCTACACCTTTTAAAACATTTGATCCTCCCCCTGCACTGAAGAGACAACTCACGTGCAGGTTCTAAATGTTGCCCAATGAAACTCAAGTGATACCTTGTTTTTCCATTAGGAAGGATGTTTAACAGAACTTAACTGCAGTCGGAGCACAAAACCCATTGACTTGCAGTGGGATTTAGACAGAAAGGCATTTCTGGGGAATTCCACCTGGAATGATTTTTCTGCTATGCTACCGAATAATTATGAATCTTTGGGGAAAAAAATGCAGGCACTCAAGAAAACAAACAAATGAACAAAAGCCCCAGGAGATTTTTAAAGAAAACAAGCTACTTTTGGAATATGTATTCTGAACAACTACTTCTCTATTTGAAAGCTTCTGAATAACATGTTCAAAATATATGATTTAAATGCGTCTCCTTCCAGTTCCAAAAGAACAAACACCTGCACCACAACACCCACCAAAATTAGCCCGCCAGAGAGTGCACAAGCTGCGGACATTTTCCCTTCCCGGAGAGGCTGTTGCACAAGTAGGGGAAGGAGTGGGGAGAGCATTTCTTCCAGCGCCTGCCTCTGCTGGCAGGAAGCCCCCGATGCCCCACGGCTGCTTTCAGCTGGGGCTGGGGCTCCTGTAGCATCGCGCCACAGTGATGCCTTACAACTGCTGAAAACTCTCCAGGTAAGATACTCAGATCTGTCAAATACGTCGCCATGCCTATTTCAGGCTGTAATCAGTTTTCAGGTAAGTGACATGCCCTGATCCACTTCATTACCTCTTAAAAAAAAACAACAAAGCCTTAGAAATTAATCTTAGAAATTAATCCCATCACCTGCTATCCATGTTTTGTGGGGTTTTGATGCGTCTTGCAACTTGCAAACATCATACAGCTGCCTCAACAGAGAAAAAAAAAAAAAACCACACCTCTGGCTTGCTTGTTTAAAAGACACATTTTAATTTTTGTTAAAAAGGGAAAAGACATTTATGCCCAAATTAGGGCGCTGCTGAACCTAAAGATAACATCTGTGGGAAATTTAAGTGGAAAGTAGCGTCTGTCTATCAGAAAACAAGTGATTTGTAACAAATTTTGTTGGCAGGAGCTCAGACATACGTTATGTATTTTAATAGAACACTTATTTAAACATGGAATAAATTACTCTAAGATACAATGTATGCACACCACCTCTTAGAAAATGGAACCTCCTTTGTAATCAGCAGGTCTAAGCCCCCTCTACCCTATTTTCACTATCATTTTCAATTAATTGAGTCTATTGAATGCTCACATAAGTAAGAAAACTATTGTAAGTATGATGGCTACATTACACATTTCCACGCTTTGCACTGTAGATGTGCAACAGTCTGACACTGCAAAGTTGCTGCTGAATGAATACTCGCTTGTGCCGTGTCTCAGAATAGCATGCTCTGACAGACAGCAGGGCTTGTCTGTCTTCCCCTCCACAAGTGGGAAAGGGCCACAAACATTCCTGCAAAGCTACAGGTCATAGGAAATCTAACCCTAAAAGGCAAAGAAAATCTAAGCAAAGAAACTTGGCTTCCACTGCTCCCCCCTGCATCTTTCAAAAACCAAAGCTTCTACTCAAGATTTAGCAACTGACCCAAAGGATAGTTTCGTTCCTATCTTCTAAGATTAACACTGCCGATATGGACACATAGTCCAGTGACATGAAATTTCGTCACCAGCCAGTATTTTATTAAGAGAAATCGCTAAATGCTGTCACTCTTCTTCATTTCCACCAGTAGCTAGCAATAAGCTGCTTTTTCTGTCTGCTTAACTGGATCCTTCCCCTCACTCTTCCCCAGCTGCAAAAAAAAGAGTGGCTGGGAGGTGGGTGTTTTATTTCATTCTGCAGCAAATCTCTCAAGGAGAAGGGTGCAACTGCTATGCTCTTAGACGTTTAGATTACTAAATCTGTCAAGATCTTAAACTTCCCAGGGGACAGACTATTTCACACTACATTTTTTTATACAAGGCCAAGAAAGAAGAGGGCTTGATCTTAAGGAATCTAGGCACTACTGTAAAACAAATTTTTGAACAAAAAAATCTCACCTTTGCCACTGGCACATGTCCATTCTGAGGATGCAGCTATTGTGGAAGCTTCTGGAATAAGCAACTGCTGCAACCTATGCCCACTGAGGGCTTCAAATTTGCCTTTTTTGGCAGCCAGCCAAAAGAGCCACCAAAACACTGGGAGGAAAGGGTTACACCACCCCATGCGGTTTATTGGACCAGCTGCAGTTTCCATGTAACAGCAATGAGGCCAGCGAGCCCTGACCAGTGCCACCTCCCTCCACCAGAAACCTTGGGAAGGAGCCCTGCTGGTGGGGAGAGGACAGAGCGCTGCCAGAATTTGGTTGGGAAAAAGTCTGCTGTATCACTGAAGTCTTGACATCCGATATTCCCCACGCACTGTATGTATACGGATAACTACACAGAAGAAAATTTACAGCACCCGTACAAAAGTCACGTGTTTATAACACACAATTTTTAGCCCTAGGAGCTAAATAAACAATGTTATGTATGATTCAGTTTTTATCATGATAAGCCTGAAAATCTTTTCCCTCTTCCAACAGATACCCTTTCAGTCTTTTTTCAAAAGAAACATTTTTTGCCTGAAATTCTTGCGTTTGGTCTGTAGCCAGAGGAAAGTATTTTGGGAAAGTGTGAGGCCATTTGGCCAAGAAATCCCTGGGAAACTGGACTAACAAAAAAAAAAAAAAAGAGGTGTTGTCACTTGTCACTTGAGAAAAAAAGACTGCTTTCCCTCCTCCTTTTCTTGCGCACAAGCATATCTTCAAAATCTGGGTTGGAAGACAAACTCTAATAATGACCTTTTTTATTATCTAAGAGTCCACAAGATTTTCTCTCATGAAAGGAAGAACAACTTTTGGAGATAATCACCAAGCAACCCAGACTACAACCCGTCCATCACAGACAGTTTAGCACCTACCGTGCCACTCCTGTATATATAATTTGGTATTGACATTACAGATGTTTTCATTCACACGGTGTTTACTGTGCATGGGAACAGCCTGCTTTAACATCCAGCTATCAAGAAGACAGAAAATGCCCAGAGAAACAGACCTCTTCCATATCCATCACCATACTGCAATTCTATCTTACAAGAGAAGGAAGTTCAACAATCTGACCAACCCACTTTTAAAAGAAAAAAAAAAAAATCACATGCCCCTGAAAAGGATGTGACCCCCTAGACTGAACACCCAGGCCTCGTATCACAT
Organism: Anseranas semipalmata; assembly: GCA_013399115.1. Lineage (NCBI taxonomy): Eukaryota > Metazoa > Chordata > Aves > Anseriformes > Anseranatidae > Anseranas > Anseranas semipalmata. Next base: position 494,425 of record VXAA01006695.1, read on the forward strand.
CTCTACCCCAGCACACGTAGCTGAAGCTCAGTGCTACAGTCGCATACAGCGTAATTCAAATTTACCTTGACTGTGCAAAAGAAAGATAACAACTTTCAAGAACCATCTAGAGATTAAAGTGCCACTCAGTCCTCTCCAGTGTTTTATAAACACTGCCTGGAAAACCTTCCTTTGTAAGCTATTTTAGACCAACAAGGAAAAAAGCGCAGAAGCTTTATATTTCTTGACTAAAAGACACAGAGTGACTACCAAGTCTTTCTGCAAGAAGGATAATCTTGAGACTTTCTTTTGGTGGCACTTCTGGCATTCAGACACAAGGAAAAGGTGATCTCCCTCCAGCCATTTAGAGCTATTTCTTGTACTGTGGCTAGGGAAAGTGCAGCCCAGCACAGACGAGGGAATCAGACTTGCAGAGATGTAAATAGACAGAAAGAGCATATTCTACATCACGACGTCCACGGTGAAAGGAATTTACAGCGTAAGCAAGGACAGCCGAAGGTAAAAGACAGACTCAGGCATACGAGCTTCATACTTTTTGTACCTTTTTCCTACACATGCCAATGGATAAAACAAAAAGACCACTTGCAAGACCTTTAAGGTGGTTCTCTAGTTACAGGCCTACATCCTCCCATAGCGAAGGGACTCGCAGGTGCCAAACCGAACGAGCCAATACAGCTGGGAAACAAGGGCAGGGGAAGGCTGCCCTGCTATCCCCAGTCCCAGAGCAACTGGGACACGTGGTTCTGTCCACAGCAAGGCTCAGTGACAGGGTACACTCAGAGAAGTGTAAAATGCTGTTTGTTTTGTAACTCTGCCACAATATTACATCATTCTCCCTTACTAACAATATTATTTGGCCCCTAAATACCATTCCCTTACATGCTCAAGTCTGTGGTTCAGACTCAACAGTGAGCATCCACATCTAGGTGTAACTGTGACAGAAATGCCACAAATGCCCCAAACAGACAGGAGTCCGTGTGGTTTTCTCTCTCATAAATGCTCATTGACTTAACTGTATTTTCAATGACATTTTCATTACTGTAACAATTCCATGAACACAATTTTAGGATTTTTGCCAAGGCATTTCTTACACTAAGTGCTTGCATGTGTGTATTTTTGTGTATGCTCATTTTCATAATAAACTTTCCAGTGTACTGTTCCTTCTGACTGCCTGATGGTCAGGAATGACTGTCCTGCACTGAGGTTGTTTTT
>VXAA01006695.1:495675-519327 GCA_013399115.1 Anseranas semipalmata
CTCTACAAGCCCTTGCAGTAACATACAAACATATTTGGATGAATTAATTGACTTGGTGCTTGTTCTGTCAGCTTGTTCCCTCCCTTAAGTCAGGCTTCCAAACACATCACTGTGCATAAGCACAAACTTCAGGCTGAGGTCAGCATACGCCACCATCACGGATGCTAACGAGTACTCTTCACTTTAGTTCACAGACCAGGATACTTCACCCAGACAGCAGTGGGCAGTGGATGAGGCCCACAGAGACAGCTGAGAAAGAGCATCGTAGAGGTCTGTAAAATCATGACCAGCGCATGCAAGTTACGACTGCTCTGCATTGTCTCTTCCGCACGAAACTATGAAGCATAGGTGTTGTTCAAATTCAAGTGCTTTGGGTGGCTCTGACAGCAATCATGAAAAGTTAAATGCATTTGAGAAAACAAATCTGTTTCAGAAGTACATGCATGACGTGCTAGAAGCCCTCTGGGGTAAATTGAGCTCTGCCAGTCCTAACAGTACAAATGCTTTCCTACAGTTTTTTTTGTTTGTTTTTTTGTTTTTAAACTTAGGGGAATAAGTGGGACCCCAAACAACAGGTAGCATTGCAGTATTAGACTTAAGTCTGTAACAGGTGCAAATAGAATTTGACTTTATAGAAAGTTTTAAAATAGCTAATGAGGTAGGAAGACTGTGCACAGCACAGAAAAAGTGTATGAGATTTATGAGAGCAAGTTGCAGGAAGACAGCAAGACTGTAATAGCAGTATTTGGGATCAGTTAAAAACAGGAAGGGCAAAACATCTTATTGGCTAATTTACTTTTTGAAATTAGTTGGACACAAATCATTAGATTCTGATGAGCAAGCATTTGAGTCCACAACAAAAAGTAAGAAAGCCCCCTGATCCCAGATGTTCTGCTCACTGGCAGACAGACCGGGTTGTCCAGTAAGATATCTGGCAGGTCTCCACAGCAATTACAGCTCCTTCGTATCCCTGGGCACGTACAAGTAGATCTGGCCCACATCTACACAGAGGGAATTTTTAGAGAGAATTTTTTTCCCTCTTTTTCCCCATTTAACCCCTATTTCAGACATCGTAGGAAGTTCGTTCAGGTTGTACTTCATGATTATCCAAAAATAATTCAAAGACAATGTAAAAAAAACCAACAAAACAAACCTTTGAACATTCACAGCAGCCACTGCTGAGGGATCACTTGAAAGCAGGCTGTGTCATAATGGGAAATGCAACAATTCTTTTGTGTTCTCAGATATATTAACATGACAAGGTATCTTTGTGATGCACATGAGAGAGAAATAGAGAGCAAAAGTGAGAGAGAAAGAATGGGGGGGGGGGGAGAATGAGACAAAACAAATGGATGGACCGCTGGAATTACCAACCTTTTTCCTCACATTTATTCTGTTTTCTCTTTACTACAGATTCTCGACTTAGCACTGCTTCCATCCTTTTATGTACATTTATTCCCCGTCTTCTTATCCCTGTATTTTGAATGAAAACTTCTTCCACTGTGGGAGAATTGTTTCCATTAAAGAAATGTAACTGCCCTTCTGGCCTTTTATCTAGACCTGTGACTTTCAGTTATGGTCTCCATCACAATTCATTAAACAAGCTAGGTTTGTCCTTTGCCTGGTGTTGGTCCTGAAAAGCCTACAGCATGCGATCTTCTCCCCTTTACTCCCTTGCAGAGGCACCTTCCGGGCACTGCGGCACAGGCTCAGTCGCACAGCACCAGACACGCAGCCCCTCTGCACAGCCCACACAGACTCTGCTGAGCTCCTGCAGTGTAGATTTAACAACTCCTCCACCACCACGGGGAGAAAAGAGAAAACACGCGTGGCCCAAATCTCTCTGCTCAGTGATTCTGAGTTGTTTATTTAAGTGTATTTATGCTAATTTCATCTGCTATCCATTTTCTTGTGAGTGGGTATGACTTTTCCCTAACAAAATGGCAAAGAATTACTTATAAGTTAATAGAAAATTAACTGCAATAGAAAGTAATAGAAATTTAACTGCAGATACAGTTGATACTTCACATACACTTCAAAATACCCTAAATTTGAATTGGGACATATACTCCAGGTTCATGTCTAACTTTATTACATAAAAGGTGAACAATTTTTATTTTATTTTTATTTTTTTGAAATGTTCCCCCTGCTAATGTTTGAATACCTTGGCCACTAGGCAAGAAACAGATAAACCACTGGATGGGTCAACTGAAAAGAAAAATGGTCTAACTTACATTGATCTGCTAATAGATCTCTACAAGCAATCACGCAGACACGCACACACACACAATAACTGGGAACTGCAGCAGCTTATCATTTACAAAATGACAGAGTACTGGATAATATTTCAGAAACAGATTTTTTTCTTTTAAATTGTTTACTACACTCTGATATTGAAGCTGTATTCCCACTTTACACCTGTATACATGAAAACCCTAGTTTCACAGTATCCCCCTAATCTAGTGAAAGTCATCACATTACTTATGAATACACAGGACTCATATACCAAGCCTGCTTTCTTCTCTTATTAAAAGCAGCAAAATACCATCATTAGAATCAAACATTATCTAGAAGTCTAGAAATGTTCTTCTATAACACCTATTCTACTAGTTTACTATGGATATTAATTGTATTTTAGGGAGTTAGTGTCTGTTGAAATTGTTTCATGAAGAGGAAAGAGGCTGAAATGTAGGGGATAGTCATTTAGAAATTGCAGCAATATTTTATTTGTTTTCCAGTTTTCTTGGATTGAGCTGAATTCTGTGACATTGAAACATCATTTTAAGCGTGCCGATGTTTCTGAAATACCTTAAGATATAATTTTGGAAAGATCTTTAGCATATATTTTCTTTTTCCAAAAAACACTCTTTATAACTCTTTATCAACAGCTCTATGAACAAGGAGCGAGAAATATATAGACATGGGGGACTGGAAACATCAGCAGAAAATAACCATGTATGTATTTATTTATTTTTTAAATGTAACGCTAGCTAGTACTAGTAGAGGAAATAATCTGAAACATAAGGACTGAATATAGGGAAAAGCCTGGAAACAGCAACCCTGAATGATTCAGAAGTGAAAATAAATATTAAATGTGGCTGGACAGTTTATAGGAATAACTTCGCTTGTTTAAGGTCAGAATCAATCACTGAACAGACATTGAGCATTCAAAAATATTTTTTTGTGACCATATTCCACTTTATGGACTACACACAATTTTTCTGCAGTAATAAGGGCCTCAAGTACTTGCTATTCAAGGCATGTGATCCATCATTTAAAGTGTTTGGTACCGATTCACACACTGTCTGGATAACTCCCAAAGCAACACAGAAGTCTTTAAAGTTGGCCGTACAAATGTTCCAATGTAAACAAACAGACTAGCTGAGATCCTTCCGCAAATCAAAAAAAATTAGCAAACTGCTTTTTGTTGCTCCAAATTTTGACTTTTTATTTGTTTGCCTCTTCCTCTTTGCAATGCCCTTTTACATAGTTCTGAAGACTGATAATGTTCCCCCTAAATTTTCTCTTTCAACTAAAAAACCCAAACTCTGACCTACAAGGAAGTAGGAGAAGTCACAGATCTCTGATCATTCTGCTTGTTGTGTTCTGAATCCTCCCTAATTCGTACACATCCTTCTAGAATCAGGATGCCTGAAGCAGGTCCTTGTCAGCACTGAGCAAAGTATGAATATTTGCACATGTAGGAGGACACCTTTTTGCAGAAACTGTCATGCTGTAAAGGCACTGTGTTATACGAACAGAGAGAAAGTACCCCAAATTTTCAGAAGGTGAACACCAGAATTGGTCTTTTTTCAGTTTAAAGAAAAGAAATTTTCTCCAAATATCCATAACCTATGCCTTTGGTTTATTCAGCCCAAAGTTTTAGGAACCAACTGAATGGTAGGTAATGAATAGTCTATCAAAGAAATGCACTGCACCCATTTCATTACTGCATCAACCCTGTATAGGACAGCAACATCTGTATATGCATACATCTAAATACATGCACTCACACATACCACTGCTAAATCAAATAATTACATGTAAACAATACTCAAAAGCTTGTATTTGTTCTTATACAAAAAGTCATAGATTCTGTCCTCATACATAATATCATCATAGAATCATAGAATGGTTTGGGTTCGAAGGGACCTCAAGGATCACCTAGTTCCAACCCCCTGCCATAGGCAGGGACGCCACCCACTAGATCAGGTTGCTCAGGGCCTCATCTAACCAGGTCTTGAACACCTCCAGGGATGGGGCATCCACAGCTTCTCTGGGCAGCCTGTTCCAGTGCCTCACCACCCTCTGAGTGGAAAAACTTCCTTCTGACCTCTAATCTAAATCTCCCCTCTTTTGGTTTAAAACCATTCTCCCTTGTCCTATCGTTATCCACCCGAGTAAAGAGTCCTTCTCCATCCTTTTTATAAGACCCCTTCAAGTATTGAAAGGCTGCGATGAGGTTACCCTGGCGCCTTCTCTTCCATAGGCTGAACAGCCCCAGCTCTTTCAGCCTATCTTCATAGGAGAGGTGCTCCAGCCCCTTGATCATCCTTGTGGCCCTCCTCTGGACCCGCTCTAACAGCTCCACATCCTTCTTGTGCTGGGGGTTCCAGACCTGGACGCAGTACTCCAAGCAGGGCCTCACCAGGAATGTGGAAAATATTATGCCATGAAACGTTATTTGGGGGCACTGAGAAAGTTGAATATTTATGTTCACTAAACACCCTTGAACCTCCTTCTGTAGCCAGTGTGTGCAGTGCAGATATTTCAAAATGACACAAATATAACTGCTTTCCTATTTTACTTACTAACCAATCTATAGATCATGACTGGCTTCCGACTCTTGTTTTCAACCAAATAAATTAACATGTATTCTGGAGGTACCTCCACCAGTCAGTCACCCTTGGGATGCACTGTTTCCTTTTCCCCATCCAAAGTTAAGTCAAACAAACAAAAAAAGTCTCTTGAGGACCCTCCTTTTTCCTGCTTCTCACAAGTCTGGAGAAAAATATGCTGAAGCAACATGAGCTCAGGTGTGCTCACAAAGACTTCTGTTTTGACTGACAAGAAAGATTATATGGATATACTGATGTCTTTTGTTTTTTTGACAGAATTACTACAGAATCTAAACATTATCCAGGGCTTCTGATAGGATCAATTTTACTTGCAGAGAATATATTGGTAAGTTCTGCATATTGCCTCTCCAAGATTTGCCTTCTTTTTTTCTTTCTTTTACTATTTTTTTCCTCTTTTTTTTTTTTTAGCAACTTCAACCCCCAGCCTAAAACCCATTATAGGGACCCTATCCACAGCAAACGAGCACACAGTGCTCTCTAAAATAATTTTAAAAATCCAGCATCTCTGAAGCACAGCTACATTCAAATCCTCAAGACAATTAAACACCAAAGTCAGTTGTCATCTTGGAAAATTGTAAACTTTAAAAAAAGTTATGAAAAAAGTAATAGTATAAGCAAATTTTTGGAGTGCAATCTGATATTGGCTCTGTCTCGTCTCTTTCTGTAGATTATTCAACAATCAGAAGCTTTGACCAAGTCCACTTCTCTCGTTCTCATGAACTTCACCCTGAAGTTTGCTGTTCCAGAATCATAAAGCTGGTCTACAGAGACATGGTTGGAAAGACCTGATGGAAACTGGACCTCACTACAACAAAGTCTTACACTGAACACCATGAAAAACAGAATAAAATCATTTTTTGCTAACTGTTATCACACAGTGGTGATTGTTGTTACTGTACTACTTAACTACCTGCATTACAGAGGGATGAAAAATTAAAATGCTTTTGCAGGGCAGAGGAAATGAGGTCAAGGGAATAGAATCAGAAAAGAAAGCGTAAGACAAAATCTGTAACAATTTTAAAACAACCTTAAACAAATTGCGCAAAAATTAATCTTCCTTCCAAAAAAAAAAAAAAAAAAGTGCTTTCGAGCTGCCTGCAACTTCATCCCAGTTTCATTTCTTTTATTTACTGTAACTATGGAAATGTTAAAAAATTTCATTTGCTTCAGACAACCTGACTGCAATTTAAAAAATATTTCCTAACTCTCCAGCATGGAAACAGTATGAATGTATGTAAACAGTATGCATTTGCTTCCAGCAATGCAACTTACCTTTGGAGATTTAAATATAATAGCTTAGCAGAAGAGTACTCTGCTGTGATTTTCTTGCTTCCATAATACTAAGCAAAAAAACTTCAACTAATATGAATGTGTTCTTAAAGAAAAGTTATGGAGAAAACCAGCTGAAGGTTCCAAATCATTAACAAAGTACATGTGACAATGTCTTCCTCATCCAAAACCACACATCATAAAAGCCTGAGAAAGGCTGCAGCCATGGTATTTCCTCTGCCACCAGAATAGCACAGAGAATCCTGTGAGAAAGTCTATTCTCATTGTTCCTGAATCAGATGGTATAAATAAGCATCTCTGACTTCAGCTGGCTATCCAAACCAGAAACTGAACAAGGACTTACCCCCAGAAATTCTCTGGAATGGTCAGATAGGATTTTATCAGATAAACTATGATAAACAATGGCACAGACACACAAATACATGATAGCAAGTTTGTCAGCATTTTACACCAAATTCCTCTTCCCTGAAAGGTTCACTATTCAGAGTTACTTCACCTTTGTTGCATGCTAAGAACACACAGATAGGAGTAGACAAACAGCATCTGACTTGCAGAAGAATCTACTGCTTTGCATAGTCAACAGTGCATGTCTGACAGTTCATCTCTAAGGATCTCTGGGACAAATTGCTCTAGAAGTGTTGCTGAGAAGCCCAATGGAGCTACAGGGAGCTTATTCCATTCATATAAAAAAAATAAAAAAATAAAAGAATAAAAAGCTTGTTTAATTGGCATAAACTTCATCTGAGTTCTGTGGGACAAAACAATTTTGGCTTAATGCTTATTCAAATGTTAAACACACAAACATTAAACTGTTTGAGAAAAAGTAACACTTGGACAGTCTTTCCAGTCCAACATAAATAGAAATAAATGCTTTAAGATATCAAGTGCCTGTGCATCTGGATGGAGCAGAAAGGCTTTCACATAACATGCTCTGCTTAGAGAAGAAGCTTCAGTAGTTCAGTCTGCCTTTTCCTGTTGCAACTGGGTGAACGACAGATCCTAGCTAGCAGAGCTTTTGTACTTTTGTAAAATAAACAAGACTGAACTGAGCACTCACAGAAATAAAACAATGTCAACTTCTCTATAAATTAAAAAAATGTAATATTGAGCTCTGGCTTGGAAATGGTACTAAATGGTACCATTTGGAAATGGTATAAGCAGGTTGATAAACAGTCTAGAAGTATTCTGGTACAAGAAAGCCACATTGTTAGCTCAGTGACTTAGAGCAGAGGTCTGTGCATCTCCCATAGGAGAATGTAGGGTCTATACTTCTTGAGTAGTGGAAGCACACTCCTGTTACAAAGCTATGACAGTTCTGGACACTTCATCCCTCTGACATGAATATCAGAACTATACTTGGTCTGCACTAGGAGTGAATTCTCTGATTAATCACATACAATATGCTCTTTTTTTTTTTTTCTCTCCAAAAGCTCCTCTTAATTTCTAGGCCAAAGGAAGATCAGAGATGGGGAAAACGGGAAAATCCTTTCTGCAGGTTGGTTGGTGGGTTGCCACTAAAGTCTATCCAAGACACAGACACAAATGACAAACAAGTTTATCATTATCATCTTGAATGCAAAAGGTCTTGGTTAAGTAGGCGATGAGCTTACTCTCTTGTCACTGGTTTGTCTAGTATAACTCACTGCATTACAGTGCATTAACAAAGGCTATTAGAGCTTTGAATAGAATTTCAAGAAAAATAGCCAACATTGATCTAACTCCTCCAGTTTTAACAGGAGCAGAGGAACACACTTAGAATGTATGTGTTATGCAAAAGGAGACAAGTTAATAAAACCAAGGAGATTATTATAAACTTCAAGGAGTTGTCTTGACCGAATTTCTGCTTTCAGGAAAACACCTTTGGCTGTCCAGAATATATTACATAGAAATGATTACTTTCTTCTCATTCTTTCACAGTCGTGTTCTGAATGTTCAGAAGGAAAGAGCTTTTTCCAGATGAAACACCCCCCAAAAAAAGAGTAAAAGTACAAAGCACCACTTTGGGAATGTATGCAAACATGACAATGTGTCATGAAGCACTTGTTCTGTATTCCTTTTCTCCTCCTGATGAACATGCTGGCAAGCAAATTTCTTACTTGATAATACGCTGATACTTTGAAAAAGCTTAGGAACACTGAAATATACTTGAGTCTGGTATCTGTCCACCAACACAGTGAGGAAAAACTTTTCATCCATACCAGAACTTTTAACCTAGATATTGCCCAGTGGTAATGTCTTCAGTGGTTTTCCATGAAAGACCTGAGAGACAAGCTGAACAGATCATTCAAATGTCATCTTAATCACCATGTTGGTGTGAACTCTGAGTACTTGTTTCCAGAGTTCACTGCTCTTTTGGAAATTCATTAAAGTACTCTGTTAAAAAAAAAAAAAAAAGAAAAGAAAGAAAATGAAAAAAGCATAGGAAATAGCTGTAGTAGTTCATAACTTACGTGAACTTAAGTTTATGGTTCCTGGGAACAAGTTAGAATGATTTAACATCTACACTAGAAAAGAATAATGGATACACTGAACTGAGAACCGAAGATCAATAGACGTAAGACTGCTTACAACTTTATCAATTGTAGAAAGAATGGAATCAATGAAACACTTGCAAATGGCACCAAGCTGACAGGTTGTCTTTTCTAGACACCCCATAGGCCATGCTCTGATCTATTATAGCCAAGCCTGAAAAAAAAGACTCTAGGATTGAAATGAAAGTCCACTGAAATCCATGCAAGCCCCACCAGTCATGGCTGTGTTTTCACTCCTGTTTTGCCATGGTACAAGTGATATCAGAAGCTGGCCTGCTACCTTTACACGGTATTCTCAGGAGTTAAGATAAATAATGTAAGTGTCTCCTCCAACACTAAAATTCGATGCAATTTGAAGAAAGTATGGGTTGTTACTATAATGTGTTTTAGGTGTTCTCTGCAAACTTTTCCTTTCCAGGACAATTTAGGCCCATTTTAAATTTCAAAAAAATTCTCAGTTGTTAGTCTTTAAAATATTTCACCAATGGCCAAATATGCAATTGAGCTACTTTTTCCTCAGTCCTGAAGAAAATACTATTATGATGTTTGGGATCAAATTCCTATGGTTTAATGATAGTAATACTGGGCAGTTTGAACATTATTCAAGATAATTTAATTGTCTCCATAGGGCTTTTTTTTGTGCAGAAGGGTGTGGAGGGGCAGGGAATAGAATTCATTAATGATGCAATTAAGGTAGCAAAAAATGTTCATTATTTCAAGACTAATTGTGTAGGGACAAAGCAAGCGATATCTATGAAATAAGGCATGAGACCTGTGTAGTAGAGATGCATTAGAAAACACCAACATCTTATTCAAATTCTGGTTCGCTCCCTTTTTAACTTAGGTGTCACTGGGGCAAGTATTTCCTTTGATCGGAAATATATTTTCCCAAGGATGCTATATTTCATCTGAAACAGCACAAATTAGCTTCCTAAAATAAAAAAAAACACTATATAATCTTTTGGCAAAGAGATTTAAAAGAATACATATTACAGCCAAAATGTGTGCCACTTGGCTTCATTAAATAAACTTTCAGGAAACTTATTTAAAAGAAAAATACTCAAAACCCACACAGAGAATGCATAATACTGCCACCAAGCACATTCTGGTGGAACTGAAAACGAGTCTTATTTAATCCCCAATCATATGTTAAAAGTTAAGACTTTCATTTGTAATCTTGGTTACTTTTCAGAAATGCAAACACTCTAGATTTGAATACACGGACACTTTATCAACTTTGATCATCCCCTTGGCCAATGCCCCCATCTCTTAAAAGCAGGTGAACTGAAAAACAACTGATCTGAACTCTTCCACAGTATGAGCAGCACTACTCAGTGTTATTGTACTATAGCATAGGATCACGGGATCATTTCATTTGGAAGGGACCTCAGCAGGTCTCTAGTCCAATACCCTGCCTGAAGCAGGGTCAGCCTTGAGGTCAGACCAGGCAGCCCAGGGCTTTATCCAGTTGGTTCTTGAAACCCTCCAAGGACAGAGCCTGCACAGCCTCACCAGGCAACCTGCCCTGTGTCTCTCGTCTTCCCATGATGCATCACCGTAAAAAGCCCTGCTCTGCCTTCTCAATAACCCTCCCATAGGTACTGGAGGCTGCTGTTTGTTAGGTCCCCTCAAAGCCAATTGTTGTCCAGGCTGAACAAGCCCTGTTCCTGCAGCCTCTCCTCACAGGGCAAGTGCTCTAGCCCCCAGGACCACCTCAGTGGCCCTGCTCTAGACTTGCTCCAGTTCATTGATAGCTTTCTTGCACTGGGAGGCTCAAAATTGGACATAGTATTCTAAATGTGGCCTAGTAAGCGCTCAGTATAAGGGAATAATCACTTTCCTTGAGCTATTGGCTGTGCTCCTATTCCTACAGCCCAAGATACTGTTGGCTTTCTTTGCTGCCAGGGCCCACTGCTGGCTCCTGTTCAGTTTGCTGTCTATCAAGACTCTCCCATATTTTCAGCATAACTGCACCCCAGTCAGTGAGTTCCCAACCTTTATATGTTCAATCTGGCTTATGCTATATCATATACCTTCTAGAAGAACAGCCAGTCTAAGTTAACATTGCCAGGCACGTCTCTTAAAAATAAGCATCTTTATTCTGTTTTGATATAGTAGGCATGAAAATCAGCTAACACATCCCAGTGGAAGTTCCAGAGATGACATACAGACATAGGAAGACAGTAAATACAGGACATAAACAATGCAAGCAATTGTAGGCTGGATGGATTGATCTAATACTAGCAGCTTTGGACTGCATGCCCTTTTCTCTGGTGGACGCAATACTAAACAGAATCAGCACAGGCAAGATGCATGCAGAATGACATCAGTTATGCCATTCATTATGTCATCAGCTACACTATGTTCTGTATCAATTCTTTTTTTTTTCCTCAATTCTGCCTTTATCATGTTGTGTGCTAAAGGATGAACTTTGTCATACAGATGAAAACACTGGTTGAGGTAGGCAGGTGCTCCTTTCACGCTCACATTTAGTCCTTGGTGTATGCTTATCTAGGGTGCAAGATGTTCACTTTCAAAATGTATCCTGATTCTGTATCTTATGTTGGATTGGCATACAGAGATGTGTAGCCAGACCACCTCTGTGACCCTAATCTATAGATACAAATCTGAAAATGGACAGACATTCTCAGTAACATGGAAAAAAATGAATTGAAAACTGTTCACTCTCTCCCCTTATTCTCCCCTCTAGGTTTGTGAGTCTTTACTGTGAAAAAGACAATGCTCTATAAAAACTGCAGCACTGTTGCACTTAATTGTCTAAAAGGCAGATTTGCTGGAAAGACTTTGGATAGAACTTACAATGATGGGAAGCACAACAGAAGACAGAATGTTGCCTGAAACCACAGGTTAATAAAGAATGATTTCTCCACTTGATCAGCAGTATACATGTCATTGGTCCTACAGTCAAATAAAATTAAAAGAAGAATACATTTCCGTGAGGTTGGTATAGGTTAACGGAAATTTACCTGTAAACTGGTCAGAATATTTTTCTATTAACCAATGTCACAAAGAAACTTTGAAACTTTTTTTTTTTTTTTAATTATGGTGTTTTTAAAATTACATATGAAAGTTGGAAGAGTTAACTTCTACCTCGTGAGGTTACTATTACCTGTATTATCCTGCTTTACATTCGGAGGTGTCTCTAATTATATCTGGTTTGTGTTTAAGAAAAACATTAACACCTTGATTCTGACAGCTCGTTTTCTGCCATCACCATGCTATGTAACTGTTTTAGAGACCCTCCTCCTTTGGTAATACCACCGAACAGCAAGCAGCCACCTAACTGAGCTGTTGCTGTGATGATACATAAATCATGATTTATTCATAGAGTCAAACTCTCCATCCATTCAGGTTGATTCTTTTTGCATCCACTGCCAACACGTCTCGCCACATTTACTTCAGCTGAGCTACACTCAAACTGGGAGTAATCACTTAGTGCCGTTATTGGAATAAATGCAGGAATTTTGGCATCTCTCCTTTTAGAAGATCTACAGTAAAATGCTTCTCTACTACAGCTGTAGTTTTAACCTGTATTACAAGGATAGTGCCACCTCTGTTAATAATTCTTCTTTTCCATACGCTTTGTATGCCGGAACAAATGTAGTTTAATAGAAGACTGACTGAAGAGCAAAATGCCTAACATGACTGTAGAAATATAGCAACTACCATAACAGTTTTGTCCCCGTTAGTGATCTGTGACCTGGGTCATAATTGTAACATGCTACCTGGATACTGCTGGGTATAGCAACACTCTGTGTAGTAACACTTCTGCCATAAGACAGCTGCAAAGGCTGCCTGGGGGAATCCTGTTGTAGGACTGTTGCCAAATCTGCTAAACAGTAAGAAAGTGCCAGGGCACTCTAACCCTCCATGGAAGAGTTCAGAGTTCCCAAGTGAATCTTAGTGTATTTCAGGAGATTTTGTATAGAGCCTTAGTGAAGCCACAATAAAAAGGTTAGTTGAATTCTGCCAGATGATCATCTTGCTCTATGAACCCTCGCTGAATCATATTAAATACAGTAGTTCTTAATTGAGCAGGTATGCTTCCCAAAAGCATAGTAAAACACTCTAAGTCTAAGGTACTTTCATGAAGCTGATGCCCTTACTAACAGTCCTACTCTGCACTACAGGTATAACCCTACTATCAAATAATGCAAATACCTGATATGGATTTTGGATGTGCTAAAAGCACAGACTGCCCCAAACAATTCTTGGAAACTCATGGCAAACCAATCTCGACATTTCAGGGTAAGAATGCAGCAAGGAGACTAGAGCATTGAAAGTACTCTTGAAAGGATAACTATTTTTTAAAGGTAGATGGAAACTGACAGTTTTAGAAAAGTTGGACATTGCTCCTGGTCAGCTCCTGGTCATTGCCTCCTTCCAGCCATGTGTCCACATTGAACTTACTTTCCAGCCTGGCAGTGTGCCCTGAAATCCAGTTAATCATGTGACAACCTAAATCAAATTTCCCACAGAGATTTTGGTAAAGTTTTCACCTACTAAAAATCTCATTAGGGAAGATAAACAATGCAGTGACTAGAAAATTACATGACTACACCTAACTCTCTAGTCTTATCTAGTAATCTTCCATATAATCACATCATGGTGGTGCTTTAATAATCATTAATATAGTCTAATACTTTTCATCTATTTTATCTGTTGATAAGTTTAATATTTGTAAAGTGCTTTAAGATTCCCTGAAGGAAAGAACTAAAGTAAAACCTCCTTAATTCTTCTCTTCTGGAAGTATAAAAAGATAAGGTTACCCTTGAGTCTTTCGTACATTAGGACTTCTGATTACTGTGCACAACCAATAGTACACGGGACTTAATACTGAGTTCACTTGAGTATTGACTTGCTTCTGAAAAGTGGCACTTAGCATCTGAAGCTTAAATAAAGTCAACCTACAGATAGTCCCCTACATTTAAGCTTTTGTTTCCAAGAAAAAAGTAGCTTGATCTTTAGAAGGTAGAAGAAGCATCCACTGATTTTAAAAAGGACTACAGAAAGGCCAGCAATTTTGAGACAGTGAGAATAGTTAATCATTAAATAAGAACTCAGGGATAAGTCATTAAATGAGTAAATATCTATTTACTCTAATTTCTGAAAATCTTGACCTAGATTCCTATAAGTACAAAACCAATCAGATGTTAGATGAGAATTCCAGCTTATGTGCATCATTTAATCAACCAAACCATCACAAGGTGCCCATGCCTGAACTAATTATTACATAACCTCATTGTTGTAACTTGTACCATTGCTGACCCTATTCCTACCTTACCTTTACTTAGTGTAGCCTTCCTAAAAGTGTATCGTAATCTCTTCAGACAAGAGAACTCACCTCTACATAAGAATTGTAAAAATACATTGGGTGCAGCAGAAATAACAAAAATAACATGACTTTTCTTGGTAATTAGTTGCAACAATGTAGAAAGTGCCCTATCCAACAGCAACCTGATACCTGTAAGAAACCACAGCAATTTAAACCGTCCAATGTCTTGACCATTCTGAATCTCAGAGTCTGTATCACCAAGGTTATGCAGCTACTTCTGCCACTTAATACTGAGAGTTGCATGCAACTCAATTTGTCCTGGTCAACTCACCCACTCAATACTTATTTAAAAAAAAAAAAGGGGGGGGGGCTCATTATAATCAAGAGAAAGGGAGAAGAAAAACAAGGAAGTAAATGTTACTCTGAGTCCATCTTAAGAGTTAATCTGCATTCCCAACAGAAATATCTTTGGACTCGAGACCTATTTACACTGATCATAGCATATATATTCAGATCTCAAAATACAGACGCAAGAGCCTAACACTGAGAACAAATTCACGATATTGACAGAAGTGCCCTGGTTCTATTAAGGATCTCATACCTCTTCACACAGAGACGAGTTTGGCTCTTCAGTGCAAGAAGTGGTATATAATATATCCGATCCTCCATCACCTTCACTATAATCTTGTTTATCTCAACTCTGTAAATTCAGATTCTCTTTCATTTCTGTGCCTGGTCCTCCCCAGATTTTTAATCAGGATGCATCTCTAGCCTCTCCCTTGATTTCACACCACTGTCCTCCTCTTCCTGTTCTATCTTTCTGGCTTTCTCCACTCACAAATGTTCCAATATGACACAGGTTTTACTTGTGTATTATGGTAAATAATACCAATCGAGGTCCAAATGCCTCACTCAGGGACTTGTGCAAATTCAGACGCAGTGCACTCCAGATGGGAACAACTGCCTGTTTCAGCTCCAGGAGCCAGTGTCTGGACCCTGTGCCACCCACTCTTCCATGCCCTGAAAGCAGTGAATGAGTTAAAATGAACAATGAATAATTTTACACAGAAACCACCAGGAATGTGTATTCCTACTGGTTTGTCTTTTTGGCTACATTTGTCTTTTGAGAATACCAGTTGGGAAAATTGTTTAGAACTCGGACACAGGGAACAATAAAACCGCTAAACTAAACTGCTAGAAAGTCAGAGTGTAGATGGAACATGTTACAGCTGCGTCAAGGAAAAGCTGGGTAGCACAGCACAAGAGAAACTTAGGAGGGTTCCAGAGTTGTGATCGAGTAGACATTTGGAACATAAAGCAACTGTTTCTTCACAGCTATTCCTTCTTAGAAAGGGAAACACAAGCCTTTCTGATAACTACTTTGTGTTATTATTTCACTGCTGTAAAAATCTTTCGAGGAGACTAAGTGAGACCTAGTAGCATTATAACTGTAACCAGGATAATGCACCAGATTTAGAGAAACAAATACAGTAGAAAAACTTCAGATAACTAAATAATTTAAAAACAAACAAATCCAACACTATTTCTCCTGTAAATGCCATTCAGCTTGCTTTTCCCCCCTCCCTCTGTCCCCAAAGAGCAAAAACCTACTGTACAATGCCTTCTGAAGGCTGTCTGCCTGCTATCCTTACTGCCCACCTACCGTAGGGAGCAGCTCCTCCCACCTGCACATAAAAGCCAAGTGCATGCTACCAGCAGCTGATCAGAGCACTTTCTCAGTCCTCCACTGTTTTGAACCAGTGATCTTCTCTCCTTGGATCTTGTATACTCAAGGTAAGATTACTGCTACTTCAGGTTTCTGTTCTAACCAGCTATTGCAAGGAAGTCTTAAAGTGAACTCTAGCATTGCCTTGCTGGGTGGTGCTGGCAGGGTGCTTTTTTTTTTTTTAGATGGAGTGTCATCTGACAGTTAAGTTAGTAACAATCTGTTGTTTTAGCAATGAAGTAAGAACAGATCTTCCTGGGAAACATTGTGTGGCTGAGAAATGGTCTCCTCTCCCTTTCTGATAGATTTTGAAGAGATTAATATATCCAGACCAATTCTAACAATTTATTATCCCTCTTAATAGTCTTCCTCTCAGTCCAAAGTTATCAAAAAGAAGTACACTTTAAAGCTGCCTTAAGTTCATTGTAAAAAAAAAAATGCTTAGTGCGAATGTGAACTCATAGTGCTATCTCAAGGATTCTTTTTTTTATGATTATTAGTACTACTGTTATTTACAAGCCAGATTGAGCCAGTCTTGAGATTGAAGTGCATCTTCACAGGTTTCACTGCCTTTAAAAAAAAAGCATAGTTGAACTTATGCCCTCACAGAAGCACAGTTAGAAGGCTGACGGAGTTCACTATCTGGTACCAAATATGCTTAAAGTACACATTTCACAAGCAAAATTCTGTTTCTTGGAACAACAGACTTTGTATCTCTATGAAATCTGCAGATCAGTTTGAATTATGTTTTGTCAACAGTTTGCCTACATAGGTATTTCTAATGCTACAGGAAGGAATAGTTAAATGTTTCATGCAGACAGCTGCTGAATAGTTGAAACATTAAAATATAAGTGCTTTCAAAACTACGTTTGCACTCCCCTCTATTCCTCTGTCCATCCCCACAGAGATTAATCTATTCGTGACTAGTAGCAGTCTCTCATGTTATGTGAATCAGTGTACTTTTAACACACAGTCACCTGTTTAAAGAAATTCCATCACAGAAATCCTATTCCTAGAATACCTCTCCCCAGTGCTCAGAGATGAGGGAGAGCATGAACTACCAAACACAAGCAGTGAATGCTGACTGTAAATAGTTTGTTTATACTATATGTAATACATTCTGCAGTTAGAGTGACGTTTTCTTTTTGAAAGCCAAACAATTCTCTTCCTACATTGACTCTTTGTTAATCTTTCCCCAAATAAAGTCTTTTCTAAAAAAGAATTATGTCCACACATAGCTGTACTCACATTAGCTGCAACATTTTAAGCTATAACTCTGTATAACATCAGCAGAACTCTGCTCAAAATGCCCTTTTCTGCACACTCCATGAGTGTTTTTTCTGTATTTTACATGTTATTTGTTGTACCTAATGGAGAAAAAAAGCAAACATTGCCTTCAGCTATTTGCCTGGAAGATTACATAAGTATCTTAAAAAAAAGTAACTATTCAAAAACAAAGTACAGTACTTTCTATAGCAGGCTTACAGTAAAACTATATTTGCATCCATGTAATCCATGCAAGTTGCCCATAGAAGATTTGAGGAAAACCCATTGGGTTCTATTCTATAACAGGCATTCTGTCTCTGAGCTACAAAATTTTACTCTTTAGTTAACATCAGATTTTTATAGCAAACCTCCCTTCCCCCTCCAAAAACACTCCTCTTATAAAGCACAGATAGGTGATTTTAAGTGCAAAGCACACAGAATTTACATCTAAAATCTGGCAGTAAAGCCTCATTGTTCATACAAAATTTTACTCTATCAGATATATCAATTTCTAACAGTGCAATTTTCAATTAAAAAATTTCAAAAAAATGCATTTGTCACAAGAAATATGTATATAGCAAAATACCTTTTATTAAAGCCTGCTGTGAAATGTAATGTTTTGGCATTTCAAAAATGGATTGCAGGGCATATTAAGAAGACTCCATTGAAAGGAATGTGTCTAATTTAGATCAGAATCTCCTCTGAGCAATTTCCCTCTTAGGCTGAACAGATAATTCAGCTGAGCATCACTCTGCAGCAGAGCATGAAGGGAAATTGCAACCAGCATGTCTCCCAGAGAACTTAGATGTCTATAAATGCCTTTATTGACTTATAAAAAGGAGATTCAGATGAGCACATAAGATCAAAATGTACTGATATTAAGATAAAAATACAATATCACTTTAAAATAGTGCTACAACCACAATGAAAAAAAAAAAAGCAAGTCAGTGGGAAAAAAAGGAATTCAGATTTTTTGAGTAATGACCATAATGTTTTAAAGCAACAAAATAAAGGTAAAGAGACTATATTAATTTTCAGCCATAGACCAGTAAAGTGTTAAGCAGGCATGCTCAGCTGCTTCTCTTGGGGTTGGCACTTACAGGTTTTTTTAGGTCTTCATTTAGGGTATAAATGCCCTGTGAAACTACTAGAATAATTCCCACTGCTGTTAAAAGTGCTAGGCTAGATACCTAGAAAGCGTATACCTGTACTAGATACAGGATAAATTTATCACTGACTACTTATTCAGTGGCCTGCCATTAGCACTGACTGTGAGACATTCTGATCTTCATGAATTTATTTTCACCACCTCTTTGTGAGGCAGAGATATGTTTCCTCTGGCCATTCTGATACTAAAAACATGGACTGTTTTGCTCATGGTCACAGTGAAAATTCATTGCAGAGGAGAGAGTCAGATTTAGCTCTTCTGGGTTCCAGTCCAGCACTTTAATCCCAAGCTTCATTTTGTATTCAGCCTTATCAAGTCCACCCCTTTGCATCTGATCTGTCTTTGTATGACTCCTTAGGGCTGAACAGCAGGGAGAGTTTCAGTGTAAATTCTTGAGAGAATCTAATTCAATCCTAACACTTTGGATCTTCCTTTGAAACCATTTACAAACCCTTAACAGGACTTGAAACTCATCCCTGGAGGGAAAAATAAATAAATAACCAAATGACCACCCCTTTCTTACTCTCTGGGGTTAGCTAAGACTAACCCACTCTTGTCAGAATGGGAAAGCAAAGATCCACTGCCATGGGCCAGAAATGACAGGCAACACCTAACCATAAGAGTTCAATCTTAGCAACACAAGATTGGTCTTGCGAATGCTGCATTATCAAAAACAAAACAAAACAAAACAAAAAAAACCTATGTTGATGCTTTATGGAGAAGATAAACAGGAGTGATAAGGACTAGAAAAAGAATGATCAATGGTCATATCACTACCTGCAACAGAAGGTAGGACAATTGTCACATGTACGCGAGTGAACCTGCAACGCAGCCCTTTCAGCCCATTTGCTCTATGTCTTGCTATATATCCTAGGGGAGGAAAGATTATGTTTTATCCCTGAAGCCTAAATATATCTCTGTATTTTCCCTCACTCTTTTGGCTTTCCAATCATCCTAGTGCATTGGGTTCCTTCCTCCCACATGGAGATAATTTTTAATTTTCACTAGTGTCATGTTTCTAGAAGAACAATGGTTCAATGGCCTTACTGTAGTGAGGAACAAGAAAAAGACAAAAGCATAGAGATGGATTGTTCCGTCTTTGATTAAAACCAACAAATATCTGTATTTTAACTGTACAGAAGTTACCTTTACCTCTTCACTTACACAAAACCCTAGCAAGCATATGTTTCCTTTTTATGGCTTTCCCTCCAAGAGAAAGTGAGATCTGTTCTTTGTGCTAAGAGAATTCTGCTTCAGCAAAAGTTGTGGAGCTCTGTGTGTTTAAAAAGATAATGATGAGTCCTGGTTCTGAAGCCTTTTGTGGGTCTTGTGCAATAACTGTGCCTATTCTCTGCACACATCAGTAAACAATTGTGCTTGGTCTCCCCATACTCCTGAAATGTTGGATGTGTTTCTGTAATTGTCTTGATGTGTAATGAATTTAATGTCTCATAATTGCACTGCAGGGGATTAATACCACTATGCAGTCTAGGGACATCTTTTGATGATTAAAACTTCTTCATGCAAGTCCACATTTCATAGCAAAAGCAAGATGAATGCAAGTCTGTTGCTTCTTGAATGGCAGGTGAAATTGTTGAGGGGTGACATATAATGGAGTCAGTAAGAATCAGTGCCCTCTCCTGGTTAGAAAAAAAATGTATAAGGCAGCCCTATGAGAGTGTTTATCAGTTCCCTCTGCTGGCTACAAAGCCCACAGCCAGATGAGCAGCTGTGTTTGCGGAGGCGAAGGTCTTAAGTTCTATTCCCAGTGCTGTGTGCATGTGGTAAACTGATGACTGTGGTGTCTGTGCACGTATGTGGACATCATTATTCATAGGGTCTCATTAGCAACTACACTGAGTTCAACATGAGGGCACTCAAAAATAATATGGAGTTCCTGGGAGGTAAAACTTTCCACTTAGGATCTGAGAAGCACACTAGCAGCTACACCATTCATAATACTACACAGCAATAGCATCCTTCTATTATGTATCATACGCTACATTCATATTCACACCTTGCTTTTTTTGACCTCTTCAAGACAAGTATGCCTGTGTTCACTACACTCGGTTTAGACCTGTCTGGCCAGTTATCACAAATGTTCATGGCAACCCCAAATTACAACACTTCTGAAGGTCAGCTTCTGAGAACACCACATTTGCCAGAAAGAAATACATGGTACCAACAAGACCACCTAAAACAAAACAAAAAACAAAGATAACCTAAGTAGATCTTTTCCATTCTCTTTGGAAAAGGCCTATTTAATTTGGTTATGCAACTGGAGAAACAGGTCATATAATTTATGCAGCTACTCTGAAACAAAGTTGAGATGAAAAAACTAAAATATATTGCAAACTTAAGAGAGAGTTTTTATTTTAAATAAACATCCATGCCACTAAAAAATGAAGAACTCCTGGTCAGGTATCCCAGTTCACTTCAACTCCTAGGAATCTATCACAGCAACATATAGGATACACAAAACCTATTCTATTAGAGGCAGAATGAGTCAGAACTAACAGCCTGACATACTAGAAAACAACATATTAAAAGTCAGGGTTTTTTAAACATCTGCAGCATGTTTCCTGCTAACTAAAAAAGCAGCCACTCTTTCTAGACCAACATACTGCTGTATTCTTGTCTCTGAAGGGAAAGCAAGAAGTAGACAGTAGCACACCAGACTTGCACAGGGACCTTCAAGCAAAGCATTTGACCATTTTTGCAACTAAAATTCCAGAGAGCAAATCAAGGTTCTAACAAAGCCCAGTGTTAAGAGGTGAAGCAACAACGTATATATATAATACAGTACAGTCACTGAAATGGAGATGTTTACATTGCCTCTCATTTACTCGATATAATTTTCAAGGGGACAGAACTGATGGTGGCACAGCCCCAGGGATGCTCAAACCAAATACAATCAACTTACCGTTGAAGAGATCTAGCAGTCAAGTCTGCTTATGCCAGCAAACGACTTACCTCTGTTCTGCTCTTCCATTCTTCCCACCACGTGCGGAGCTCCAGTGAACGCAGAATATCAGAACAAGGATCTTTTATGTGGCTCAGAGACCAGAATTTTTCTTTCAGCTTGCCTTTAAAAAAAAGAAAAAGGAAACAAAAGTGTTCAGATTTTTCCCAGTATTTCTTTGTAAATGAACAAGGTGATCTTAGTCCAACTCTTAGCTGATGGACATTAATATAAAACACACAACTGGGACCCTTGTTGGCAAATCTCTGCAAAAAGTCAAAAGGTAGTTCATTTAGGTCAAAGTTGAGAAATAAAAGCAGGCTTGCAAGGGAAGTTTATGTTGCCAGCACTGCTATCTGTCACCTGTACTATGGATAAAAAGCAAATAAGCTAAGAGTAGTTAAGCAAATACACCCCACAAGCACTAACATTCACACAAAACGTATTTTAGAAAATGAAGGAAAAAAGACAACACTCAGTACTTATTTCCTTTCAGTCAGTGGCTTGAATTGAATTTACCATAGTAGCACATCACATTGTTCGCTGCAGAAAAATGCAAAGCTTAGGCCTTTAGGAGTAAGTCTCTTGTGCTTTACTGGTTCCAAAAATGTCAGTGCTTGTCAAAGTGTTTTTGAAATAAAACCAAAACCATGTTAATAAAATGAACTTTCCAAGACAATGCTGGCCAAAACTGATTCTTAGATTTCTTTTCAGTAATAAACTGCCTCTGCGGTTGCTGAGCTGATAGGGAGGAGGATTTAAAGGGCCAAAGCCAAGTTCTGGTCAACTCAAAGAGGGCAAAAAAAAATAAAAAGCTCTGAAACAGAGCACAAGCCCTCCAATGAATGGAAAGATTTTTGCTGAGGGTGGGCAGACCTTAGCAAAATCCATCTGTGCTTTCAAAAACATCTGTAATCATTATTAAGTTGCTCTTGAATGTATTTTGAGACTGGAATACTTATTGTGGGTACAATTTGTGATGTGATGCTGTAGACAAGATTCAGTACTTCTGTAATTCAGAATTCACAAGCTGAATATCAGATCACAAGAGCTACCCTGCCCACTTACTAGGTAGTAATTCCCTATGCGAATTAACAAGGCAGCAACTGGAAAGATTCTGTCCCATCCTATCCTGGCCTGCTTTATGAATAGCTCTAGAAATGTGCTCCAGTGAAGGATGAAGGTATTCACAGTGAACCGAGTTCCTACTGCATGCACAAGTTGCATGCAAGTCTGTGCAGCGAGATCTCAGCTGTTTTGCTGCATGCGCATAGAGGTGCATGTGCAGCAGCAGCTTGTCTTCCACAGAAGTCATGCAGCGGTTGGATGCTCCGTGCCTCTTACAGGAACCCCTGCTGTCCTCCAGTTCCAACCAGTGTAGCTGACTTCAGGAGGCCTGTGCAGTGCAGCCCAAGTTGCCATTGCAGGGGTGATTTCTTAATTCCTGTTCTCAGGAACGCCTACAGACTATTATCTTTTGGTCATCTGAGCATAACTTATTACATCAGGGAACATGGGAAGCATTTTAGGATTGCTTCCTAAGCTTGCATTACCAGCCACAGCTAAAACCTTTGTTCATACTATCCTGGTAATAAAGAAGGCTTATGATACCATCCAAGCCTGATTCTTGACCAAAGATTCATTTCCAGCACTAAAGTTTCTCTTTTTGTCCTGCTACAAAATTAGCAAATGGCTTTTAAGTTTCAGTTTAAAGGATATCCACTTTGCTCATCTGTCTTTTGTAATGTCACCATCACTCCCTTTTTGGTTTTAGATTGCTCCCAAGCAGCAAGTTGCAAATACTCAATATCTAAAATCCAAGCTACCGATTAGTTTTGGCACGTGATTCTGACAGCATATCTCTGTCCCACAGTCAAGGGCTAGATAGCTCTTGGATTCACATTTCAAGCACAAAAACTGCCTTTCATTGAGTTCAGAATTCACTTGCAATGAACATTTTTTATTATTCTATTTTCAACATCACATCTGTCACTCGTATGCTGAATGCTCTCAAGAACTCAATACAAAAGGTCTGTGAAACACAAGCAAAACAAATTCAATTTGTGACTGCTCAGGGACATTTTCTCTGCTATACTTGCTTTCAACTTCCTAACCGTTCATGTCATGAAAACAAGTATTTCAAAAATAAACGAACGGAAGTCTATTATATTTTCAAAGTTCATCACACACACTGAGAACTGGAATTTTAGTGTGATGGGACGGTCACAACATCCAGCCTCATCCTTCAAAATAATGGCCACATCCATGGGACTGAGAGCTGCTCTTTCAACTCCCACCGAAGCTGAAGCCAACTGAAGAAGTAACATGGTGCTCCCCATGGGACACTCAGCTCGGGGAGCTGCAGCCCTCCCTCCTTTCCTTGCTTCTCCCGCTCTGCCACCAGAGATGACAGGGAGAAGTATTTTGGCCTGCTAACGCAGACATCTCTGAGGCCTCCAGAAGACATGAAATGTTGTGCCTGAGGCCCCAAAGCTGTCAAGATGGTGGAGCTTTGTGTCAGCTGACTCAACTTGGTGACACTGCAGTGTAACAT
>VXAA01006695.1:519438-535429 GCA_013399115.1 Anseranas semipalmata
CGGGCAGGGCCGGGGCTGCGCCGCCGGCCCGGGCACCGGGCGGCCCCGCTTTGGGGCCCCCCATCAGTCAGTGCGGGCCCCGCGCGTTGGTTTCGCGCCTCCCGCCCCGTGTCGTGGCGCTGCGGCTCCGGCCCGCCTTCGCGTCAGCGCCATGTCTGCCCACAGGCGGTCAGGAAAGTGATTTAGAGCCTGCGCCTCCCATTCCCAAAAGAGAGGCTAGGGTTGAGGAGCGCAGAAACTCCCTGCAGCCCAGTCAGCTGAGGAGCTTTTATGGAAACAATGCGTTTGAGGTTTCTTGGGTTTCGGAGATACAGCCTAGGGGCTTTGCTTCTGCGTGCCAACCCTCGGTGCCCCTTGGAGAAGGATCTGGGCAGCATTAGCTCGCACAGATGCTGACAGTGCTGGAAGGCCAAAAATAGGGGGGAGAAGGGGGTGAAGCTTCTCTGTCAGCTGGAAAGAAAATGTCGCATCCTGTGAGGAGGGGCTGCTCAGAAAGAGAAGGAAGGCTGCTCCAGCATACACAGCAGGAGGCACAGGACCCTTCAGACTTCTCCATCTGGAGGCAAAATTGAGGTCACTGTGAATTTAACAGTAAAGAGAATTAAAGCGTCCATTTCAAAGTCAAGGTTCTTCGGTGCTAAAACCAGAAAAACCCCACCCGCCAAAAATAATCCTTTATATGGGTATCTAGTATAAGGACAGTAGCCAATCGTTTGAAGTTGAAATTTGAAAACCCCAAAACTCCTAAGGAACCACCAAACACTTTGGTGGGATGCAAGGAAAAAAGTAACTTGTGAGGAAAGAACATGATAAAACTACTGTATTCAACAGGCAGGGAGTTCAGAAGGTGAACAGCTGAACGGAACAGCTTTATCGTTTCTTTCAATTATTCTCCCCACCTCCCGTTGTTTAGCACAAAGGTTTTTCAGGGTAAGTCTTTTTGATCTATTTGTTACATCCCCTAGCATGGCAGAGCCCTGACTCACGATCAGGCATTTCAGACAAATAAAGAGCAGCAGCTCCTGAACCTGACAGACTAAATTTTGCATACAGCAAAGCTGACTCCTGGACTCACGCTCCAGTCCGTTTAACACACTCCTGCTTACATAGATGACTGGTATGTCTGGAAAGATATTACACTACAAACGCTTCACCTCCCTCTCCTGGCTGCAGAAGCATCCAAGAACATCACATACAGTAAATTAATGAATTTATCCTTACAAGCACCCTGGCAACGTCAGTCTCATTTTAGAGGAAATTGAGGCACAGAGAAATTTGCTGGTATAGTGTTTCAAGGGATTGCTGCTGGCCAGATTCTCAAGTGTCTTCCCATCGTGATGGGGGCTAGTGGGAGAGCTTGGTTCCCACCAGGGCACCTCAATGAGAACCACATTTTCAGGAGTGCTCAGCACCCAATAGCTCTCGCATTGACACTCACAGCCAAATTTTCTGAAAAGTTCCTTTGATCATCTGGCCACTGCCTCGGTGGAAGCAGAGAGCTTTTGAAAAATCTGATCCTGTTTGTGGGTGCTGAGCACTTTTCAAAATTCTTGGTTAAGTGACCCGGCCAAGGATACAGACTAAAATCTGAACAGACCCCACTTTGCCTAATCCCCGCGCCAGTGATTTAACCACAGGCATATCCTTCCATCCTCAGCAAAGAAAGAATAGACACTAGTTGGGGCAGGAATCAAAATGCCGAATAACTGCCAGTACCCACGCCTGCCAAGAAAAATGCCCAGATACCTGTGGGCAAACCAGACAGCCACATTTTGGTACCTTCCTGAGAAAGGATTATTTCTAGTAGCAGTGCCAGAGTCTGGCAACTTGGATTATGCTCTTTCCAGATGTACCTATTTCTTTCTGGGATAAAACTCTTGTGAACATGCCCTCACACAGGCACACCCTCCCTGCTCTTCAGTAAAAACAGCAGCTATCCAAACACTGTACTGTCTCCATTATCCTTAGAGAGCCAGGCACGCTTGGGCAAGACAACAGCATTTTGTGTAATGATTAAGAAGCAGTGGTCGCGTCAGTGAAGATTCTTGTTTTCATTGAATATTTCATTCATTTCTGAACATAAGCAACCACTTAGCTGCAGTTGTGCTAGATGCAGAGGAGGAAACACATGCTATTCTTGGCTGGACTATACCTCTGTGGGAAGCAGCAGCCTCCTTACAGGAGCCTCTGTAGGCTGCATGATTTAGCTACACTAGAGATTGTCTTAAGCCTCAAAAGCAAGGACCTGCCTCTAGATTTTGAGCACCCCAAAATGTGAATGCATGCAAAACATTCCAAACCAGCCTGGATCCTTCATCTTACGCTCTGTTCACCTGAGGTCTATTTGCAAACAACACTCCCCAACACCATGAATTCAAGGCTAGTTTAGAAATTCTTCTCCAGGCTGACCATATCCACCCAGCTGCCACTCGAGATGCTGTTTTCTGTCAGTCAGCATCAGTTTGTTAGGCTGTCTATCGCAGGACCCCACCTCAGAGTCAAGCTTTTTTTAAGTGCTGTCTCATCTCTGGCCCCAGCTTTTGGGCCACCTCCCAAGTCAGTATCTAACCAGTCTGGTAATAGGAAGATAAGGCACCCAGTCACTCTCATGTTTTAAGGAAGGAGAGATATCACATGCTGACTATTGAATGAAAACGTTTACCAAGAAATAGTTTTGTAAAACAGCTCTGACTAAGCTGTTGCTCAGGGTTGAGCCTGAACTATGTAAGCCAAAAAATGCAGCTGCATCTTTTCTAGCTACAGCTAGGAACAGCTAAGTGTACTGGAAAAACCTTTGAGTGGGGGAAAAAAAAAAACATAAGGATACTCTCCTAATAGAGGACTACATCTAGAAGCAAGTGTGAGCATTTGTTTCCTGTTCTGTGGGGTCCTATACCTGTAATAAAAAAGAAAAGTGATGGCTGTGGACTGCACTTTTTCGCAAAATGGCAATGCTTTCACTCAGTTCTGACATCTGTTGCAGTTATCATTGTAATAACAACTACACTCAGAAGCTGGACTTCAGAGCAATACCACAGGCAAATTCTACAGCTTCAAATTTACAAACAGAAAAACTGAGGCAGAAAGGGATGAGCTCATGCAGCATGTTTATGCAGGCAGTTAATTGCACATGTTTTAATGTAGCTTGTGGCCTAGAAAGTTCTAGGGAATATCAGTGGAAGAACTTGGATTACAATTAGTAATTCTGTGGGCCCTCAATATTTGTCAGCAAATTTGAAACTAGAACTTGTCACTTTTTCTATCTCACAGGTGCTTTTTTATTACTATTATTTTAAGGGTTTTCTTGTCTTGTTTTTAATTCTCTTGTCCTTTCCTTGAAAGACAAGGCATTTCTTGACTTTTCTGTGGGGGGAAAAAAAAAACTGAGGCCTATTGAGGGCCCAGGTCAAGATGTCTGTTTTAGGTGTTATCTCCTCTGAACTGAAGAACTGGCAACAGTTCAAAAAAGGTCTTAAGACTTCAAGCAGCAAGGCAATCAGGACACAGTCTGCTTGTAAAAGGACTGGGGGATGTGACACTGAAGCTGAGGTACCAGAAAGGGCCCAGGGCGAAGGCTGGCAGGTTT
This sequence comes from Anseranas semipalmata, assembly GCA_013399115.1. Lineage (NCBI taxonomy): Eukaryota > Metazoa > Chordata > Aves > Anseriformes > Anseranatidae > Anseranas > Anseranas semipalmata. Next base: position 523,025 of record VXAA01006695.1, read on the forward strand.
GACAGGCCCAGCCTGGCATGCCTTTGAAGCAGAGCAAGCAGCCATGCTCACACTGGCAGGGAAGGGTGCTGACATTAATGAAGGCTAATGAAGATTGACCCTTCTGCACAACTGGCCTGTACCGGAGCTAAGGACTTCTTCTGTGGGGCTGTTGCGTTTTCCTTCCAGACCCAGGCACCCTAGCACTGATTTTCTACCTGGTCTTAGGCATAGCTTGGGATTCGTGTCTTGGGTATCAACAAGGCAGCACAGAGACTCAAAACTGGGGTACTCAACTCCTAGGTAATCGATCTCGTTATGACATATTGTTACTCTGGGAAGGTTATGTTCCCCTCTAATTTTATCTAGAAACTCACTCCAGTAAATGGAAATTACAACTAATACATGTGTTTCCACCAAAGAGCTGTAGTTTTGAATTGACATATTCCAAGAAAAAAAGTTTTGCTTTCAAATTCCTGCTGATTTTGGGGGGAAATAATTGGGATCCCTTATTACTTATAATCACATAGAAGTGGAATAGAATTCCACTTTCAGGAGAGGTCGGTCAGCATTTCTCAAGACATTCTTCGTTTTGTGCCCATTAAAATGGTCACTTGAAACCAGTGCCTACTGACGCAGGTCTTAGAAGAACTTGGATCTCATTCTTAACCCAGACAAGCATTATAGAAAATTGTACTTCTGTAAACTACACAGTTCAGCCTCCCTGCACAGAGTTTGCCAGCCTTTACAGATTCACCCATGACAAAGCAAAACAACTGCCAAGCCTGACTGAATTTATAGAGCTAAATAAATCACTTTTTCAGCGTTTAAATATCATTGTGAGTGAGAAAAGATGAAATGTGCTGTATATCATCTCTCCAAAATCAGAAGTAGTTTTATTATAAATAAACAGAGTTTGCTTGGTATTAGGGACATAGGAAATTCCATTCAAGAACAGACAAATGGCACATCTTGTCTGGTATCCTGCATCTGGCACAGGCCTGTAGCAGATGCTTAAAATATTTGGCTCTCCTGGTCCCAAAGTCTCCCCTGTTCCACCTACCACCAATGTTATAAATCTCACAGTTTTCCTAGCCTCTGGTGAGAGTCTTCTTCCTGCTCACTTGTATAACGCGGGAGGCAGAAGCACGGGCCAGGGGAATATGTATCTGCCCTGTGTGATAGTTATTACAGTGGCTGGTGCTGAGATTTGGCTGAGCCATGGTTCTGCCTGTTTCAGAATGTATGTGGTATTACTGCCTGCATTGCCCATGTACCCAAACCATGAAGCACACAAACAAGGACTATGCTTGGCTCCAGAGAAAGGGGAAAGCAATCCCCTCTTGCCCTCATCTGCACCTAGCCAGCAAGTGTACCTACCACTAGCCTGTTACTCAACTGGCCTCCTTCTGTAAAGGCATTGCCACCTAATTGCTCCCAGCTATTAATGACATATATATCCTTGGGATGATCTTCTTAACAATGTTTATAATTTAATGCAAGATGTGAAAATTAAATGAATTTATTGTCTATCCATCAGAGTTTGCTTTTGTTCTGTCTTTATTCCAGTGGTTACCAAAACATGGTTCACCTACCCAGCAGCTCACCTAACGCAGGCTCCCTGTGCCTGGTGCTTCTAGCTGTCATCACTGGTATGCACCTGACAGAACTGCTTGTGGAGCTCTCCCTTACTAGAAATGTACTTCCAACAGACAATGTCCCTTTATTTTCTATAATCTTGTTCATAACCAACATTAAATGCAATGGCACAATCAGTTAAAGACCTCTAAAACAAGCAAACAGAAAATCCAAACCTTTCCATTTGAAAACTTAAAGTTAAAAAAAAAAATTGTTAATTACTTTACACCCTCTTTGCATTCCCCTGTGAAATATAACAGGGTTTAAAAAAGGCTAAAGAGAACTTATGATGATGGGTAACTGCCAGGTAAGGTCCTTTCACGGCATCTTAACAAAAGTAACAGGAAGAGAGCAGCAGCTATAGAAATTATAGCCTCATATCTAAGCTATATTGTTCAAAAATAGAAATTGAAGAAAAAATTTTAAGTGTCCCTGTGTTTCAGCATATCTTCTCTATAGTTACTGAGCACTGCTCTTCTTAGGGAACAACCTAATAAAACTTTACATATTAATAAGGGAAAATTTAATCCTGACAGTGGGCTGAGGCTGTTGGATATGGTTTCAGATGTCGGCTTTCTCCAAGCTCAAGGATTTTCTGATTTTGGTTCCACCCTACCAAACATAACATTCAGTGTCGAAGGTGTGAATCTAGACCAGACCTTTGATCTAGCAACCCCAAATGTGTGCCTATCTCAGCCTTGAACCACAAGACTTTGCAGTGTCAATCTGCCTGAAAGAACTGAACACATGAAAGCTACTACAGTACCAAGCAGAAGTTTGCATCCTTTAACATGCTCCAAGTCAAACATACATTCGGGGATGGCTGGGCCCAACACTAGCAGGAGCTCCACGACTTTCTGCACTTCTCTGCTGTTGTACAGCAAGAGTGACTTCCAGAATATCCGTCTTGCTTCACTCAGGAACAGAAGTAGAGTTTTTTCAAGGCAGACGAATGAGTCAGCCACTTGCTCCAAATAAATGGAAATGGCGTTCCAAGTTTCCTAGACAGCTTTAAAAACTACATAGAGCAATTCAGCTGCTTGATATATTGGGTTATATGCCTATATTTAAGACAACACAAAATCATATGCTTTTTATTCCAGATAAAAGTTGCTTTACCCACAACAGTCCAAAGCCACCTCATTTTGTCCCTGTCCTCTACTTACACGCTACTCATCTTGCCTGTGCCATTCTCAGGGGCAAAAGCAGCACTCTTTATAGTAAAGAAAAGCAGCTGAGGCTCCCTGCCTGCCACAGATATGCTAAATAATACTGAGCACGTTAATGTTTGTGATCGCATGTGGCCATTTATATAACAAAGATGTTAATAATTTGCTTTCTGAGGAGAAATTATGTAAACCTTAATATATCAGTGACAAAAAGGGGCATTAATTACAACTTTAATTGTACAGTAAAATAGAATGTCTATGGGGATAAATAATTACAAGGAGATATATAAAACTACAAAAATAATTTCTTTACTTCAAACCTTGCCTTAACAAGAAACATAACTCCTTCCTCCCTCAAGAAAGCTGAATACACTGACTCATGTCTTTGTTTAAGTGTCATGGTAAATTTGTTCTTTTATAACGTGTAGTAGTCTAGCTTTGAACTTTTGATTTTTGGAAAAGGCAGGGCGGAAAAATGTTTTCATGGGAGAGGAGTGCACATTCCAGAACTGTCGACTGTTATTCGTTTATAAGGGGGAAGAAAAAAAATCCTACTTTGGTTTTAGGCTTTGGTTGATGCAATTTGTTTTCTGATTTTTTTTTGTGATAAACCAAAGAGTTTATACTCTACAGCAAAAGACTTCAATTTTCACCCTCATTTTTCTAGCTTTCACTTCTTCAAATCTTTGAATACTTTCCTAGCTTGAAACTGACTACCACTGATGAGAAAAAAATTAGCACTATAGGAATAAAAATAGTAATTCTTCATAATATGCAAAGCAGTCCAAAGAGAAAATAACATACAGCTTACTGTGAATTAGAGCTACACACAAGCATCATGTGGGAATGCAGACAATATTACTCAAAAATAAAATAAAACAAAATGTGAGCCCTTCATGGTGTCTTTGTAACCTGAGCAACAGTTTTAAACACAATTTTCCTGCGCTGACTCCTGTTTAACTTTTGATTACTTCAAAAAATATTAAAATAGAAAAATAAGATAAACTTTCTGTAGTTTATTTATTCAACTAAAGTAAAAAATATTTCTCTGATGTTCTGAATATTTTGAAGATTATTAACACACATGCTTGCTTTCCTTCTCTTTCCAGAAACAGAAGAAAATGCAGATTGTCAGAACCCTTCACATTTGATACTCAGCACTATTATGATCTCTTCATTACTGGATGTTGAGTCTGGATATCAGAACTGCTACAGCAAAGTACTCTCCTATTAAGCTGAGGTAATTTTCTTACTAACAATTCAACTGCTTTTATGCATTACGGAAGATACCCCCCCACTCTCCTGTTCCCTGCCAATAAAAATATTTCTGGGAAGAACATTTTGCTGTGAAGTATAGCATCGGTAGCCCCCAAAAGACTTGAACACTGACATTTTGCTAACAGGCAGGCAGATTAAATCCCTACCCGTTAATATGAATTCAGCAAGAATGCATTAGGAGCACATGGATTTGGGTTTGGAAAGCAATTGCAAGTGTCCACTCCTTTCCCTTCATAAGCAGAATATAGCCATGATAGATGCAACATCCTGGATTCATGCCCTGTTAAAAGACTACTGTACAACCATTACAAATATACCAGAGACTACATTCTATGGTGCATTGGCATTAAGAGCTAAAGTCACTGAGGACAGAGAGAATAATTAATGAAGAAATCTAACACTGGAACAATGCAATTAACAAGTCTTTCAAAGTTTCATTTTCTGGGGAAATTTATTGGCTTTGAATGAATCAATCTTGTCAGAAGGTCTAACAGACAAAAGGTAGAAGCCACAAGAAAATACCAGTCCCAAGCCATATGAGGAGAGAACTCCTCCATGTCCAAAACCAGCAGATGTCAGGGTGTTCTTCAGGGAGAGGGATGGTCTGCTTCTCAAGCACTTGCACACTGAGATAAAGTTTTGCTTAGTGGGATGGATGTCCCTACCTTAGGTTATTTTATAAATATTATTCACTCAGCATGAAAACTGCATGCATGAAAGCTTACCAGTCCCTGGCCAAGTGTCATGTTTTCTCCCAAGACCACAACCACGCTCAGTGCGGGGCCAATGTGGTCACAGTCAGCAACAGGAATGTGCAGCTTAGGGTGCAGACCTGAAGGCATCAGTTGCCAAATTGTATCCCAAAAAATAGGAAGTGGCTCTGAGCCTGGTCACTGGCTCGTAAGGATGCAGACATGCAATTAGCTTTGGAACTAAAGTACACAGCAAACATTTTCAGAAAGGTTTCTACCCTCACACAGCTTCAGTATTTCCCCTCCTTTCTTGGTACATCAGTAGTCAAGATACTGTCAGTGTTCTCTTTGTTGCCCTAGTAGAAATGCACATCTTTCACAGTATATTAACATCAATCTTCTTTAGCATGTAGTTTTTATTTTGTAGATTCTTTTTTTCCCCCCCAATTAAAAGAAAATTTATCTAGAAATGCACAGTAACACATCTGAATTGTGATGAACTGAATCAGAAAAAGCACTTAGTGTAAAGTACTAATTGCTTTAGATATGATTATTAAGTAAACAGGGTACTGTATAGTCACCAAAGCAGACAAGAGGAAAAGGGAAAAAATACAGATGTAGGTGCATAGGGAGATCAGCTAGAGAATAGAGAGATTCTTATTAGTATATCTAACAAAGTTGCCTCGGGCTCCACATTTGCTTTCAAAGTAATTCTATTACAGGGCAGTAACCAACGTGGCACATAATTTTTTGAGGTCGTTTAAAGCCTGCCTGTTAAACAAACATTACTCTGATTTTTCTTCCAAGGATTCATAATATTTCCTGTATACTTTCAGCAATTTTTTGTCCTGTGTCTCCTAAACTGTCATTTTGAACCACTGGCAAATTGTTTGCCTAAAACCAGAACTCCGATTTCACTACCTTTCTGTTATTAATATTTCTAAAGTTACTTTTCAGCTTTCACTCAAGGCTTGCTGCAACAGTTTTTTCTTTTAGTGCAAGTCCACTCTACCTTGGATCTCAACTGAGCTAGAATGCACAATATGTCATGTGAACAGTAAAAACCAATATAGTTTAACTTTCCCAAAGTAGGTTGAATCAGGAGTTTTAAGAGTAATCAAAACCATATTTTTACTAGCAAACAGAGCCAATAAGCCATCGAAGCTATGTAAATACATTCATACCCACATTGCACTTCATTATGAAAAGAAGCTCTCACCCAGGGACGCTAAAATCCTCGCTGTGGAATACTGAATAATTGGGGAACAAATAAATGGAAGAATACACCGATCTCTGTATCCATAGCACATTGTAAAAGGATCCCAGTAAAACAATATGAATCCACAGACTTATCAACTTTTTATGACCCTCTTAGCACACATCTGAAAACTTGAAGGACTTTGTACTGAGTGCTGTTATTTACAGGAGAAGTGTTTATTGCTTATAGTCTTTAGGTGAAACATGATTTCATATGTAAACACACACAAGCATGCAAGCGCATATGTGTTTTTAGTAAAGTCTGACACCAAATATTTTGGGACCAACTTACAGTCTTTGGTAATGCCAACAGAGAGGTCCCAGTCAGTTTGACTTATGTCAGCAAGTTATTCTACATGAGTGAATACATCTGTTTAAATGCAGTAGGACGTTTCTTATAATATTATTTGTGCGCATATGCCTTTACAGGACTTGTATTTAGAACCAATCTAGATTTAAACTGCTGTCACTGACAGCCAAATATAAATCTTTGTATGTTTCCACTCTTCAAACTATTATTTTTCCTCTCCCCTTATTTTGTATTGGGTTTCTTTTCACTGCTGACTACAAAGGCCTATTTATCAATAAAGTGGAAGTTATCTGAATGGCAGCCAATGTAGAACACAGTCAATAGCAATGATTCATGGCTTTTTTTTTTTTTTTTAAAGTATTCAAAGCCCATACAGGCATGAAATTATTTCCCGTCCTGCGAGATAGAAATATTACTCGCCCCTCTCCTTTGTAAAACAAAGCAGGGACATGAAATCCAAGTGATTTAGCCAAAGCTAAATGCTTTTCTTATCTCAGAAAGGTGGCACTGTGCAGTTTAGCTGAGCTGTGGCTACCTGAAAAAGGGAAGAATTTGGCCACCTATGCCCCAAATCAGACATTTTAAAGTTGTTCTAACCACAGCATAGGCTCTGCTAAGCCGAATTATTTCACCATGCTGAATTATTTCCCATGTTTCTTTGTTACTCCAGTGAAGTCAAAAAATGGAGGAACTGCAAAGTCATATGATCCATAGAAGAATGAATAACATGGTTTCTAAGAAAAATATTTATTACCAAGCAAGCTATTTTGATTTATTAAATGACAGCTTCCCATCACAGTGTTTGTTGATATGGTACCTGAAACCACAATAGTTATATAAAGCCAGGACATTATTTGTTTAAAGGCATCCACTTGTGTTTTTCTTAATAGAAATATCAGTACGTGACAATGCCAGGTTTGCAGAAGCTTATCCAGGAATAAACTCCTGAAAAATTATTTTTTTCCTAGAGCATCCACTAAGCCAGCACAAGCACCGTGTCTCACTGCCAGTCTTCTAACAGTAGATTTATAGGATGTTATAATCAACAACAGGTGGGCAGGCAGGACTGCATGCACAGCAAGCACACTGAAAAGACTGGCAGGTCAGGAACCACTTGTGAATCAAACTTTTCCCTGGATAAAATCAAGTAGTAATCCTGGTAGGTTTTATGGCTGCCTTTTTGTTATTATTACTATTTATTTATTTATTTTTAATTCTCCCCACCACCACCACCACTCCCTTTTCCTTTCCTATGTCAGAGATGAGGGACCATCTCTCTGTATCCTACATTGTTTTTCCAGTTACTTAGCTTTTCCACTTTTATGTTTACCCATCTACAAAGTGAGATGAATTATGCTTCCCTATCACAGAGCACTTCTTGAAGGACAACAGACAAGTCCATGCACAAAGTTTTTGAATGATACAGATTTTTAAGAAATACTTGCATCTCCAGTATTCCAGCTTTCTCCAACTCACATTCTCTAGAAATAAAACAAAGGAAAATAAAAGGTTCAAGATATATACAGCCTCCACATCAGTTTTGAGAAAAGCAGATCTTCATCTTAGGACTGAAGGAGAGAAAAACATTGAAAAATATGAATTAGCAAAACAAAAATATATCAGTGTTCATTTGCGTAGTTAAGTACCATTCTTTTTATGTAGTTATTTCTGATGCAAGAATATAAATGAAGCAAGGTGTGCTGGGAAAGGTGATGGCTTTATTTACCCAGTCAAAGGAGGACTCATGCCCCAAATCTACCAATTGATCTAACTTTTAATAGTCATTTTCAATGTACTAACCTGATGCAATCATGACATTCACGAGTTTATTACATGTTGCAACATAATGAAAAACAATAATAATTGGCTATATATCTTCACTGACAGTAGAAAATACTGTAAATGCATTAACTGGTAAGAAGATGTAAATAAGAATGTTCAAACGGAAAAAAAAAAAATCAGTATCTGTACTATAGAAAGGATTTAAGATTTTTATGGATACATTTCACATTCTTGCCAATATAGTTTCCCAAGTTCCTCTACAAATAACTCTGATACATGAGATTTAATTTCTGCTAAAGCTTTTTTAGTTTTTTTTTTCCCTCCCCTTATCCCCCCAACTCCCAACCACACTTGAATCGTTAACCTTAAAGTTCTCAGCACTGCTGCATTAGAGAGTAACAACTATTATTCTAGCTTTATGCTATCAGGCTGCCAACATGAATGCAGGCTGTGGAAGTCCGAGTTCTTTACAGTGTAGGGAGCTAGAACTCTCAGAGAACTCTTTTCACAGTAACTGCAGAAGAGCAAGTTCATTTTTCCCCAAGTGTATGGGATCACTGTAGCCAAGGACTGGATGTAAGTACCTGGGAGAACCTCAGCTGTGACAATGCTATGTAGGTGTGCATATACTAACACATATACATACACCTCCAAAATGGAAAGTGATCAATTTTAGTGCCCATCCTTTATAATTCTACAATCAGACTACTTGTCTCAAATCCGCCAGCAAACATCAAATTGCATGTTTATTCAGCGCAGTCCAAACCGGTACCAACGTTTTGGATAACACTCAACTTCACTGCAAGTTGGAGTCTCAAGTGATTTTGCTGAACTGCTTTATTGCCTAAGCAGTGACTGTTGTAACAGGGAAGTTATCCTGCCTGTTGCAGAGTTTGCATTTAAGATTCACATAGCAATGCTTATCTATAGCCGAGACACAAGTTGCCCAGGGGATAACTTGTTACTCTGGGTAATTAATCAGAGGTGATGGGAAATTTTTCTTAATGTTCTCAATAATCTCCAGGGCATCATCCATGAGTGAAATGTTGGCCTCACTGAAGTGGAAAGCAAGTTTCATCAGTAAGCAGGATAGGCCAAGATTTTTCTCACAAAGCACTTAACGACCTGGTGTCATCTGGCAAAGTTTCTCTGTGCAGTCTTTTTCCTACTTGGAGAAATAGCACATTTCTACTAAATATTTCATATACATACATACCAAGACCCTTGTTTCAGTAATCATAGACATTTTAAGGATGGTTCTACACATTGTTTAGGGTAAACAGTTTTTAATATATCCAAATAAAGTCTCTCAGCTCTGTGAACTTGAAAACACATCCTCGATAAGAAAACTGTTTCTGCATGGAGAGAAGAAAGATAAATAGGGCTATCAAAATGCTTGGAGACTCGAGCACATCACTTGAAACAGCCTGAAGATGTCTGCTCTGTAGAGTGAAGCTAACCTCAAAGACAATTTTTATTTTTTAAACAAAACAAGCCTTCCTTCTCTTTATCAGATGCCCAAAATTAGAGATCCAAACACTGGGTTACTCGAAATAATAATCACTTAAAAAAATCTTCATCCAATAACATTTTATTTTCCTGGGTGCTTGGCATAGATTTTAGAATGTATAAATGTAGGGACCAAATGGATGTGTGTTTTTCATATTGATGTGCTTCAGGACAGTTAAACTTTTGTTGGACAAAAGTAGTAGGAATTTTAAAAAGACTCAAAGTATTTCCAATTCAAAAGAAGAATCCTCCCCAACCCAAAGAACTATTTGAATCTGTCCTAGAGACCTTTTATTTTTTTTTTTTAAGAAACTGTTCAATTATTTAGACAAATGTTAAACCCAGTTGAAACTGACTCAGCAATTTTATTTCCTCTATTCAGCTCTTTCAGGTGTGATTTATTGATCCTAACTCTGAAAGGTGAATTAGCATCTACTTTGCATTTTTAATCAAGTATTCATAGCCATCCTTGCCCTAAAAACAATATTTTTCCTCAGCTGTACCAATTTTAAACAAAGATATTTCAAGCGATATAAAAAACACTAAATAATTGAATCATGAAAAGTTATAGTATATGGGACAGAAGTATACAGGCTCAGTTAGAATTTGACTGATTTTTCATTTACATGTTGCTACAACATACAAAGTGTTTTCAAAACAGTAACTGCTGAACACAAACATGTATTGATGGATGAGTTTACCCAAGCTCAAGAAGAAAGCTATTAAGCTTTGCATTCCTTCTTTTGATTGACCCCTGGCTCAGAGTAAATTTGTCTCAATTAAGAACATACTGTGTTATTGTTGAATGCTCTCATTTTGAGCGCTTCATAATAGTTTCAGTGTAGCAGGAACCAACTGAATGCTTATTTTCTCAAATGACTTAGCAGCATCATGAATTCTAGCATGGACTTTTCACAGGTTTGTTTCTCATTGTGATGACTAACTCAAGTTCTCCATAAGAGGTTCACAATGGAATCAGCACTTTTATGAGTGTAGCAAAAGTACCTGGCTCTCAGCATTAACTGCAGCCTTGAAAGTCTATCATAAGTCATTGTCATAGCTCTGAAAGAGCCCTTCTTTACAGGTAGATACTTAGATGGATGTGGTTTGTTAACACTGTTTCTTTCTTCTAAAGAAAAGTTAATGCTGGTTTTTTCCTTTTACACTGAGCTATCTTCCTTATTGAGTAATTTATAAAATAAGATATTTCTGGGACACAATGTGCAAAGAAGATCTACATTTCAACGCAGGACTCGGATGCAGGATCTGCACCCGCATTACTCAGGAACCTAACTTCCACTGAGCAGGAGTCAGGCCACCCACAACTTGTGCAAGTCTGAGTACGAGTTGTTTTCATGTGCCTCAGTTTCCCATTTGTGAAAACACGGTGACAATGTACCCCTTAACACTGGAGTTAGGATGGCAAACTGATTACAGTTTGAGATAATGACATGCCAAAGACTGCTGAGCAATACTTATCGAACTCAAAGACAGAGCTCCATGATTTCTGTTGTAAAGAACTTGTAGTCTTGCTACTAAAGTGCAAGAGACATTTGCGTTGCCCACCTGAGCTGTTCATTTGCCCTGTGACCCTGTCCCAAAGCAGCCATAAGCACCTCAGCCAGTGGAGTCACTGTCACTGGCAGGAATCTTTCATGTTAGGTCTTTTAAACTGGGGCAGAATTAAGTATCTGCTGATATTTAATCACTAATTTGTTGAACAGATTATTTTTATTTATGCAAGTGTACACGTGCCTGTACACATGATAATACATAAGGGGTTTGTTTGTTTGTTTGGAGAAAGGTGCGATAAAACATCAAATAGAATCAAAAGCCAAACTGAAACAATGCAATCTATACTGTATTTGACCTGTACGAACAAGGGATAGGAAAGATGAAGGCTCTTTGCACAAGTAAATTATCTTAAACCTTGTAGGTGAATGGCACAACACTAAAACCATCAAATTTACAACTCAACAAATATATCCTCTATGTTTCTGTTCCCTTATTAAATGAATGAGACCTAAGTCAGCTAAAGACATACAGGTGGTGCATGCTTTCCTTTAAACAAATCCTACTCACACTAGGTCAAACCCATAGGTATATATACATACATATATTTGCATATACATATATACACACATATAGAAAGACATTTACCGTCATTATTTTATGAAAAACCTGTTGTGGCAAGGGAGTGAAGGAGAAACCCAGCAACATATTGGAGACATTTAAATTCTGCACAAGTAACAGTGAAAAGACTTTTTTTATAATCTTCACATTCCACAGTAATCCTGGCTCACCTGTGTGTCAGTCAAATAATTTGACTTGAACAGAAGCTGCAGTTTTATTATTTTTAAATACCATACTCTGGTGATGTCTTTATTCCCTCTCTGTCTTAATTATCTGTTTTCCAATATATTTCCACAACACACACTTCACAGGGAAATTGTTTTAAAAACATCATGCAAGTTTACAAATGAACAAACAAAAAAAGTCAGATCCTTCAAACCCTAACTTCTTTTGATTTTCAAACTCTGATTTTTTTCTTTATTGCAAGCCAATATACATAGCTTTGACATATTCTTCCATTCTGAAATTAGAGATGCCCTTTGCGTTGGTCTACAGAGATCATGTCAGCATTTTCTAGAAAACTAATATTTATGCTGGATTATGTATTTCACAATTTTTTATTTTAAATCATCACGTTTAAAGGCTAGACAACGCAGCAACTCTCTTTTATAAATGTTGTAATGCAATATTGAACACCTTGATTATCCCTCCCCCCCCC
>VXAA01006695.1:537222-609515 GCA_013399115.1 Anseranas semipalmata
CTTGAGAAGGGAGATTCCGACATTTCCTTTGGACACATCCTGGCACACTGTCAGGGAGGTTCTTCCTCCCTCTGTTCAGCCAAACATTTCCTTTTCATTTTGCCCTACCTATTTCCTCTTCCACTAAAGAACTCTTCCTCCTCCTTGGTGCCAGGGCCCTTCAGGAATCCAGAGGGGATGCTCTACTGACAGAAAGAGGCATTCCCAGAAAAGGATATTCCACTGTATGGAAACCCATATCATACAATTTTAGAATAACATTCCTGTAGCCTCCTGTTATTTACTACTTTTTGCATGCCAGATGGGAAGAATGCATCTGGAAAGTGCTTCAGCACCTCTGAACATTTTTAATGCAATAATTCCTCAGTATGAACTTCGGGGAGAGTATCTGTTAAACTCAGAGCTTAACTGCCTCAGATCAGGTTAGAAGGACTTCTGGAAGAGTCCCACAATGAGCAGTAAGTTCACCATCCACCTTGTGATTTGTCCCTCTGAATAAGTGGCCTGAAGAAAGAACAGAAAAACAGAGATGTTCTTAGCCCAGTGGGGACTGAATACAAAACTAACCATCTGTGCTGTATGAATGTACTCAGGACAGTATGAAATACACATACAATATTCACATGCAACAATTACAGTCATGTTATAGATGCAGTAGCCCATGCAAACTCATTCCAGGCAGTTCTGTTATTGACAGAGTGATTGCGAGAAAAATTTTACTGCCACTCAGCAGGCTGTTTGCAAACTCAGCATCATGAAATCCTTACGTGTGTTTGCAGAGATCCTTCTGTAGTTCCCACAAAAGCTGTGGTTCACAAGGAACCACAGGCCAAATACAGCCTGCATGTTTTTAGACATCTAAAGAGTCAGGTCAAGGCAGGAATTTAACTGTGGTTTGCTAAGCGGAAGTGTCTTCTTGTTAACCTTGTCAGATTGAGTAATATAGCCTTCTAACATAAGCAGTCCAAGCCTGCTACCTTGATGAAAACATTGTACTTACTATAGGTCATGATAAATATCATTCCTGAACTACAAGTTTAGTTTTGCCTGCAAGAGGCCTAGCCAGAGCACTTAGGAATATGTGTTGTGTGCTTAGAAGAACAACAAATGTTAAAAGTCTTTTTGTTCTTCAAATTTGAGCAGGTGGACTTCTTAGTTGTTGGTCTTGCAGAACAGTTTGCAGGATGGAAGGATTACATTTCCATTGCATAATTCAAAAGACTGGCCAAATGTAAAACAAAAACGATGAAATAATTTCGTTGCAACTCTGTCCATCTCTTTGAAGGGATAGAAATATTCTTGGATGCGTCCTTTGTTTTGACACATTTATACTGATTACAAATTGAAGGGCAAAGTCAGAGCATTACTTCCTCCAAACTGCCTCAGTCCCCATTTGTTCTAGCACTGTCTCTGGCAGAATCCCTTTGACAGCAAAGAAACTTTCTCTTTCAATGTAATTGTTCTTGAAGATGTTCAAGCATCCAGACCACACCGCTGAACACGGTGAAAAGTTGTGGAGAACACCTTGGGATTGTATATCCAATGTCTCCTGAAAGAGACCATTAGCGCTAAAGCAGAAGTGACTCGTGCAAGGTCACGCTGTCAGAGAGTACTAACTTCTGGCGGATAAAACTGGATCTTCAGGGACATGCTACCAGCACCAGCAGAACGCCTCCTGCCTTGGCCTTGCCCAGATGAGAGCAGCTGCCTCCTGGCACCAGAGCCGTGCGGGGCTCGTGCTGGCAGCGTGCTCCCTGGGGAGGGGCAGGGGAGGCCCATTGGGGCTCCTTCACTTGGCATTTTCCATGTAAGTTTAGGTTTTCCACGAGCCCTTTCCCACTGAACTGTGCCTGGGAAGGCACTGGAAAACTTGTCCCATCTGAGCGGATGAGCAAGCTTCATCCACCCCACAGAGCATTTCTGACAACAAACGGTAAGGCATCCAAAGCTAAGTTTTAATCTATGCCCGACAGCCAGCCAAGTTTAAAAGAAAAAACTTTCTATTGAATCAACAGTCACAGCAACTGGCAGAAAAAATACCCTCTTCATTAGAGCAATGCATGTAAATTACCTTCTGTAATACTTCTTACCTATTCTGTGAAATGCACAGTCAATCAGAAAACTTACTAATAAAAGCACAATTCCCCTCAAAATTCGGAGAAGGAGAGAAATCAGATTTGAGGGCTTTTTACCCTCTAAAAACACCAAAATGGTCAGATATTTGTCAGAACTTGTGCAAGGTGCATAAAACTGGAAAGTAGAAGAAGTTTTCTTAGGCACTTGCACCACTTCCACTCCCATCCACAAAAAGAAAAATGCTTCTTTTTCCCAGATCTAGACCCTTCCACTCACACAAATCAAATAATTCATGTATCCAGTCATTTAGGAATTCACCACCACAAAAAACACATACACACACACCAAACACACTGTGATCAGAGAGTTTGGCAGGTATAAAACAGAGATACGGGTGAGTAATACTAAACTACTTAAAGCTAGTCAATTCACATCCTAGCACATCCAAGACAGGTGATGCCTGTTTAATGAGCCAGCCCATCATCTCCTAGAACAAGGGAAGAACATTTTATTGTGGTACATTTCCTGTTTTCCTCTCATTGTCCTTTAGAGAAAAGGGATGGCTCCTCTTCTTCTAGACAGAGCAGCTAATTCCACAGCCTAAGGTACTGCTTTGATAACTGCAGAGGAAGAAAAAGCTCCCTAAGTCCAAATTCCCATGAATAAGCACATCAGGCATCTTACGTATACTTTGCAAAAGCTTCCAAGCTCATTGATGACATTGCTTTAAAACAGTCCAGTGAAGAGGATGAAATTGTGTAAATATAGCAAACTAATTTGCTTTTTTAATTTTTTAATGTCTAAAATAACTCCTGTATAATGCAATTATGTTGTTCCTGGAAAAACTCACTGCAGAGCCAGATTACGGGCTGTTTCATTCCCTTTCCAGCCAGCAGAAGAATCCCTATTCATCAGCCAGCACACTTGCAAGGCAAATGCCCTCTAACTCAGTCGTGAGCAACTTCAGGAACTTCGTGGCTCTATATTCACACGTGTTCAAAACACCTTCTTTAATAAGCCTTGGGGGTTTTACATTCAACAGAACAATTGAAAACCTCTGTGGCTCAGCAGATGTTAGCCTTCATCTGCCAACAGAAGCTGGCTTGATATAAACCATTTCCATTTCAGCATCAGGTGCTATTCCATACCATTTATTTCTCAGCTGCTGCCTCATCCCAGCTCTGTTGGTTGCTCTGCACCACGGAAACCATCTCATCCAAAGCGCAGTGCATGGCAAGCAGGAGGGGCTATGAACGCTGATGGAAGCTCATTGCCACTTGTGCTGCCCATCGCAGCACCAGCTCACTCCAAACTGCTTCCTCGGGTATTACAGCAACGCTACTGAGACCACGGCTTTCCCAGCTCTATAGACAGCAACACAAACCACCATCGCCCCTTGGGTGTAAAATGATTGATGATGGCACCTAACCGTGAGGGGCCGAGGGCAAGTTTTGATTGCGGAGGTCGTAGCCAAGAGGTTCTTCCAACTAGAAATGCCAATGAATTTTTAACTCCCATGCGAAGCAAACACAATGTTAGTTGCTGATAACACCTGGCCTCCCCTCTCTGTCAGATCTGACACTTAATCTCTGCCAGCCGCATAACGAGTGCTAAAATAAATATGCAGTGCAACTAGCGAGTCCTCTGCTTCCACTTCTGCTCCACTCCCCATTCATGCTTTCAAGAGAGTTTCTCCAAAAGAAAGAGGAAAAGAAACGTGGTAGCTTTTTTGACATGCAGAAGGGGGACCTCAATTTTGTATCTGCTTTCATTAATTTACCAAAGCTCACATGGTATGCAGTAATATTGTCCAATGATTTTAACACAAGTGGTAGTATTTAGCTTAACATAATCAGTCTCTGCAAAAGAAAGTAACTTCCTCAGGCACCAGCATGGTTAATTGCATGACGTTCTGACTCCCTCTTTGTGTTGTCTGATATGGACACCCCACCCAAGTGTTCCTCAGGAGGACATATCTACCAGGCAGTCTGCTCTGTCTTCTTGAAAAAATGTTTTGAGATATGAACTACCTAAACTGCATAAATAAAATCATACAGACCTGAACTCCAAATCTGTTTTCACAGTACTAAATTGTCATCTTACTTTCTTTCCTTCCTTTTTTAGCCATCTTGGATTTATCATGTAATTTCACATCAAAATATTATAGTTGTCATGTATTTTGCAGATAAGACATATGGCTGGTTAGAGCAGCTTCCCACTGCCATAGTAAGGTCTTTTGAGAATTACAAATGAAGTGTTTCTTCTAAACTATGTGCAAAATCTTCTATTGAAGTCTGCATTTGTTTTATTGGTTTGGTAGGGGAACTAAGTTTCTGCTTTTCTTATGAGCATCTCATGGAAAGAGTCCAATGCAGTAAGAAACACATCAAAAGCAGCAATGAGAAGGCTTTATTATTTTGTAATTTATTTCCTGCAGTTAATTCCTTAGCCGATTTATCTGATTTCTGACTGATTTCACAGGTCATTGGACTTGCCAACACATTTTTGCTTTAAGTCACTTCCTTGCCAGACCAAAAGGAGGAGGGGTAAAAAAAAAAAAAAGTCTTCAAAAAAGGGAACAAGCCTATCTTTTGGTCTTTCTACCTCAACTGCCAAATACAAGACAGGATAGGAAACAACTGTGAGAGGCAATAAAAGGGGCACGTGTACGTTTTGCAACATATGCACACATCAACTATATTCCGTGACAGAGATAATTTAATGCATAGAATTCTAGGAAGTACTTCAAAACCAACAATACTGGACTCTTCAATCACAGATCGGGACTTCTTTGTAGTACTTTAAGTGTACATAATAAGAAAGTAGCCTCTGAGCTAAAAGGCTTTATATTCTAAACTAGATTGTCCGGTTCTCCTCCATCAGATGCCAATGTGCTTTACAAACCTGTCAACATTAAAACCTATCTCTGAAAGCAGGGACAGGTCTTCTTGCATTTAAAACAAAATACTCCATTACTAGATACTCAGTTTATTTTCTATTATAAATGTAGCCAAAAAAAAAAAATAGAACAGTGCAGTTCCCACTGCAACAAGTGTTCCTTGATAGAACCAGGCTTCTTAATGATGTGATAGACCCAGGTTAGACAATGTCTTTCACTTCCTTTATTGGGACACCGCTCACAGTTTTCTATGGATATTAACCTCAGAAAATTTTAGCATTTATTTATTTCTAGCCAGATTTCATTTTGCTTTGCTCATGAAACAGACCAGCTTATTTTCATCTGTAAAATCTTAAATTTATTAAAGGACAAATCTATGGTGAGCTTAAATGCTAGCTCAATTAGGGTGTTTACACGGGGTCTTTGCACAATGTTTATGAGATGAATTTTGAAGTAAAACCCAGACATGTTCTGTTTCTGATTTGTACCACAAAGATTGCAGTGCAGCTAGGAAACATACTTCAGTGAGTCACATCTTGGAAAAGAAAAAGATAAATGGCTAAAAATGCAATAATGGTAGGCTATCAGGAAATAAACACTAACTGAGCTAGCAGATTTGTTTGTCATCCTGCTCACAACCACTTCTAGTCCATGTTTAGGATGTGCCTTCAACCGCACAACTAAAAAAAGACAGTCATTACTCTTGATGACATTACACCCATAACAAAGGCAAAAGAAAACTGGATAAATTTTTCTGCTCTCCTGTATTCAGCTGAGTAAGGGTATAGAGGTTGAGACTCCAGAAAGACAGGAACGTATCATTTCAGCCTCTAGCTGATCAATAAATCTTAACATTTACTTTCTTTCAGATGTCAGAGTTCCTTGCAAACATAATGAAAACCTGCCAGTGCTTTAGTCACCTAAAATAGATGGCATTATACTAGCTTCCCTGATGTGAAACTGGAACTGAAAAGGTGTAATTCCCTACATACCTACAGGAGCAAAAGCAGAGAAGATGAGCACTAACAACTCTGTTGGCATCATTGCACATCTACAGTGTTTTTATTTGTCCAGATGCAAACATTACACAATCACATATAAACACCAAAGAAAAGAGAACCTAAGTCATGAAATACAATTCATTTGTCAAAATGAAATCTCTTGCTGGGTTCAAAAATATTTCCCTTGGATTCTAACTTTTCACCTCATCCTTATTTTTTGGCTAGGGTCAGAATGGTGTAGGAAGTCACAGTCCAGTGCCTCTCTAAAGCAGAGGAGTAGGCTAAGTCCTGTGAGCAACTTACTGGCAGCGTTTGTCTCTGAATGTCTCCTGTTCCTTTAAACACATTCCCACAGTTGGAAGCTCCTGAGTTAGGGCTTCAGCTTTTGTCACATGGAATATTGCCTTTACTCATCTGCTCTACTTCAAGACAGGGCTTTCCCACCTTGTAGAGGTTGGATCAGAAACAGGACCAAAATAATCCTTACCTGAAGCAACCTTTTAACATGTATTAAAAGAATAGCTGTTAGCTGCATCCATTACATTTGAAAGTTTAGTTTTTACTCAAGTATAATACTGTCACCTCTTCAAAGTCAAAAGGAATTTATTTTGAAGCAGAAGCAAAAGGAAAGATATCCAACAAGTCATCTGATTTATTGCAGTAACCTTCTTTTATATGCAGTGTTAAAGTGATCATGTGCTTGGCTGTAGAAATGTTAAGTATTTCAATTCAGTGGAAAGGTTTAAAGGAATAAGTGATACACATATGCTTTTCTAATTACATCAGTATGTTAAAAAAAAAAACTGTTTTTTAAAAAAAGTGCTAAATCACTGCATAGTATGTGCAAGTTAAACCAAGAGTTTACTTCAGAGAGACCAGTGAGAAGATATATCCTCCAGGCTAGATAGCAAAAGCTTTGGCACTTCTGAAGTAGATCTGGAATGTTTTTACATGTAGGTGTGATTCAAAACAGTATACACACATTTCCAGCAGCAAGATTTGCAATTCCTCACCATCCTACCAAAAATGCTAAAGGAGGCTGATAGTTTGTACACTACCTTGGCTGAGCCTGCATGTTCAGCAGTGCCAGACATCATTCCTAGTGTATTCAGCCTTTTACATGGATTTCAGGACTTTGTATCCAAGAAGTCCCTAGTGCTTTCGTAGAAAATGTTATTCTTGAGGAGTACTGCATTCAGGGCTTACATTTCTATTTATTTATTTATTTATAGAAAGCAATGTTTATCTCAGTATGCTGTTTCCTTGTCTATCCATCTATTCATCTACTCCCCACACCCCAAAATAACATCTAAGCTTGTTGGGCAATTTGAAGTTCATCCTGAAAGAGGTCTAGAGTCTAAAGGAGAATTATATCCTTGCACAAGTTCTTGAAAATCAGTTGGTGAACAGCGGGTAGAGACGCAGCTTGGCATGCCCACAGAGGGAAAGGCAGACAAGATTCATCTGTTAGTCATTCAGTTTGGCCTCGGGAAAGTAAAGAATGTAAATTCAGAAAAAAATCAGAATTCATTAGTTTTGCTGCTCACATAGCAATTTGGACAATCCAGTTGGGTGATGCAGTAAAGGAACCATTTGGGATCCAATCCTGCTCACTCGTTACTGAGACGAGAAGAGAGCCTCAGTGGAAATACACTGAGACAATACAGTTTAGAAACTTGCTCTTATATTCTTCTGACACCACGTCTACCAAACATCAGTTTGCTTGTTGTTTTTGTGTTTAAGCATCACAGGACAATTACATGTTGCGGAATAATTGATTATTCTTTAGGGAATATCTGCATTATTAGGCTATCCCTCAAGGAACCAATTTAAACCAATGATACCAAATTGCAACAGTCAATTCATAGTTCAGTTTTAGCAAGCAGACCATTCCAGAGTGATGTGCACAGCAAAATAAATAAATAGAACAACATCACCTTCATTGCCCTAACTTGTCAAATAAAATCACAGCACAATTCTCTCATTGGCAAACTCAAACTACAGCATTTGGGATGTGATCTGAAGTTAACTGCCATTAAGAAAGCAGACATTTTTCTGATTAGACTCCAGACTGAGCAAAGGAGAGGTGGTAAAGGGAATTAGGGACAGATTGGCCTTAAGGAAAGAAACTGTAGGAATAGCCTAGTTTGGAAAAACAAACAAACAAATGAAACAGAAGGGGATAGGATTTCGTATTCCATTTTGAAACTGTCTTTTGCTGGCATCATTGACTCATGGGCTGGATTAAGTTTTTAGCCACGAGTGTTGCCATTCAGAGAGGCAGGCTTCCAGGGTAGCTGAGTGACACAATAGGCTGCCACATTAAGGGTAGCACTGAGCACGGTGTATTCAACATACACACACACCACACTGTTGCTATTATGCTGAGATAGCCGCGTTCCTGCCTAGCTTCCCTTCCTATGCAGTGTCTGCATTCAACAACCTGCCTCAGCAGCATGTGTGCCCCACCTCAGATGGTTAGGGAGAATGGTAATTACTCAGATTCTCTTAATTATGTATGTTCTTCTCAAGTGCACGTGCTAACTTCTGGTCCTTATGCTGCTCACTCATCTTCAGCAATGAGATTCAGCAAGTTCTCCGTGCACAAAGTCCTTTGAATATTTCCCCCATCATCACCACAGCACATCAGGAACACGCATTGCCTGGGTACAAGTTGGATGTTAAGACAAACAGAGAATTTGTGGAAGGAGAACACCCTCATATTTTGCCTTTTTAAAGACAGAATTAGTCCTTTCCATTGCTCATTTGTTTTTTCTCCTGCTAAACTCCCATTTAGTAACATATGCTAATCTGCAAGATGGCTTAAAGGCCCTCAGATTTGGAATAAACCAGATGACAGAAAAACAGGGCAACCATCCTTCTAGGCTACATAAATCCCACTGAAATGACAACAGATGCCAATATCATGCCAATGTCCAGCAAGATTACCATGTATTAAATTTACTTGAAGGAAGAGGCAAAGGAATCATTGCTCTCTTGCCAAACAAAAACTTGACAGACAGAAAAGCGCTATACAGGTAGTAGGAATCTGAAAGTTTGCTATGCAGTTTACTATTCTTACTACTATTAAACTATCAGATTCTATGATACCTTTTTTTATTCACTTCCACTCATGCAGCTTAGGGATTAAGCAAAATGAATAAGAGAATGCCTTATAAAATAATAGAACATTCTTAAAATTATTTAAGTGCAACAATTTGGAAATAAATAACTGTCAGAGTTTCACCAGACTACAGGAAAAAGATGATACAGAGAGATCTTCACGCTGTTATAAACAGTATTGCCTCTTACAGCAATACGTACCATTCCCTTTAACACAAAGCCAAGGTTCCTTCTGTCTTGCCTTTGTAGTTCAGAATCTCTGAACTACATCCACTGCAGACATATTTCAGGCTTTGTAATTTTCAAACATTTGTATTAAGTCATTTATTTGTATTGAAAGCCATCCTCATGGAGCCCAGTTTTCCACTCTGCCTTCAGCCAACACTCCTACTTTAAAAGGAAGCTTTGCTTAAGGTGAACAGAGTCAGGCACAGACACCTTTCACAGTATCCACAACTGCTGTGATCTACACCCAATAGGTTACTTGGCCCATAGATGGTGACAAAAGGGACCCCTCGGAGTAGGAACACAAGCTACTTTTCTTCCCATCCCCAAGATAAACACAGCAAGTAAGCATAACAGCAAGCTTACTGTACTCTATCTTCTGCAGCTATCTGCTGAGGTGACACTGGCAACATTTGTGAAGTTGATATGCCATCAAAATTCATAAAGACATTAACCTTTTTCAAAACTATTTTTTTAACCTCTTCAAAAACTATTGCATTTGGGTTACACTTAGTACAAATCTTTCAGGGTTATTTCCAGCCTTCCTGAAACATGAAGGTCATAAGCAGATTTACTAAACAAAGGGTAAAATTCTAATGTGATCCACTGATTCCAGGAAATAGGGATCTCCTTTGTAACACCTAGTAATACCTTTGTAACATCTCTGCCTCAATTTTGTTAATGGATACAGGATGGGGAAAAAGTGTATGTATACATGGTATAGAGAACCAGGAAGTTGGCAAATGAATTCAGAAACTGTTAAATGCACCCCCAAAACACCAAAATAAATAAATAAATAAATCCAGAACTTTTTTAGGGGCCTAGAGATACACAAAAAGCAGGGGCAGGCAGTCAACTATTAACATTTTACAAACAGAAAACAATTTCAGATAATTTGGAAGACATTTTTAAATACAAACAAATGTATTTGATTTTTCAATCCCTTTCATTCATACACATTTAAGTCCCTAGTAACTAAAAAAAAAAAAAATCATTTCATAGGCACAGAGATACAGTATACAACTCCAAGTATTAAAAGAAAAAGTGTTTTTTTCTTCCTTCCAAATTGTGGTATGGCAGAAAATGTTATCAGCATGAATCTTTATAACTCATTGTTACTTTCCCCCTCTGAAGAACTACATTTTAACAACAATACAAGCCAAATTCAAAAGACTCAATATTCCTTCTGGTTCAGAAACTTTTTCTCACTGTCTCCTTGAGAGCAATGGGGGAAAAAAAAAGAAAGTATAAAAAATATAGCAAGAATCAAAAACACTTACCAACTGGAAGAAGGAGGTGTAGCAAAGCTGCAGCCAGCTCCAAAATGGCCCCTCTAGGGTTGTATCTGCTTGGCTCTACCAATAATGAAGAGAAAGCCACACACAAAAAAAAAAAAAAAAACATAGTGGGGGGAAAAAAGACTTGTTGCAGTCTTGCCAGCTCTTCAGTTATATAGTATTTTTCATTAAGAGCTAGATGTCCTCAAGAGACTATATGATTTTTGCAGTTTTCATTTGGAAACAGAAAAGTACACAATTACACTTCTTCTGCAACAACAAATATATGCACTGCATTATAAAGACTCGGGGGGGGGGCAACAAGCACCAATCTCCTCGATAAAAACATATATTTACATACAAATACAAGCACAAATTGTCAAAAAATCCTTCTGCTTCTAGCTTCTGAATCATTTGTAATGACAGGGAGACAGCAATAATCAACCATAGAAAAACAGCTGAGGGAAAGGTTAAGTGAGACCAGGTGCACTTCATTACAGAGGCTTAGGTTTGCAGGGAAGGAGTTAGCAAGTGTTTTGTATCACCGCAATACCTCTTTGAGATTTCTATGATGTACAAGTTTCTTTCTGCATCTTTGTTTTTTGTGGCCTGTTTTTGTTATTACATTCACTATCAAGAACAATTTTGAGTGTTTTTCAGATGCTTTTTTTCAAAGGTAAGCTTTGAAATCTGAATGAAGTAAGAGGTTAGTGCTACTTTTTCCCATACCTACACTCCTATGCTAAGGATGTGCTTGAATCCTGGAAGCTAGTCACACTCATGTGAATTCAATTTTTTGAACATTGAAAAGTCCTGAACCTCTCTGATGGCTTTGGACATGAAATCTGAAGTCAGGCCTTCTCTTCCATCTAGAATTACTTCTCCCATAATAACTCAAGAGCAAGGTTTGTTGCTCAATGCCGTTCCGTATAATAGTTAATCCAGACCTGACCTTATAAAAACTGGCCCCCGTACATCCTACTTCAGGTGCTGTTTGGTTGGGGAAGAGCTGATCCCAGTACATATGGGTATTAATACTTGCTTAGCACCTACAATTTACTCTGAAGCCAGCCAGAATGAAAAATACCTGCAAGACAAACTAGCCTTATCCACACATAGGTATTACCATTGATAAAGTACTACCGTTCATGTCATCACAGTAAATGATGAATATATCCTAAACATTCAGCTTACTTGCACGCATATGACAGAAACTCTGTAGCTTGGCGTTATAACATCTAGTCCCTAACCCTAGCACATAAATACTGAGCACCTAAGCTAAGGTGTTTAAATCCATAC
Source organism: Anseranas semipalmata (assembly GCA_013399115.1). Taxonomy (NCBI): domain Eukaryota; kingdom Metazoa; phylum Chordata; class Aves; order Anseriformes; family Anseranatidae; genus Anseranas; species Anseranas semipalmata. Next base: position 549,123 of record VXAA01006695.1, read on the forward strand.
ATGGCCACAAAATGCTGAACAGCAATTCTTTCTCAAGTCTCTCGAAAGTTTCTGATGCTCAGAGCTTCTGAAAAGAAGATCACTTATTAGATGCCAAGCTTTAAGCAATGACATTTGGAAAATGTTGGCCAAAGCTTCTTGGTTAAGCTCTAGGGATCTTGTTGAAGGAGTTCATAAACATGAAGCAAACAAGCAGTCATTGTGTGGGCTGAAGAACAGCACTGTTTGAGATGTGCACAAAAGGAGCATTTTGATTAAAGGATGTGATACCAAGTCAACATTAGCTTGAGGTTGCTGAGAGGAGGCCACCAGATGACTGATAAATGCAAATGCACCCGTAGCAGATGTTTCTCATTTCTGTGTGTTATTTTTTAAGTATCATGAGTTTTCTTTTTCCCACTACATACGTTAAACGTCCAAAGTCCTTTATAACATACATCAGGCCTCAAATAATGCACTGCCTTTTCCCCAGCATGATAGGCAGCAGTGTGAATAATGAAACAGGACATTTTTAGAAGAATTGTTAGAAAAGGCCCAGATGTTTTAACTGTACCCTACTTGCTTGAGATTTGACCCTTTTCTTTCTCTTTTGTAGCAAATGGTTCTTCCCTTCTAATTTTTTTTAGGCATCATTCTGGCAAAAGCAGAATATCCATCATAGCTTTCACCATCTTTTTTAACTTAAGATGGTATTTTTCTTCTGTCTAATCTCCATAATTCATGACCATTTGCCACAATCTTGATAACAGCAATAAAAAAACTGTTTGCAGTTGTTAAACACAGGATTATATTTACAGGGTTCTTTAACAATCTTTTGTTTAGTTGCAACTTATTTTTCATTTGAACAATCAATGATAATTAATAAAACTTATTTCCATTTTTTCTTCTTGCAATCAGTCATCCACAGCTTGTGGGCACATTTGTTTAACTGCTTCAAGGTCCACACATATCAAGTGACTGGAATATGTGTTTTAAAAGGAGACAATGACTTTGAATATTTGGCTTCCCAAGTGCCCAACCGGAGACTATGCAGCAAGGCCAGCCCTTCACTAAGTGCTGACTACCCATTTCTGAGAACAAGATTGCTTTAAATTGTCTCAAATTGAGCATTAGGCTGTTTTCAAAACTTAGGCAAAAGTTGTCATCATTTCTATCAGATATAATACTAGAGTTAGTGTTAAAAAAACAGTAAGGAAGATGAGACATAGATGTTCACTGCTTTTAAAAACCAGGTTGCGATTTTCTGTTTGTGACAGCATCATTGATTGCTTTGGAAGTTACAGCACTCTAGAACCCCTAATAAAAGGCTGCAATCATAATCATACAAAACCCTTTTTTTTTTCTGTTGATTTAAGCTGGGGGAAGAGGAATAGAAAAAATCAATAACATATGAGCAAAATTATCTCTAAATGGAGTGTTTAAAAATGTTTCCATTAGGCATCAGCAGACGGATCTTTAAATGAAAGCCAAGTATTAAATGGCATCTATTTTAAGTTTTGCATTCCAAGAGAGAAAACATGAGCCAGATAAGTTAGTCTGTGTTGACATGTAAAGTACATCACTCCCATTAGAAGGGCAGACGTGGATCTAAATGACCCAAAAGATTCTCTGTGACTCAACTGAATACCAGAGAACAGAAGCGTAAATGAATTCGACCATTGGTAATTCAATTGTAGTCATTGCACCTCTGAATCAGTCTGCATGTAAACTTCCACTAGACAGAAAACACCTGGAAAAGCTCTGCTAAGAGGGCTTGATTCTTTGACAGCTTTGGATGACAGCCTGCATAAACAGAGAGGCAAGAAAGAGAGACATTGTCCTTTTTGTCTTTTTTTTTTTTAACTACAGCATTGTTTTTGAGATCACTTCCAAAAGCCTGAAAGCCTGAATTTATAATTACAGAGCCCTTTCTACAGACACACCATATACTTACATGTGTGGTGTTTTCAATATATGCTTGATATTTTCAGCATCCTTCACTCCAACTCATGCTGTTTTTCTTTCAAAGTTTATACCTCATTTTCCCCTGAAAGCTCTAAAATTAAGTTTTTTGCACACACAAAAACTTCACTCCTCAGCTATTAATCTCATGTATGATATCACTTCCTTTTGTTGTTTATAAGCAAGAAGATTGTTCAGAAATGTCCTGGATTTGTGTATTCTAAGTGAATTAAAAATAATTTAATCTTTATATAAAATAATTAGAAAATCAACATGATGTCAAACTATCACTGGTTTCAGTAGCAATGACAGTAACTGATTAACTTCAGTCTGCTTAACAACGCTGTTTAAATTCTTCCTGCCTCCCCCTAAAGTCAATTATTTTAAAACTCAAGGGATTTGTCTTATGCACATCTGCAAATTCAATGTCAGTTCCAGGCTCACATTTTGGTGATGAATCAAGCTGGCCTCAGTTCACCCAACAAGAGGCCAGTTTTTACCAGACAAACAAAGTGAGGTGACTTAATACTTGTGGGGTTTAAATGACTGATATCTGGCATATTTACTTGCTTTCACCATCCTTTTTCCACTTCTAGTGAATCAAACATATTACTGCATACTGCTGACAAATTGAAGATGACAGGAGAGAGCAGATGAGATAGACATTAACAATTTTAAACCAAGGGTGCATGGCTTAACTCCATAATATCTGACACCACCAGGTCTTCAAAGGAAGGCTTTCCTTTTGGAAAGGATTGAGAAACGGAACTAAGGTGTGAGAATTTTCTTCTCATTTAAACTAAATTCATGGGAAACTAGGCACAGAATAACTATTCCAAATTACCACAACTTCAACATTAACTGTCCGAGGTAGTATATACAGAATTACTTAATGATACGGGTTATCAATATATAGTCTGTTCTTATAAATGTTGGCAAACTGATATATGTGTATTTGCAATTGTTTACCCATATGTTATATTAAACATGAAGTTTGATTCAGCTTTTTAGTACAGATTTGAACACTATCAAAAAAGAGAATTTTACTTAGTGTCTCATTGTGAGCTAAGCCAAGTTATGAATTAAATATGAGTTGATATGAATTGGACTTTTTACACTGAGTGGGAATGATGTTGGGCTGCTAGCATCTCTGAGCATAGAGGCACTTGCCTCCACACAGAGTGGAGCAATAGCAAGCCATGAGACCGAAAGCCTGGCACTGCCAGGGACTTGTTGGGAACCTTCAGGGAAATGATTCTTTCTGTTTTCCTTTGCTTTCCTGTTTTCCTGGTAATAACAAAATTTAGTCAAATTTATAGTAGAAAGTCTTGTGGCTGTAAGCTACTGGTTCTTGAGCACTAAACAGCATTAATATGAAACTGGCTGTGACAAGCACTTCATACTATTGAGAACAGGGACATCATTTCATTTTCTCCAGCTGTGGTTTCTCAGCATGCTAGTACTCCTTCCAGTGGCTATTTCCACCTTTACATAGCTTTGTTTCAGTGCTATTCACTCCCAGTTTTTCAAGCCTGATCTTGTGCCTCTTTTTCACATGGGGTTGTACACATCAGTCCTCAAGTTCTTTCATGAGAGTCACTGAGACCAATCAATAATCAGAGAATTGCTCAGGCTGACAGAAGCGACAGCATCCATGTGTAGGGGCCAGAAATGCAAAATACCATACGGATCACTTAGGCCTAATAGGGATGGTCTCCCCATGTCACTTTCTAATACTTTTGGGGGAGGATGTTCTTTCTACCTTTGGATGTGAGACTTCCGATCTCTTCCTTGAGAGACTCCAAGTTTTGTCTTCCTGCCCCATCTCTCTGTCCCTTTCTTTTCTTTTCTTTTTCTCTCAGGTGGGTGCAGATGATTTTCTGCAGCACTCTTCTCTATATTGCTTCTTAGCCAACTGTGTCCTTTAGCTTCTACGATAATTTTTTAGCTTGGTAAGTGTCCTTGTTCATCCTTTACTCCTTGCAGATCTACCTTCACTTCCATCGCATAGGTCACAGAACACTAAATGTGTTCCTGCTTTTACTACACAGCAACCACAGTGCCCTTTTCCTTGGCAATCTGACTGACACCTTGTTGTTGCAACATAACCAGATGCTGGAGACAGATGGAAGAACAGACCACATAAAATTACCCTACAGGACAACTATCTTGCATGCTGTCAAATAAATACAGTGTGCACACCCTTTGAGTCTCCTGACCAAATTTCTCGAAGATATTTTTGAAAAAAATTGCAGTGTCATTGGTACCAAGAACTAGTGCCAAAGCATGTCAGTTCAAAGAAATATCTCAGAAGATTAGCAGTTGATGCTAGGAGCCCTAATCCCAAAAATTATCATAGCATGAGAAAATCAATAGAATTTCTCAATAGCTTCTTCAGAGATGGCTGGTTTGTCCCTTCTAGAAGCCCTGTTTACCAAAGGTTTTCAGCTTAGTAGTCTGCAGTTCAATGTAAGTCCCAATATCTGCCACCAAAATACAGTGGAAGTAATACGGCTAACTTTCTGCTGTAAAGGGAGACTTAAAATACCGTAGAATGCTTTCTTGGTCACATAGAGCACAGAATTTTCTACTGATACAATTTTATGTGGTGAAAAAAAAAAAGCCAGAGGACTATTTCAAACTGAATCACAAGCATTTCTGCTGAGAAAGCAACAGCTGCCTTAGAGCCATTAACAAAGAGGTCTGCTTTGAAGAGCTGGTGCAAGTTTATTTGCTCTGCAACAGAGTAAACCTTCAGTTCTGATTTTTTTGAAACATTCTTTCAATAGTTTAGCCCGGGTTTTGCACAACCTTTTCAGAATTAAGCACCCTACCAGACTGCTGCCAACAAAGGTTGCTTAATTCCTCAGTAAAGGGGAAGTCTTGTTATTTAAATAAAGTAGCTACTGTAGTAGATTTGCAGATATGTTAAGAGTATTACAGGATCTAGAGGTAGATTTAGGAAGAAAATACTATAAAGCAGGAAAAAATTAAACAGTGTACTTATTGAAACCTAAAAGACATTATGACATGTGACATGATTGCATTAGATATGAGCAGGTGGAACTGTGCTACCTGTACATGTAATGTAATGCCTGTCGCAAAGTGACACCTGATTATAGTTACACTTTTCCTTTACAATACGGTCACCTTTTAAAACCTGACTTTCCACCACCACCACCCCCGTGACATCAGGGGAGGAGTACAGAAGTTACAGGGTCCTTCTGTCCCTTTCTGTGGGCTGCAAAACACCATACTATGTTTTCCCAGGCACCAGCAAGTTGCCCACAACCTTTTTGCATCAGCATCTGAAGCTGGAGTGGTGTATTCGTGTGCCACGCGTTCACTGTGACAGGACAGCAGCTTCTGCATGTCCTGGGGAATCGCAGCAGCAAAGACCATAGGTCAGGAGGTCTCCCTTGTGCTCCTGGTTGAAGTGCAGTTTCTAGGGATCTAATCCAGAGCAGGTTCTGATTAGTACACACAAAACAGTAAAAAAAAATCCTAAGGATCATGATCAGAATGACAAAGATCATGCGACGCACAACCTCCCTAAATAAAATATCTGAAAACTATCACTGGAAATCACCAAACTGCAGTTGTATATAAGGACTGAACAGACATCATTAGTGCCCCTGAATATCCAAGGACCACTTATTCTTACGTGGTCTGAACCATGTGAGGTCTGCATGCACGGATTTGCATGACTCTCCCACCTGAACCTTTCAGGCTTGTATTCTTAAGGGAAGACCATCATGTTTTGCCAGGGTGTAAGTTACACCACACCAAAGCAACCTGAGAGTCTTCTGCAGGCAGCAGTGGTAGCCACAGTTCAGTAATGCTTTCTCGTTGGTTTTCTTGTCTGTGGTTCATAACGTTAAGGTGGATTAGCTGCCTGCCGCTGCCGGTCAATGGCTCCATGCGAATGGTCTGAAACAAGGTGTCAGGCTCTTGTCCAGGCTTTGCATAAACGCCTCACACGTGTCTGTGTGTGGAACTAGTGATAGGTGCTCTGGAAGCACACCACCAGTCTGAATTTTTTAACCTAGTGAATGTTCATCTGTCAGACCAGCCTCTGGAACAAGTACCCTGGGATTATACTGGAAAAAAATACTTCAACAGAAACATTCTGTCAGCTTACTCAAATACCTGCATGCAAATTTACTCCCTTTAGAGAATAAGCAGGGATGTGTTAGCAGACTCAGCTGCAAAAATTTTATTGGCAGATGATTAAAAGCTTCAACTTTTTGATAAAATTTCAAAAAAAAAAAAAGTGTAGATGTTTACAAGAGACTGATAATACAAAAACACAGAGGAAGAGAGTGACACTGAGTAAAATGCATAAGCAAAAAACAGAGCTGGATCTCCTCAGAGCTTGCTTTGGATAAATTATTAATGATCTCTGTCCTTCGATTTGCATGAATTTAAAGAAGAGTCAGGCAATTTATTTACTGTGTATAGTGAATGCACAGGAATCCTTTCTCCTCCCCAGATTCTTGGACAGTATCCTACCACTATAAATTACAAACCATCTAAGCATTGAAAATTGCTTTTCACCAACCACCAATGCCATTGAATGGTCTGTTTTATGACTTCTGTGGGGGATGACATTTAACTCTGGAAACAATCAATTTTTAGCTCAAGTTGTGATCAATCTGATTTTTTCTCCTAGGTATTTATTATGTCAATTATATTCCTTTGGTACCTCAGCATTCACATTATTTGACATTATGGAGAGCTGCCTGTATATAAAAGTTTCATAAACTACCCAAAACCTTGCAGGTACACATATAAATCATTAATCATTGTAGGGGAATTTCTGGCCTGTTTGAAGTCAATGGCAAAACTTCTCTTGACTTCAGCAAGGATTGGATTTCACCTCTCCGCCTGCCATGTGTCTAGCAGGTGCCATTGCCTTTAATGCCAACTGTCAGCAGGTGTCCTTGCTGGCAGTTCCAAATACCATTTTCCTTATTATCCAGTATATTCAAAATGTGTTTTCTGCTGGCTCACACTGACCTTTCAGTTCAAGGTGGAGGTTGTGACATCTGCCCAAATGAGACTGCACACTGCTGGAACGAGTTCCCAGCTCTGCTCCAGGCTCTCGCTATCTGTCCCTTAGTGGCTTTGGAGCTAACAGACTCATAAATCAAAGCTGATTTGTAGTGTATATGGCCCAAGAGCTGCAAAAAAACCCTTAACATGGGGGGATCTTCCAAAGCACCCTGCCAATTAGAACTATTGTTTATGCCATTGAGCTCCTCGTCTGGTGAACTGTCCAATGCTGCGCTGCTTCCAGTAGGTTTCTAGGCTGATGTGTTGCAAATGTGAGCAAATTATCTGGGTACAGAAATAATAATACTAACAAATATTTTGGACTTCTAGTGCAGCTTTCAACCCTAGAACTTTAAATAACTTCACATGTTAATTAAGTTCCTCCAGCTTCCACTATGAGGTAGATAAATGTTAATATAATCATTTTGCAGACAGAGAAACATTAGCACAGAGCTGTTAAAAGGCTTGCCCGCTGATTGATATGATGTCTGTGGAGGGTGGATCCTTCATCTAATGACTATTTTTCACGTGTTCTTAAGCTGCCTAAGATAAGCTGACTACATATCTCTACATATGCTGCCCAATTTACTTCTATCTTTCTTTTTTCAGTCTCAGAATAGGATCTACCATATAGGTGATAAACGGATTCTTAAAAGCATGCCGATTCACATCTTCTGCTAGAGACATTTATGCTCACTGAGCTGGTGACCTGTGCAAGAATTCATATGTCTAAGTAATAAAGATTTTGTCTTTGGTAAAAAGCAACCCACAGAGTTGTCTTTCTATCTTTCTCCAAATAAGTGCTCATTTTAGAATAATGGAAGATTCATTTCCTCACCATTACCGGGAGTCAAAACGTATCTAATTCTCCTTGTCCTTTGTCAGACTCATCTCATTATATTCAGAAATTTTACGCTTCTTTCCCCACTAAAAGATCACCTGGAAATAGTGATATAAAAATAGGATGTTAATAGATGTGGGATTCTGTTACTAGCTTTGATCTCTAACAGTTATATCCATCAGTCAGATTTGCAATTTGACCCATCTTTCCTCATCAGACCTCATCCTGTTCAAGTCAGCTTTTAAATTAAAATAACCATATCTTTTGTTTTACTGTTATCATAACCAAATGTTTTAAACTCTCAGGTATCTACTCAAGCAGCCAGCTATCCTGCTAAAATTTGAAATATCTTTTTAATATTTTCCAGACAAAACTTATCCCAGTCAACCTTGTACTGTTATTGGCTAGGAAACTACAGGCATTAACCAGCTGCTGTGGAAGATAAGATGTTTTATATTTTCATTTGCATTCATCAGTTTTTGAGGGAAGAAAAGGCTGGTATTTTCCCAGTTTCCAAAAGCCAAAGATTCTGTTTGATTCTGTGCTCCCACATAGGTTTAGGCTACCACTTCCGAACATGGTATTGGAGGTCAGTCCATATAAAATAAATAATAATAGTTAAGTCCCTAGGAATTGCCTACTTCCCTGTGACTTGGATACCGGTGAAGGTATTTGTCTGTTAAATTTTCAGTAGTTTAAGCCATGGAAAAAGAGGACAGAGTTATTTTCTACGACACCTAACATCTAAATTATTTTCTACCATGCCTACCATGTAAATTATTTACAGGTGATGGTAGGTCCACCCTGGAAGTAATAACTGTATAGATCACTTTGACTGTGGTATCACTCTGAGGTCATCTTGAAGAAAGGTGGAACTTACCCAGAAAATGGTTTTATAACTGACATAGCATAAAATTTCAAATGAATTCAGATTAAAATACCAGGGATAAAAGAAAGAAGTGTTAACTGCTGCAGTTGTTCTCCCACGTGCAAGCAAATTTGATTTTAGTACTGACTGCAGTGCAAACTCCAGAGCAGAGAAGTTCTATTGCCACATTTGGGTAGCACCAGGATGGGGAACAGTTTGGGCGCAGCCAGCCCATCCCACTCCATCAAAATCCTTCTTGCCACCTCCAGAAAAGGCTGACATTAGACTCTATTCTACATTTATGAAAATTTAAAATGATATAAATGATCTAACATCACTATGAACTTGTTCTTAATTAATCTGAAGTGATACATCCGATTTATACTTGAGAAGATTATTTCCAGTCTCCCGGCCAGACTATTGCCTGCATCTTACAGTCCACCTTTATTCAGGATCTATACTTTCTACACTCCTCCATAATTTCAGAAACTTTAGGATTATGATTAGAGACATTCTTATCACCAAAATCTCTCCACCCAAATCAGAAGAGATATTTTTCCTTAGCATTAGTACGTCTTCGTATTCTCTATAGAATGGTCTCAGGAATCCATCAATGCCTGGACTCCTGCTGCTTTTTAGAGCTGACTTGTTTCCAGAATCTTAGTTATATTTCCATCCAAATGTTCTTTCTATTCCTACACTTCAGCTAAGTCAAAAGTTCTTATTGTATTTTGCAGTGCTTGTGCTGTCTCTTCTTGTATAAATATTTGTGGAAATCCTTAAACACTTCTTTTAAAGTCATGAGTTAATGTTCTCATTTTTACCAGCCCATTGTATTAATTAAATATATTCAATGGTATTTGAAATGTTTATTTCATTACTCATGTATGGCAGATCTGAGCATCATTTCTGACTTGTCACCTTGTAACTGCTGTGTCTTTAAAGCCTTGAAATTGCATAGCAGCACAGCTTGGAGTCTAGTACAGCCTCACCTATAAGTACCATCTCTATAACACATCAGACAATGAAATTTTGGAAGAGAAATTCCAGGCATGGTAGAAACATAGTGTGCACTATAAGTTTTAGTTAACTACCGACATTCTGATGATACAAATAATTCTGTGCTTGGAAAAGTGCAGGCCATGCTTTCTGGGGCTAGGGAGGTGAGGGGCAAGAGGACATGAGATCTGGCTGAGATGACAGGACACACCTCAAGGGGAGCACAGTTCAAGAGATGGGATGTGTCATAGTTTCCTCAAACACAAGCAGTGTTTGTGCTGCTGGTCCTGGATAATGTTGATACTCCTGCAGAAAGGAAGGCTGACCCGATGATGCTGGCAAGGAATGCCTCCTTCCCATCCCCCATGTCTTTTACGCTCCTCCGGACCAACCTTTGACAGAGGATTTGGCCTCTCTGTGTTTCAGATACCAGCAAAGTGGGAGCAGGGGCTCCTCCCTACCTCACAAGGTACTGCAAAGATAAATATCTGAATATTTAGGTACTACTGTAATGGTGACCAAATAAGCCACTGGCATGAGCTTGTTCTGTACTATATTAGCATGGAGAGGAATTCTCCTGCTTGCCTGTAATGGGAAACTCCTGAAATCTTGCCTTAAAAGGAGTGGACAACAAACAGCGCGAATCCCCATGGGGGATGAAGGGAAGGTCATACTTTGCAGTCCACAGAGGCATTTTACTTACAAGGGTAGCATTTTGAACATATTCTCAGTACTTTTTCCTCTATAAGCCTGGAAGCATTTCACTTTATGATGAAATACACAAATATAACATATCTAATTTTTGATTAATAATAGTAGACCATGTTCCTTGTCATTTCCTCATCCCAACCTGAGTAGAAAATATGCGTCTGCTTGAGAAATGTTTAATTGTTTTGATTTTACTTGAGAGAAAGAATGATGACGAACAAAATAAAAATATGCTTTTCTGCAATTGGTATTTTGCTCTCTGCTAAGTATGGGCAGTATTTCCACCTGTTTAAGAACCTGATTCAGCAAAGGAATTAATCTTGCACATAACCCAATGTCCATCAGTAGCCCCGCTTAGTTACTCGCAAAAATAAATGAGATGCATGTTTAGTTACTTTATCATCTCAGCTCCCTAGAGAGCTGAAACAGAAAAGTTTTTCCTTTACTTTATGATGTGAGATCCTATAATGCTAGCATAGAAACTGTTTGGAAAGTTCATCTTTAACCCTCACCCCTTTGCCGAAGATCAAAGGCGCACCGTGTCCAATATTCTGTTATCTGGGTATCAGCAATGGAGGACAGAATTTACTCGTTTGTTTCTTTCTGCCCATACACAGTACTCAGATGAGAGCCAAGGCTCTTCTCTGCTATTTCATAACGATTATATTTATGATGTTTAGGACAATTCTTTCAAGTATATTACTCGGAAGTTAGCATAGTCCTTATGGCTACAGCTCAGCCTTTTATGGTAAATTACATAAAAAGATACGGTGTGGTTCAGGTGGTTCAGCCAAATAAATAAGCAAAGCAGCAAGAATTGTCTAGTGCCAATCAGGGCAAGATAAATTACCTATTCCTGTGGTAAGTAGAGCACACTGGTCACTGCACACCATACTAGCAAGTTATGTGTTCCGACTTTTTATTATTTTATATCAAAAATGTGCATTTGACTTCATTTTTCTTTATAACATGAGACTAAGCTGATAAAAATTCCAGAACAGATAAAGAATTGGTTTGTTAAGATTGGCAGCAGTAACGAATTGGAAAGTTTACTTTTCTATTTTTTTTCTTTTTTAAAAAGGCGTGCATAAATAACCTGACTAAAATTACACCGTGCCCTTCATACCTAATGTTTCCTTTTACAGGTACCTCTCCCAGAAATAGCTAGTCTTGGCTGGCAGTAGCAAATCTTTGCATGTATTAGTTAGAATCAGGAAAAATTTCAAGAAAGAAATTCAGTAGTCTTAGCAGAGCTTAGATTTAATCATAAATTTGAAATTCTGTCCAAGTTCACAGTGTAGAAACATACCAGAGAGAAATACACAGTGATACTTAATTCTGTCCTGGAGGCCTGGCAAAATTTCAGTCTGGACCAATAATATCTCCCTGTAATCTCCTTGGCACTTTCAGCCTACTCTGTAATTGCAGTTCAGTGTGCTCCTGCAAACCTTTTCTGGGAGGTGGTTTTGTAGGAATTTTGCTTTGGCTGAAAACCTGAGAAACTTAACACAGTTACAAACCACTATTAACCAAAAGCACATCTTGTGATACTCCCAGTATCACTAAAGAAGTCACCTGCTGTAACCCAGTATCTACATCTACCTCGATGCAAGTAGCTCACAGTCTCCCTGGCAAGCATAAACTGAATCACCAAATTTTCACAGACTAAATGAAGTGCAACACCTATACCTATTTGCACGTAAGTTGCAATCACACCCCAATAGCCTATAAAAGCTTAATCACAAAGAACAGTTACAGATATTGGATGATAAGAAATGCGTTCTGTACCTACAGAACAAGTCTGAAATAGTGCATTAATTAAGAAGGTAGAAAAATTCCTTAGGCAAATTAAAAATGGAGAAAATGGAGACTGTGCTTTCATTGGCTTAAGGTAACAGTTTTACAGCTAGATATTCAAAGCATTGTGCTAGTTCCTAATTATTTAGCCATGTATTTCTTTCGGTACAGTCTGTGGAAATTGTCTGGATAAGACCACCCATTTCGTTCTTAAATTCTAATCTTTAATCTTTCATGTTGATTTTCCATAAATTGTGTGTTCAGTTTCCGTGTTTAAACTCTCCTGCACAGCATGAGAAGGTGGCATGAAACCAGCCCAGCCCAGCCTTGGTATGCACCGTGAGCAGCTCCTTGAATTAGCACAGGGGGAAGGACAGATCTGGATGGCAGTGGGTAGGAGCAGGGCCCCCACCAGTAGCTGGAAGAACAAACAAGCTCCACGAAGCAGAGCTAACACTTACCTACCTCAGTCACTCTTGTGACGAGAAACACAGCCCAGCTCCAGCCCTGCAGAGTAATTAACTGTACAGAGCTTACAGCACAGGAACAGTGGCACCGAAGTTATCACGGCCAGGGAAACACACGCCACCACGTGCATGCTTAAATCCCCCCCGCGCCAAAGTATTTTACTGGACTGGGCCTGGCAGCCCAAAGTCTCTGTCAGGTCCCATGTGCAGCACCCGCTGTGCACCCTGGGGAGAAGTCTCGTGGTCTGTTCTGGCAGCGGTGGCTCCTGCCCTGCCACCTCCGGGCACGGAAAGGAGCAGGTCCTTCCCAAGAACTCGCGCAGAAACCCAGCACCTTGCTGACCTGAGCACTCCACGGGATACCAGGTCAAAAAGAGGGAACGAAGAAAGAGTTTACTTCGGTCTTAGGAAATGGAAGACTTGGTTCATCCAGTGGTGACCCAAATTACAGACACTATCACCTGATCACATCAGATGCAGTGATTAAGGTTTCTTCTGAAGTCTAACAGCAAGTGGTAACTGCTGAGAACCTACCCAGTGGGACTGATCCTACCCACTGTGCTCTAAATAGGAAGCGAGATTGTGCCCCATACCCAGCGTGAATCAGCCACGTGCACCGTGGTAGGAAAGTAGCAGTAAGAGGTGATCAGAACGATCCTTCCCCAAGAACAGAGCATCCGAGATTTTTCTAGCAGCACAGAAGTCTGATAAACCCAAGAGGAGTTAGGATGAGAAAAGTGAGTAAAGGCAGAGGATGTCATGACATTCCCCCTTTCTGTTTTTATTATCAGTCACTGGTAGAAATTTGGCACACCATTTCTGAAGCAATTGTGGCAAACATACACAATTCTTTTTTTGTTTTGGTGGAGAAATATAAAAGTACTTTTACCTCAGTGTTGCTTAAAGTCTTGGTTTTGATTCAAGCATCTCAAAATATTGAGAATAATTGCAACATCGTGTGCCGCCAGTATTTGCAGTACGAAACTCGTTGTGTTTTTCTCACATTTTATGTGAAAAAAGAACATTTTGCACCTCACTAGATGGTTGTGGTTTTGGATCATAAAGTGCTACGGGTTTTGATCTGTACTGATTCCTACCCCTGTGTCTCATTTTTCTCATGGCTTAGAACAAAATATTAATGTGACTCATCTGTCATAAGTAATTCTCATATCCTCTGCTCTATATTTTGGTGCGTGTCTAGAGGAAAGCTGTGGTTATGTAAAAGTGTTTGTCTATTTTGTATAAGGGAGGATGGGAATCATAGACACTTTAAACAAAAAAATAAGAGCAATGGCAGGAGAAAGTGGTGAATTATAAGTAAAAGCAACTTTTATGCATTGTAATTAAATGTAATAAATACTTTAAAACACACTATTTCAATTTACTACTTCCTAGCTTTAAAAATCACAGCTGTCAGCCCCTGGAACACTGAAAAAGGAAATAATAAATGGCAAAATATATATATATTTACAGTTTGTGGACTGGCTAGTCCAAAGTGAGTCCCAAATTTGATACTGAACAAGGACACTAATTATGCCTGGAAAGCTGGTATTTAAAATTGCAAATGTCAGTTCCAGGATGTCAACATTTTCTGGTAACGTTTAGGAAATCCTATGTAGCGTGCTACTTTCAAAAGACATAATTATGTGTGCACATTCCTGCGACTTTGCTCCAGACCCAGCCTTCTATTCCACAGTAGTTCTCTCTCACAAAAATTTAAAAAATTCAGCAGAAAATAGCCCAAACAATGAATACAGCAGCAATTTTGCTACAGAAGCATTTGCAGCAATTGACCCGATTCCTTTTTTCTCCCCCAGACCAGATTGAAATATTTTACTGAGTAGATCCAGTTCAATGCAAACCTCATTCCACAAAAGTCATTTGCATTTGGGCTGAATAATGAATCAGAGGCACTCAAGTATATGCTTAAAATAGAATTTATATTTATGTGATTACTTAACTGAACTAGGGGTCATGCTGTTTCTGTGTTACAATAGAGAAAACAGCTATTTTCTGCCCTTCTGCTGTTGCCTTTCTGCACTTGAATGGAAAACACAAAATGCTGTTTTCCAGACCTGGCTAATACCTGCAGCTAGCAGAGCGGGAGAGAGAGGAGAATGCATGCCACCTCCTATATTTGAAGATTTCGTACACAAATTAAATTCTCCCCTCTTCTTTCAGCTATAGATTTGCACTAAACTGTTCTTAACAGCATAGCAATGAAATGAAACTGTACCAGTCAGGAAATCTAATGCTTAAGTTTCCTCTTAGGAATGATTTATCTCATTCTCTCTTTCATATTCACTTTCTCCCTTGCTTCTCCAGGAAACTTTATTGAACCTTATTTTCTCGAAAGCTAAAAAGACTGCCTTGTGTTGTTTCATGTTCCCCAACATTGTGGCTTTCGACTTGGAACATCTCCATGTAGTCCTAATCTATATATCAGGATCTTCACGTGACCGAATTACACAAGGGAGACAGGGAATGTATCAGTAGGAAACCTTCCATGGGATTAATTTTCTGGGTTAAAAAATAATCATTGCACCATAATGGGTTTGCAGTTCTGAAAGAGGTTAAGTGGAAGAATGCATATGCAGTCATTGGTCTCAGGACATGAAAACCAGGAAAATAGTAACATTGAAAGGGCACGCAGAGAACAACACCTCGAAGTAGCCAGGAGTTCCTCACAGAAAAATCAGCAGGAGCCAGAATTTGGCTTTTTGTTGGTTACACTGTGCAGCGAAACCGAATTGTCGGCACCGGCCAAGGGGGTCCCTGGAGCAGGCAAGGAAGGAAGGGGCAGTGGTGGTGGTGGTGTGGGATGTGTGAAGGGAATGTCCCACGTGAGAGGGAAAGGTGGGGACTGTCCATGATGTTATGGGGACTTCTTGAGGACCAAGAGGACAGCATGTGGGGAGGCTGTGAGAGGACAGGGCACTTTTTCTGCTCCTACAGTTGTCTTTTCTCCTTGGGACCACCTCTTTTCCTTCTTTCCCCTCCTGGAGGGGGCCCAGAGACCCTCCCCTCACTTCTGCTCTCTCCACCATCACTATCTACACATTTTTCTGTACCTTCTTGATTGTCAGCGAGGGATCAGTCCTGGTTTGGAGAAACAGGAATTAGGTTGGGAGCAGGGCAGAAAGCCAGAGAAATCCTACTGCCGCTGGAGGTAGAAAGGGCAGGTGTGACTGCTGCTGTGCTGGGGTCCGCTGGTACACGCTGGCACTCCTTCACCCGCCCTCTAATCCCACAAAGGCAGTAACAGCGACATGGATGGTACAAACAGCAAGCAGGAATGAGCTGTTCAGCTGAAATGCCTAATCCCTCTCTCCTCAGGCACAGGCAAAGTAGCTTGCCATCCCATGCAGTCCGGCAGCTCCCCATTTTGCTAACTATTCAAAGCTACTTCTGAATTCGTGACTTTCCTTCATCTATGCAAGCAGCTGAGCCAAAGCCCAAACCTAAACACCTGCAAGCTGTGGAGAAGTTTGTATCCAGAGCTGAACTTTGGAGCCCAGAGCCATATCTGAAAGTGATGAATGGATGTAGATGTGGTCTGAATTTTTGACTCACTGCTTAAAGGATAAGGCCTGGTTGGCAGGATAAACAATTAAAAACTGCACTTCATAAAACTATGCAGCAAATGGCAATGAAATTGACAATTTCTGCTCTCCAGGCTGTAGAGTCCTCTCAGGAAAGATGCCAGATGCATATTTCTTTATCCAGCTCAAATGAATTGAATGAAACTGATTGCAAATAATCCACAGTACTTGGGCATTATCTCCTATCCCTTGATAATGGGCTGTGAAATTGTTTTTCACTTTTTTCTTTGACTATTGAAATCACTCACCTTCTTCCTTTTTGTTTTCCTTCTTTTAAGTTTTTCCTGTGAAGTCCTTGCATGTCTGGAAGGACAGATGCATGATGAATTTTTGCTCTCAGTTATCTTTACTTCCATTCTTCCTCCACATACATACATATATATTTTGAAAGTAGAGTGAAACCATCTAAATGCAAAAAAAAATCTTGTAGGACCATTATATAATTCTTTCTTATTTTTCAAGCAACCGTCTCAAGCAGAAGACTTTGTTTCTTATGTAAGAACACTGTGAGGTATCTCCGTTAAATGCTCAGGGTCAGGGCACTGGGACATCCGTTGTGGTGGCTCCCCTGGCAGCAGCACATCAGGAGAAAATCACCCCAGATTATCTACTAAAGCAAAGGCAACCACAAGCCAGCCCTAGGTCTGGCATTGCCAGAGAGCTGAGCTGGTGGTCATCACAGAGATTCTTCAAAACAAACTTGACGCCAGAGGCCAGAAAGCTTTGTCACCACTAATGTCACCCCTAACCTACAGCAAAGGGCCTGGAGAGCAGCCAGTTACTTTCCATGGGGGCCCTGGACTTCATGAGGACGGATGGAAAAAGGCACCCACCAGGATGCTGTCAGGGGCAGCTGACAGAGCAGGTGGTGGGGCCGGGAGGGCAGCCAGGGCCACCCAAAATGGAGGAATGGCTTCCTGAAGCTCAAGGGCTGGTTGGCAGCAATATGCTCTGGAGGGAGCTGGGCTGATGTTTCGAGATCTCCTTTACGGCAGAAAATGTTCCACTGTCAACCAGATTCATGCTTTTTTTGGTGAAAATGTACTGTTTTGACCAAAATTTAGTTAGTTATTTTGTCAGATTTGAGACCTCACAAAAGCCCAGCTGGTGCACTCAGAGGAACAGATGAGAGAGGGGGTAGCGGGCACATTCCTAAGGGGACAGAATAAATCTGAGGTAAAACAGTCAAGCTACCTGCAGGTTTCCCCTGCAAAATCAATATTGCTTTTTGGCTCTCATCCCTCGCTAGGTGCTTTCTCCCTCTAAGGTTATCACAGGTTGGTGGCAGCAGGTCACAGCCCCCTGGGACACACCAGGTCCTGGAGTAGGTGCCACTGCGGAAGTCCAGCTGCACAGAGCTTAGGATTTGCTATTCTTGAATTTTCCTTATGTCCCGATAAACCGCTTCAAGTAAATGGAGACAGACCTTTGTGTGTGTGTGGATCTGGAGCTTCTCTGGCTGCTAGGGAAACCAGAGACTTTGGAGCGGCAAAACACAGGCCAGGAAGATCTTAGGCCAAATACCTCAAATTTCAACCACAAAGCCAATCAGCTTGTGAAAAGCACCACCCTGCTTGTCAAAGAGCTGTCTTCCTAGTTGTCCATGGGTTTGTGCATGATGGCTGCTGAGTGGCAAAAGGAGCAGCTGTCAGCACCTGAGGGCAGGGCTACACAGAGGGGCACTGGGCTCTCCCTAGCCTTGATCCAGCAAAGCATTCACGCATGTGCTGAAACCCCAGCAGAAGCACGAGTCTCTAGAATTCCTGGTTCAGGGCTTTATCAGACCAAACCCTGAACATCTAGGTGGCAGCTGAGTCCAGCAAACCACAGCCTTCCCAGTCACGACAGGGGGATAGTGGGATGTGGATAAGGTGAAGTGTGTATGACTTCGTAGCGGTTGCATGAGAGTGATTAGTATGTAAAACAGACAGGCATAATTTGTATTTGTGTAGGATGCTAGCACTGCCTTTTGCTCACCTTGTTGCATCCTCAGGTTATGAGTAAGGTTGTGCTTGGGACTTTGTATGGCGGTTCCAAGTGCTTCATATCAGTCCAAGCCTCTTGGGAACTAATGACGTTATGTTGCACATTGCAAGAAAGGGTTTGTACGTATGTTTTTGTGGGGGCAACACACATGGAGAAAGATCAGAATAAGTAAACATTTCTCAGCAGTGATTCAAACTGATAATTTTATACCTAGTAATCTGAAAAAGCTACACAGTATCTCTCCAGAAGGGTGGGAACAAGACTCAAGGAGCTTTTCTTGAAATCCAAACCCTGATTTTGATTTACTGCCTAATTATTACAGGATTGCCAACACAAATACCGAACATTAGGATTTTTAGTCCTTATTCAAATTGCTACATCAGTTTTCGCAAGCACTGAGTAACTAAAAAGGCTACTCAAAGTGAACGAGCTGCCAGGTTGTCATACTTCTGAACAGCAGACCTTAAGTAAGAAGCCTGATCATGGAATTAAAAGACTATGCTACGTCACTATATTTGAAAATCCTGGGCAAAATTCCTTAACATTTCTGAAAAAAAAGGCTACTGTGCTCATAAATTTCTTATAAGCTTTCTTTTCCCCCTAGGGACCAACTTAAAATCAACAAAATAACAACGGGCCTTACACAGACAGGAAATCTAGGTCTCTTACAGTGAAAAGCAAACAACCTGTCCTTCTTCTGCCCTTTCCCGATATCTAAATGTAAGTATATCGAGCTTTGAAATCCTGAATGAGTTATGCATAATGCTAAAACCAAAGTGCAAAGGCTTAAAAAAGAAGTTGTCTTAAAGCGAGCACCAACTAGGATCTGATAATTTATTCAAGTGTTTACTATACACCAAAGCTTTTGAATTTTGAGTAGAAAAATATATGGTACGCATATTCTGGTGATTACCCTCAGCAGCATCTTTTTTCCTAGATAATTAAAAAAATCTACTCCTTCAGTCACTTTTCATAGTTTAATAGGAAAGAGCATGTAATTTTGGCATTTTTTTAAGAACCTTGTTTTAAATCTGTTTTTACAGTCAGGAAAGATTAAGGTTGGGTTTCATTAAAAAGTGACAGCAAAAAACATTTTATCCTGGGACTGTAGTTAATTATGCTGTTGACGTACTTTTGATATCCAAAATACGTATGTACATGTGTCTGCATCCATGTGTATGCATATGTGAAGACAAACAGCAGTAACACTCATTTGGAAATCCATGTTTAATGCAATGTTTAGTTTAGCTCAATAACGGGAAGAATATGTTAAACATCATTTTGAGCCCTAATGGAAAAGTTTCTGACAACTAGACATTAGCTCATAGTATCCACAGTCATCTTATGCTTATGACTATTGTTTGTTATCAAGTGTGACTTTTGGAAGAAAAAATGCATTATTGCTTAACAAGCTACATTGCAGTAGTGTCCTGTGTTCTGTTTTGGTTTCTAGATGGCTAATTAAAAGAATCCAAATGTTAAGAATTAATCACATAAATTCCTCAGCCTTTCTGAACAGCTCTTTGGGCAGACGAGCGCCACGTTAGATCGTGCGCCTCCCTTGCAGAGAAGTCCGGCAGAATTTGTCTGAAAGGAAACCAGCAGAGTGGATACAAACAGGGCTCCGCGGGCACGCCGCTCGAGACCACCGGCCCTGGCTGGCTCTTTGGCTGGAGAACCCACCGGGCTTCTCCGGGCACCGGGGCGGACCGGCCCGCGGCCAGGCTCCCGATGCCCGGTGTCCGATGTCCCTGGGACCACCCCCCTGGCCGGGATGCTGGGACTGGCCCTAGACGGGGTGCTATGCCGGTGTAACACAAAAATAAAGGAAAAAAGGGGAAAAAAAAAGAAAAAAGAAACCATAAAGCCCAAGGCCCCAGCCCACAAAATGTTAATAGAGTATAAAATACTTTCCAGCTAGTATTTAAATTCTCCCAGAGCACCTATAAGAAAGTTTTAGAGCCCAATCCACCTAGCAATAAAATGTACATCCAAGAACGGCAGTGGATTTTGATAACTTGGCTGCAAAGGTTGTATAGCAGCTGATTAAAACACTGTACGAGAACATTGCTATTTTTATTAGTAATTTCTTCAAACCTTTTCAGAGAGATTTTCCAGTGTTATACAATAATATAGATCACTTTAAAAAACGTATCACGTGTTCTCTACCTCAGAGACTTTCACCTACAGCAGGTGAAATAGGAATACGGGCTATTAAATATATACACCGGACAGTAAAAGGCAATGGTTGAGCTAGGCATTGCATATTAGCACTTGCTACTTTTCGTGCATTCCAAAGTTGCTTTGAGAAAAACAAACACTGTCCTCAAGAACACAGAGATATCAAAGCACAGAGAATAAAGAAGAAAAAAAAGCCTAAAAAAGGTTGAGAGTTCTGGAAAACGTTATTATTTCTTTTTTTTTTCTTTTTAATCTATTCCAGTGAATAGAGAAGAATTTCAGTGAAACATTCAGATCTGGATAGAAATATCCCTCAAATTAAATGGAAACAAAGCCCAATATCTGTAGCAAGAATACAGAAAATTTTCAGACTTGAGCATCAACTGGCAATTAGACTTGAAAGGCATTTGGGTCCAATAGAAGTCCTGAGCTCCTACCAAAATCAACATTCTAATTGTCTCAGCTGAAACTGGGGCTTAGCTTTTGGGTTTCCTGTAACTAAATCTTGCCACAAACAGCTCTGCTAAGTTTTTCCTCCAATAAAATAAAATACAGCGAAATTAAGATAAATACAAGAGACAATGAAGATGAGTGTGTAGCTCCCAATGTAAGGCAGGGAGCAGATGTTAGAGAAAACTTGTGAAGATATCAAAATAGTGCTCGTCAGTCCTAAATGGTTGATATGACAGTTCTTTAAAAATAAACAATCAAACATCTGAAAGTAATTGCTAGACTAAGGGATTTAAGTTTATTTTATTTAAGCAATAAGGTATTTTAAAAATGTACTCAGAATGTCTAGCTCGCTTCAAATTGCTTTGGTTTTCTACACAGTGTCATGGTAGTCACTACCCACCCAAATGTGGTATTTGAATAATATTTTTAAATTGAAAAAAGACTATTGAAATGAAGAAAACAAAACTATTCAGAAAGGTTACCAGAATGCATA
The DNA here is from genome assembly GCA_013399115.1 of Anseranas semipalmata. Lineage (NCBI taxonomy): Eukaryota > Metazoa > Chordata > Aves > Anseriformes > Anseranatidae > Anseranas > Anseranas semipalmata. Next base: position 570,514 of record VXAA01006695.1, read on the forward strand.
GTTTCATTTAACTTCAGACACTTTATAATCTGATTGGGGAGCAGAATGAAGAAATGTATTGTGCTGAATTCATAGGCACTGAGTCAGGTGATCAAGTTATTCCATTTTATGTGGTCTTACTGATTTTCTCCCAAAATCAAAGGAAAATCTAAGTGACTGAAACTAACATTTCAGTTTGTACAGCCTGATATTCTTTCTGTCTATCCTTTATCCCATTGTCTTTTATGCTTCTCAGTGTTTAAACCTCATGAACATAGTCTTCTTCTCTGTCCTCAGTTTCCTCCTCATTTTTTGTGCCCTATGTTCCTCCACTCAATCCCCGCTTACCCGTAGTAAGGATTAGTTTGCTAGTCTTCCTTTTCCCTGTCTGAACTGGGGAGTTGGAAGCCCTAGACGATTTTTACTGGAATTTAAACCTCTAATCACTCATGTGTTTATGGAAATGTTATCTTACATTTCCAGGTCCATTGATTTTTCAACAGAAGTCAGTGGCCGAACTCCTTTAGTCACTCCTGAAAACGAAGCTTCAGATTCCTCTCAACAGTTCTGATGAGAGGAAATTAAAGGCAAATTACAGAAGAAATAATCCTTTCCAAGCATAGCAGTGTTATTCAATAGCTTAGAAATTGACTTCTCTTTTCCTATTGGCAAATGTGGTTTCTTTAACTAATCCAAACATTATTGTGCATAAACCCAAGGGTTGCTTTTGTCTGTGTTTTGAAGAAGAGGGGCTTCTTTAGGGCTTCAGTAGCGATAATTGACACAATGCTCTGGTACTGAGGAACACAGAGGAATAACAAGATGAACTTGCCTCCACAAATCACACGATTTGGGGCTATTCCGGGGGTACCTCCTGCTTGCTGTTAGCCACCATGACGACATGTTTATGACCCCAGGCTGTGCAAAGCAGAGCCCTGCAGGCCCTGCTGCTCTGTAATTCTCGGCTGCTCCAGTCCCCGGCTCCCCAGACCACCTCACACGTGCGCGCACATACACGCTCGCTTCTGGTCTGCGGAGACAAAGCTCACCGGTAGCATTTTGCCTCGTGATGTGCAGGGACTGCCCCTTTGCAATGTGAGGAGAAGCAGCTAACTGAGGGTGCTTAGGCTAAAAAAAAGGCAGTTTTATCCTGGTAACAGCAAGCCCACAGAAAACTAGCGCAACATGCCTGTCTGATTTGGGAAACAGTAGATCTTTTTACGGGCTTTGTGTTAAGCATACACCCTCTTGGCTATGTGCTGAAGCGTATGGTTTGATAACAGATAGTTCAGTAACAGCAACAGATAGAGCATATAGCTGCAGTCACCACGTTGCAAACATATTCCACATGTTTTCCCATAGGTTCTATGTCCAGGGATAAGTAGCACTAAGCAAACTGCCTTTTTTCAAAAGCCTCATTGGCATAATTTCTCAACACAATTATTCCTTGTGAACTCACTGAGTTTCTTTAGGAAACACCAATGCATTTTCCATGCAGGAGTCTCTCCAGAAATGTCATATTTTTGTCCTATTTTCTAGACCTAGAGGGTTCAGATGCAGGAACTTTTCTTGTGAAGTTCACAGCATAGTACAGGATAAAACTTGAAATACAGTCAGAAGGATTACCCAGCTAGTAATGATAGCTCATGAATGTATCAGGTTAGTAAGTGAACCATCAGCTAAACCATCAGTTATATACCTCAACCTTCTGTTTAGTTTCAAAGGAGTTTGATGCAGTTGTTGGGTTTTTTTTAAATAACAGGATAAGGATATCCTTATCCTTTTTCAATAGCAATAGATATGTGAATAGTGTCCAATATTACCGTTCATAGTAGTCTTCCACTGGAACATTTTCTACTTTATACATCTGAAATTCCCCCTGTATTTGTGCTCTGCAGCACTCTAGCTCATGATTTACCGTGGTGGAGGAATACCAGAGCATAATGCTGAAATCAGAGATATTTTAGTTGAGAAGCTGAAACAGTAGTTTACTGAATGCATTTTTGGACCATTTACTCCATAGTAGCCTGAGTATTCCTGGCATAAATGGGAGAGGGTGTAAATGGGGCCAGCTAGGCAGCACCATGGCATCAGCACACAAGGCAGGAATGTGAGCCACACCAGCTGATGGCTGTAGAATACTTGCTTTGTGTGCAAACAGCATGTTTCCTGCTGCTTTGCTTGCGTTACAGGTATTTTTAAGCAATCCACAGCACAGAGACTTAGTATTTTGAACCTGCAAAAGGGTCTGGAATGTGCTCAGGCTCCCCCTCCTGCCCAGTGTTTGTAAAGCTGTCCCCCGGTACGCGATAAACTGGGAAGACGAAAAAGCAACAGCGTGGAGCCTGTGCTGGCAGTGTAAATAGATATTTGAGTTTAGCGGACAAAGTTCGCAGTTTGCAGTGAAAGGTCATAAGGATTTCAGGCATTTTTGGTATTTTGTCTCTGCTGTCTGCACAGTATCAAGCAAAAAAAAAAAAAAAAAAAAAGCTGATAGACAGCTTCCAATTCTGTATACTTGGCATCTCTGCTTGGCCTGGAGGAAGTCGGGAAGCTCTGTCTTTGGCATCTATGATTATTTGAGGACACGCCATCCTAACAAAGCTTTAACACTTACTCAGCCCCAGTCTCCCTGGTATTTTTTCATGTGACATTTGATAATCTAAAAGGCTTACCCAGCTCCAGCTAATCCAAGTGGCCAGCAGTTTTGTTGCTGAAAATGCAGTATTGAATTTAGCATGGGGAGGAAGAGTCCTAAAATGTTAACTCTTAACAAGTGATATTCCTCCTTTTTTCCATCCAGTGCATGGTCACATTAAAATGTCAAATGCTTTTATGAGAAATCTCCTCCAGTCTGTAGCTGAACCAAAGGAGACTTGCAGGAGTCTAATTTTTTATGATTATTTTGATTATAATTTTTGCCTGCAGTGAGTTCACTCTCTCCTCTGGATATTACTATAACATCTCCTCTAGGAAAGGCTTAGCTCTGGCCTGTGAAATACTGATGATGACATTTTTATTTCCTGGACCCAAATAAATTTAAACCAAGTAGAGAGTGTTTTCCTGGAGGTATGTAACCTCAGAAATCTAAAGAGTTTTATTATCTATGTACTTAGGAAATAAGTGCAATCACTGCTTTTTGTGAAATTGCTACTTCCAGTCTTTCAAGCCTGTACTGCTGAAGCACCAAACTAGGAAAAAAAAAATCATATTAATCTTGTCTTTGGGTGCATCTCGTGGGTAATGGAATATTCAGAGATCTCTTAGGAGTGTGAATAGGATTAAATAGTAAAAATGGGACAGTAGGTGATCCCACTGGCTAAAGTTCTTGTAAAGTGTGTTCATTTAACCTTCCAAAGGGGCTTGTACTTTCTATCTTTCCTACCTTTGATGTTCCTATCTTTGCAACCCTGGCATGTCCCAGCGATCATGCAGAGGGAGCCTGTGCACGCGTTACCGGTGCCAAACGCTCGAGCCGGTGTGTGCCTACAGGTGCTGAGAGGCCCCTGGGGGGTTCCCTGCCCCTCCTGCTGGCACGCCTGACAGCATCGTGAGGGATCTGCTTCCAGCCTCGGATGCCTGGATGCTCTGCGCACCTTGTCCTCCAAGCTCAGGCAGAAACTGTTCCAGCTGCCGTGAAACATAGTCCTTCACATGAGGCAGGTGTAGTCCTTGAGGCAGGTATTTTTGCATCTTGAGATATAAAACATACTTTTTTGTTGAGTTCTTTCACTGAATTTTCTTTACTGCACCTGAAACCAGGTGTCCATTCCACCTGGCTTAAAAGGGTAGTGGCTGCCCACACAAGTGCCCAGTGGTCGTGAGGAGCTAAAGACAAGCTCTCGCCAGACATTCCTCCTTTAACTTCCCTCTCCTTTGCATTTCCTCTCCCCCCTCACTTTTTACCTACAGATGGAGGATTTTGCTCCTAGGTTTAGTACTCCTGAACAGAGCAGAATAAATGCCTGAACATACAGCATAATGTTACCTCCTCCTACCATGGTCAAGTGTGGGGTACAAACACCCTTTTATGTGTGATTAAACCCAGACAGGAATGAATATGACCCCTAAATAGGAAGCATAACTGCATAGGAACTGCAGAGACTCTCAAAATTCATTCCCTTTCTTCCCTAAATACGGAAAGATTAAGATCAAAGGGCTGGTGTTCAATGCTTTCTACTAACCAGCAGAAAATCTTGTGCAGGTTTTGATACACTCAGAGCAGAGCACATTCCACCACAATTCACTTCTGGGTTAGACAGAAAACAAAGCCCCTTGCCTTCTGATGAACAAGAGATAGCACCTGAAAAACTAAACAAAGACTAAAAGACAGAAAGCCAGGAAGGCCTAAAAGGAAAGGTATATCAGTATCTTTTCTCAGGTGACAAGGGATAGGATGCAGGGAAACAGCCTCAAGTTGCCACAAGGGAGGTTTAGATTGGACATCAGCAAGAATTTCCTCATGGAGAGGGTGGTCAAGCACTGGAAGGGGCTGCCCAGGGAGGTGGTGGAGTCCCCATCCCTGGATGTCTTTAAGAGATGTGTGGATGTGGCACTAAGGGACATGGTTTAGTGATGGGACTCAGTAGTGCTAGGTTGACGGCTGGACTTGATGATCTCAAGGGTCTTTTCCAACCTAAATAATCCTATGATTCTATATTTGTTAATGCTCAGCTTGTATCAGATTTGCCCTCGCCAATACCAGGAATATTCTGTTTTTAAACAAGCTGTCTGCAGGTGATTGAAATAACTGGTCCTGTCCTGAAGACAGGACCCTCCTCATTCAAAGACACAGCTGAACACTGATAAGATTTTACCTCTGTCAGAATGAAATATCTTTATGATTTATCATGACATGATAGTTCTCACTGGAAGGCAGCATAACACAGCTGTGCCCCAGCAAACATTAGGTGAAGGCACAGCTATGACACCAGTAGCACCCAAATAAAGGACAATTATGAGGACATGTTTTTATTATTTTGCTTTAAAACCAATTTCAAGCAACTCGCACAGGCTGTGCCTGTGCTTGAGTGGACCACTCACGCCACCAAGGGGCAGCTTCAGTAAGGAGACGTCTGCATTCTCGAAGCGCAGGAAAAACCCAATGCATTTCCAATACTGCTCAAAGATTGCTCCAAAAAATATTTGAACTGCCAGTAGTACCTGTCAGTAGCTAAATATGTATGCATTGATAAGAAGCATTTGGTCTTCAGATGCACTGCTGAAACGTTTGAGATTCAATGTGCTTGATTTCTTAAATATATTTGTCGACGATCCATTTTTTATCCTCGTTACAAATAAGGATTCATAAACACCTGATCATCTGTTTGATTAATGCCACAAATTAGTTATGGTGACTGCATTTGGATTTGCATTAGCAAAGATAAGTTCTAAATGTCAAGTCCATTTCATCTACTAAAGACTGCAGCAGGGAATTGAATAAAACTCCATGCAAGGCTTACAAAGCTAATATTGCTCATACCAGCTGACTGTCCCTGAGCTGCCTGATACGGTGTTTGCTTTGAGCCTAGATGTATACCAGCATGTGGCTGTGGTGTTAAAGTGAAAAATGTGTTAAATTATAGCTGTAGAAATAGTAACTTGTCCTTAGGAATAGCAGTATTTCCTTTATACAACTGTGCAAGTGACAACCTTTCCACTGCATTCAGAGACTCTTTTCGACCACCCGTTTTAGCTCTTTTTTCACTGTTTCACTTTCATCAGCACTACCTAGCTGTTAAGTCAGAATGAGCTCCAAAAGTAGGGCACAGCCTGAGCAGCTGAGCCTTGCTGTGGGGGCAGCTGGAGGTGGACTCAAGCATTTCTGGAAAAAGACCGATTGGCACATCTTTACTAAATAAAAACAAATTAAAACCTTACTCTGGTGGTTTTTAAACTCGAGTTCATAGTTGCTATACAGAAGCAAGGTAATTTCAGGTGGCTCCAAAACATACAAAACAGTGATCCAACCCAGGATAAATGGTAACAGCAAGACAAAGAAATGTGTCCCTTTAACTAAGAAGCACTGTTCCATCTCCTTATGGCATCATAGACTGCAAAAGCAAGGGTTCTTGAAAGCTGCTGTAATTAAAGGCATAGGGGGAGTGCTTGTGGTGGGGGTGGTGGAGTTAAAAGGTTAAAGATTGCATTTACTCAGACCTAGCAATGAATGCAGAAGCAGCAATAGCATATAGAACCTGTGTGACACAGTGAGCATTTAAGAAAAACTGGGGCTAGCACCTACAGTTTCATATTAGCTGCAAATACAGTTCCAATATGCACGGATAAAGTAGAATATGTGATGTGAATAGTAGCTTTAGACACTATGACATATACAGAAGTAAGGCTGAAAAAAAAACAGCAGACAAAACACAGCACCTAGCATGAAAANGCTCTAGTGCTGGGGTCCCCAGAGTCAAATCATCTGATTTTGCTTAAGCAAACCATATGGGGGAAATGTCCTGTTTTAATTTCTCTTTTGGCCTCCGCTACGTTGTTTATCTTGAGTGCTCATCTTCTTGACAACTACATTTTGAAGAAATTTATTCTTTTGGGTCTCATAGCCCTGGAGAGAACCTGAATAAATGTGTCTGCTCATCAAGAGCGGCTTGTGGTCTCTGTGCGGTTTTATTTAAAGTCAGAGGTTAACAGAGACAAGTAAACAGTCAGCTGCGGGGACTGGAGACTGAGAAACAATGTAGTACATGGAAGAGCTTACTGCCAACAAAAGTTTCTTCTCTCCATAAATGTGTTAGACACGCACAAGTATGAGAACGATAAGAGAAGACTGATTACTTACTATAGCCCTCATTAAAATGCTTTATGTGCTTCTCCTTACAACATCACTCAGAGCGAAGTAAAGAGCTTCAGACCCATTTTGCAAATGAGAAACAGAAGGAGAATGGCAAAGTGTGGCAATACCCCTACTGCAGTCCCATAAGTACCTGCAGCGCATTGCAGAGGTACTGAAGTTTAACTCGAAACCAGGCAGCACGGGTACCACCAGCCAGCCAGGCTGCAGCGCCTTGATGCTCAGCACAGGTTGGTTTGCCAAGTTATTGCTGTTTGCATCTGAACTCCAGATGTGTCCTAAACGGGATGTGTGAGCTGAGGGACCTTAAACCACCACAAGAAGCTCCACTGGCTGTTGGTTGACTTCTCTTTATTGCTCCTTTCCTTCTCCACTACAAACTGTAATGCTCAGGAGGGGAGAAATTTGTGACCAGCATGCCAAAAAGGTAGGAGCTGGGGAGAAATAGCAGGTGATGTATACACACAGGCAGAGAGGGAGCAGGGGCTGGTGGATCAGGCCTGCCTTTTCCTTAATGAAGTTAAAAAATGGTACTGTAAGCAACTGGCCCAAGACCATGGAGGTATTTTTGAACAACCTTACACACATGCTTAAAAATCTCATTCTTTTAAAACCTAAGCCTGCTGCTTGAGCAATGGTGTCTGGACGCACCGGCTCGGGGCTCACAGCCAGAGTTCTGCCACCCCCTGCCACAGTCCCGTGATGGGACCAAGCAGGCAGGATTCAAGTCCTCTGCAGGTGTTTTTCCCAGAGCCAGGGGCCAATCCTTTCTTCAACTCAGCGATATCAGGCAGCTTATAACCCGCCTTTGGTCTTTTTCAGAGATACTGGCACATCTAAATCTATCCTTAAGAGTTCATGGGGAAGAAGCATCAGCCAGGTATTTCCTTACATCTCAAGGGGCAGCGTGTCCTATTAGGAGGCAGGAACAGTATTTCACAATTCTCATTTTCTGATCCCTTCCCCTCCAGCACTGCCAGAAAGAAAGACTACCTATCTTATGAGAACAGTAAACTTTCGGCTTGTACCTGCTTCACCATTTTGATTCAGAGCATCAGCCCCACATTCAGAGATATCAGTTGTGGGAGACTGTGTTATACCTGAAGTGAAAATAAAAAAAGGGGGGGTTTCTGCACCTGGACTCTGCCACCTCGGCTCATTTCTAATGTGTGTGCTTTGGCAGCACACAGCTGAGCAAGGCCATAGATGTGCATTTTAAAACATGGTCACCTTCAAACCGTGTTTTTGTTAAGAATAATCTATATTATAATTACAAGGGAAAAGTATGGCACCACTGCATTTCTTTACCAACTGATTCAAATTTGGGATCATTACGTTTAGTCAATGAGGCATCATCACCAACAAGACCAAACGATGAGTAAGTTTAAAGTGTATTTTGTAAGGAGTTTAACACATTTGGAAGTCCTGGATCCTCCCATGCTTTTTTTTTGCACCAATTTTCTTTGGCTGGACAAAGATCAAACATAATAGTGTGTTTAGCCAGCACACAATATACATGATCACTTTGGTTAAATTAGAAAAAAGGCTAACATATAACTTGTCCATGTCATGTTATTTGGCAAAAATAATGACATAATTAAATGGGTCCAAATATCAAAACCATATGTATCTGCTTGCATTTATACTTTTTTTCCATTTACAAAATAATGCTTTTGTTAGAGAATAAAATTCAATGAGCTTCATATGTACTGGTGGAGTTCTGCAACTCAATTATTTCTTCATCACAATGGCAAGAGAAATTCCAGCACAAATAATCTAGATTTATAGACCTGATTGCAGTGTTGACACTTGGCCTGCAGAGCTCTCTAGCAGGCCAAAGAGAAGTAGTCTTTTCCACAGGTATGAAGTGGGCTGGCTGATAGCATCAGCTAAGCCATGGTGAATGATATGAGCAGAACACTACAGCCCTACTTCTAGCTAAACTAGAAATCTTTGAAGTATGATGCATCGACTCCATGGGTGCTTAAAGCAAACTTCTGCAGGAAATGAGATCCATGTACACGTTTTCTTGGGAGTTCCTTGTGAAACAATAGTCAAGTCTGAACATAAGTATGTATTTTTAATTTAACTGATAGGTTTACTTTACAGGTTCTGCCCTCCTTCTCCTACTGCCTGTAGGACTGTACATCAACAGACATTCAAAATCTGCTTTCATTTAATTAAATGGGATCTTTGTTGCCAGTCGAAAGAAAAGATACCAGATATGTGAAATAATGTCTGTTCTCATGACATCTTCAGCCCAGTTTCCAGGAAGACTTTGGGATAGTTTTGAATAGATGAAAAGAATGATAAGAAGAAAAACATTTCCTTCAAAAAAGAAAAAAAATCAAATGAAAGGCTTTCTCCCACTTATCTTCCAACTCTTCCATCTTTGGAAGTTTTCCTTTTAGCTCAGAGGCGCTAGGCGAGTGAAGTTGTTCATCTTCGGCATCCCATTAAATATCATCATTAGCAAGATGAGATGCAGTAAAATGGACTCAACAACCATCACTGCTGTCCACTACAAAACATACATTCAACCAGAGTGATCACTTCTACAGTAGAATACCACCAACATCAATAAATTGAGCATATGGAAAAGTCTGGACTTGTGATACTGGTTATTCTGCTTATATGCAGGAATTACCGGCACTGCAGTCAACATGCTACCGTAACTGAGGACAGAATCTGGGCCAGCGGTGGATACCTGTTTACTTAGCTAGACGACACAGGCCAGGGTCTGGGTGTTTGTGTCTAATACAAACCAGAGTGATTCCAATTTTACTGCCTGAAAATGGGAATTTTGTAGATCTAAACTGACATTTGTTCCTTGCCAAAATATTTTGCACTGGCACTTAATGTTGGAAAGGTCAGTTTTTGCCTACTGCCAAGAATTTAGTAAAGCTCAGCCAAATTCTTCAGTTCTTAATTGAGAAAAATTCTCATTGTAGTTTTGCTTGATTAAGAAAAAGAGGCCATGGTCTAATGCATGGCTAACTGCCTGGGTATATACGTGCATAGGTTGAGAGCCATATAAAAATATCTAACAACTAGCAAGTTTTATACATGTTATAGTTCTCCTTAAAAAATAATGGAGTTATCTACATATGTCAACTTGCCCAACTGCACAGGCGACCAGTTCCCTGACTGCTGAATTTCACAAGCTTCTAATGTTGCTAATTGCCACATGGAAGTGATTAATCAAGTCACTTGAGTAAAATCTGGTCCAGATCATATCAGGTTTTCTTTACAGTTGTGGAGGCCTAAATTACTGAAGTCTAGAAAATATATATATATATATATTTTTTTTTTTTCCCACTTAACATATATATAGATATTTACCAGTGTAATTAATGCACAGGAACTGATAAGACACAAGTTTCTTTCTAGCCAGGAAATTTCTTCAACAATATTGTGTTAATAATTTTGCATTTCCAAATGAAATATAAGTAGGTTTGTCTTCTCTTCTGCAACTTAGCAGCATATTATGACTGCCACACCAGTGTTGTGTGGTCACAATATACTGAGTACTGCAAGTGGAAGGAAGAGGAGGAAAGCATGAATCTCTCCTCTTAATCTGGATCATTTGTCATGTCTTACTCCTCTGAAGACAAGTTTATTTCAGGAATCACATTTAATCAAGATGAGGACTTCATTCCAAACTAAAGGCATAACAGCACATAATCATTAATATAATATCAAAAAAGGAAACAATTTTTAACTGACCAGTGTTAGGAGACTCTGCCTCTTTTGGGGAATAAATACAAGTAATACAAGTACAAGACAGGATAAAACAAGGTATAGCTATTAGTCATAGAGAGAAGAAAGGTAAAATAAGAAGGAATTCAGGAAAAGGAGAGGCAGGGGAAGAAGTTAACAGCAGTTCTCAAAGGTGATTCATGAGTTTTGTACAAGCACATTAGGAGAAAATTAAGTCCAGAGCCTAAATAGACAAAAGACAAAACTGCCAAAAAATGTGAGATACTGCATGTTGGGTTTGGGGGGCTTTTGTTTGGTTGTTTTTATGTGTGTGTTTTTTGTTGTTGTTGTTATTTTGTTTTTAATTTCTTGGCAATTTTGATTACTGGTGTTGCCTTTTGGGGTGAAAAGAAGGAAAAGGGATGCAGTTCTTTCTACAGACACCTTTTTAAACTAATCCTTCCAAATCTGCATTTAAAAGCAACAGCGTTGCCTTGTGCCAGTAGCTTATACATTTTTTTATACCATGTTTTAGGAGAAGAGATGAAAACTCTCCATAATTTTGCCTTCCTTCCCCTCTCTGAAACGTTACTTTCAAACACCTGTGATGAAAACGGTATCAAAAGAAAGAGCTACCCATTGCGAATATGGGTGCCACGCAATCCCTCACCTTGCAGGAGCTCTCGGAGGGAGGAGGTCAGGCTGCCCCTCAGCTGCAAGCAGAGAGCAGCTAAATCTCTGGTAGCTCAGCCAATGCCTTCAGCTCTGACCCTCAGCTCAGCTTTCCCCCAGGCACTTCTTTGGGCTGCGGCAGAGCCTGTGCACCGGGGTCCCGCCAGCCAGCGGTGTAGCACGGTTATGTCAGCACAAGCTGCCAATACAGGTGCAGTAATACCAGCAAAGCTGACTTTGGATTTTCTGGTTTGTTTTTCTGGGGAGGTATGGGGGGCTTGGAGGGGTGGTGGTGGTTTTTTCCTGTATTTTTGTTCTAACTGCTTGTTTCATTTGTGTGCAAATGCACATGCGTGTGTGTATGGGCAGGGGCTTACCCACACACTGTTCAGGTTTGCTGGTATGGCTGCTTCTCAGTACCCAGATGACTATAGCACAACTTGTGAGTATGGTCCTTTAGGGAGTTCATTCCTGTAGGATCTAATCAGCCTGTTACTTCATTTGTTTAATTTATTAAGGGCTTTGCAACAGTTTGCAGGGAATACAGCTCAGCCCTAAAATACCAGCTCTATAAACCAACTCTGAGCCTGTGGGCTATAATCATGTACTCTAGATTATCTATTTCCCCACTATGGTTAAACAAGTCTTTCACAAAGTACATTAGAAGTATTTCTATTAAGAATACATGATTTCTGCTAACATCTGAAAATCTGAGCAGGTTTCTTGACCTAGCACAAAATAAACTTCGAATAGGTACCGCATCCCACAGTTGAAGAAACAAAACAAGCATCCCCATAAGCACTGCTGACAGCCATTCTGTTGTTTGGAGAAACAAGACTGTTTCCTTGCTGGTGAAATATCTGCCTCGTGGATTTATTTTGAATTGGTTAAGCCATGGCCTGTAGGTAGCCATGAACCTTTCGTTCTGATGCTCAGCAGTAAGAATCTGGTGGAGAAAGTTTGCGGGGAAGAATATGATTTTACTGAAATATATTGATTTTTGCGGCTCCAGATTTTCTAAAGTCAGTCTTTGTTGTCTTAACCGCATCACCCTGGGAACAGCTAGCACATGCCTTAACCACTCCTTTTAACAGATACAAGAAGAATTAGAGAAATACATATCAGCTTCAAAAAAATCCAGATTTTAAAACAAAAGGAGGACCAGGCAGGGAAAGCAGAGGCCTTAGTTGATTGACAATACAGGATTTAAAATCTTTCAGATCCTAATCCACGAAGGGATGTTTGCATCTGGCTCCATAATGGAGTCCGCATGCCTGAATTAGATGCCTGGACCCCATGCACGTGCGAAGGGGAGTTAAGTGCCTCAGAGGAGGATTCACAAAAGCCACTGTTTGGGGAGCTGCCTAAGCCAGACAAATAGGAAAAGCTGAAGATCGCAGTTCATCCTAAATCCTAGCTCTCTCATAGCTTTAAGAGCCTTCTGGTGAATGAAGCACACAGGCGCGAGTCCCTCCATGCTCAGCTCATAGCCCATAATCCTCTTTGGAAAGTGGGTGACAAATTTTTTCTTCGAACCATGAGCAGCCATCAGCGGCTCAAGCACAAGTTTACTCAGGCTGTGGAAGAGGGGTGTAATTCCTTTCTTCAGCAAAGGGCACTGAAGTGCCCGTTTCCTACCCCCAAAGCCCCATCCTGCAGGTGGCAGCTGGCAGGAGGTGGGTGGTGAGCTGGCATGGTGCACAGCAGACCTGAGGAGGACCAAAGCCATGGGAGACTTGGTCTCAAGGTATGGGAGGTGTCAGCAAGAGAAAGGAGCCTCAGGTCCACTCCCTGCACCAAGGAAGGTTTGTGCACTCTGACCAAGCAGCTCTTGAGAAGGACTTCAGTCGCCTGCCAGCTTTGGCAATGGCTAATCAGTCCCTGATCAGGGACTTGAACTTCAATTATGAATTAAAGTCCTTTAATTCCTCCCTTGTGTGGTCCCAACCCCACCTCTGCTTTGCAATGCTGCCAGCAGCCAAGGGGAGGCTGGTGCCCCTACCCGATCCCATTGACTAGGTGGGTAGTGACAGGTTCTTCAGCCTACCACCGCTGGTGTAGTCCTCCATCCTGGCCGTGACATGAATGAGGTGCAAGTGCCAGTTCTGCACTGCGGACGTTTTGCAACAGTCAGACAGGAGAGCTGAGCGCTGATCCGCTTTGCGGCCTTCATTTTTTGCTAGTCTCACCGTTACCAATCATGGGTCCAAATGGCTAGACTGAACATTTTGTATTGTTTCTTTTGGAGTAGAGTTGTGAGACTTAAGCAAGTGATAGTCTTTAGTCTTCAGTACTTGGCTTTGATTTCCACTGGCTCTTGGTTGGGTTATTCCAAGGTGATAGATACAGTAATTTCAGGTCCTTTGAACCACAGCACGTTGGATTGCATATCGGAAATAAATTCTGCCTCACAGCATCTTAGGGGTCTAATCCAAAGCAATTCAAGTCAAGGGGACACAACGTATTTGCTTCTGTGAGAAGAGAATCTGCCTCTAACTTGATTTATTTCTTATTTCACACAAATATTTAAAAGACTGTATCTTTTCGTGGATCCAGGATATGTGTACTGGCGGCAGGGGGAAGCTATGTGTGTGTGTGTGTTTCAGAGTGAGCTTTTTTTTTTTTTTGCTGTGCTTTTGAGAGACTTGACAAACATTTACTATCAGTATTCAATGCATCAAACCTATGATGATTATTTCAAAACTCAGGCTGAAAGTTTTTTGATGGTGTCATGCTACCCTTACTTCTGCACTTGCAGAGTGAGAAGAGTAGCAACTGAGTAGGGTCTGTACACATTACACCTGTTAACAACAATTTCAGTCTTTGTCTCTCTGCTCACTGACTAGACAAGTGATCGTGCAGCAAAGTAGATCTGAATTGGAAGTATTTCTTACCTGCTGCACTAGAGGAAAAGAGAGGAGGTCTGTATGGGCAGATCTGCCTGGCATGACATAGGGATGTATGCGTTCAGACATGGTGGCAGTGCAGTATATTAGAGTTTTTGGCAGTGCTTGCACCCAAGGAGCCAAATTAGGAAGAGATATACGTTGGCAGATCCACTGTCAACCATCCAGCAACTTCCAGCTTCGTGTCAGCCCACAGATATGGCCAATAAAACAAAGGGTCTTTGAAAAAATGAACAGCCCAGTTTTTAAACCATTTTAACTGAATGAGTGCTTAGCTGTGGTTACTGTCATCTTAGTCTTCATCTAGACAAACAGAATGAAAAATAAGAATTACCCATTTAGGGAGTAGGATCATGCGATAGCATCTGTTTGATTTATGGGAATGGAACAGCATCAGGTCGTGACTAAGATCAGCACGTCCTAACAAATATGACAATATCTGCAGTATTTGACAATAAAATAGGAAAATATCAGTTGCTAAATAATTGTAAAACATCCTTCACTGATTTCTATCTGGGTGGCGTGGTCTAGTATGTTTAACCTTCTAAGGCAAGATAATTTCTTCCACTGTTTGAGCAAAGGTAGGGAAAGTATGCAAAGGGCAGGAATCTTTCAATGGCAAATACTCTCTCAATAAAAATTCTCTAAGAGATGGCAGGTTTTTTTCAAGAAAAATATTTTACAGACATTTGTTATTGCTTTCATATCTCCCTTGGACAGGGACTTTGGGGTTCTGAGGAGCTGTAAAGTTAGAACACAGCAAAGAAAAATAAGAGAGAGAAGAGCTGATCTTTCCCTTGACAGACTCATCAAGGCAGAGTGAAGGGAAATGTAAGTGGTAACAATTCATCTCCAAAATGAAGCCTCCAAAACCTTTTGGTTTTATTTAGAGAGAAAAAAATCATGAAACAGCACGAGGACGAGAGCTAGGAAAACACATTTTATATACCATCAAAGTGGGAAAATGAACAGGCAATGCTCTGCTTTGCCATTTTCAGAAAGAAGAAGTCAAGCAAATATTATGGCAAGAAGGCAGAGTTTAAGGCCACAGGATTGCAACAGGAGCCACAGGAAACAATAAACTGTTTCGAACAAATCAAGCCAAATACTTCAGTCCCGCACAGATTTCTTGCTTTATAGTTCAAGAACTCCAGAACTGTTAAAGTAAATGCAGGCTGCAATGGCTAGAGTATGATCACTATGAAGGGGCACATTAAATGAAGCTTCTCTGTAACAAAGGCTTCAGTCAAAGAATGATTGTACCCAGAATTACACTCTTGGTGAAATTCCATGATTTTGATGCTTTGTTAGTGGTTAATGGCTCCTGTCTAAACCACTGGAAAACACTCAATTGGTATCTAAAAAGAGGAGGGAAGAGGATTTTCCTGTCTATTGCCACTTCTGGGGAAGTGTGTTTAAGAAAAATATATACTGTAGCACCTGTTTGTGCATTATTGATGTTAAAGAATGGGATTTTTATATACACATATAAGCTTTCCTAAATATATTGAGATCTACTAGCTCGTGCAAGGCTCCCCCTCCAAGCAGTCTTCCCAGAGTCATGAGACTAACCCTAAACCAGTCTGTGTCAGAACAAACCACATATTGCCTGAGTTGATCCTTTTTGCCTCTTTAGGAATCAATACACCTTCACAAATAATGTATTTTAATTTACCTGCTTTTAGTACAATAATTAATCAAATGAGCAACTAAAAGTTCTCTGAGAGTAAAACTGGCAGTTAACCCTTAGCAGATTCTTTGCCAGTTATATCTGGGTGGGGATTCAGGTTACGTTTAATTTGATTTAATTGGCACAGCCGGGGACAGTCTCCTGCCCCCTCCCGTGACAGGGCATTTCACGGGTTCACTGAAAGCTAACCCGCCAGAACAAGACCGGCATCAGAGCTGCAGCCAGCGCTGCCGGGGCACCTATCAGAGCACGCTGCCAAAGGTGAAGAAGAGGGAAAAGGAGGCAAAGAGCACACCTCTGTTAGCAGGAGTTCACAAGTGCAACACCAGGCTCTGCAGAGTATTCACGGGTCATTTAGAGCCACTTGCTAGCCTGTGGCTTGTTCACAAAGCTGCAGCTGGCTGAACCAAGAGATATCACACTGGAAACCTTTTTAACTTTTTACCTGAGAGAAAAATTTATGGCAGGACTGCTAGGGGAAGTGCCTTGTATTAAAATAGTAAAATACTGTGATACGCTTGCAAACCTTTGTACCATTACAATTTGGGAGGCTTCTACCACATGCTGCCAGCACGGCCTCTCTGAGGGGCAGAGTAAGACCGAGGGTGATGAGACAGCAGAGAAAGGAGGCTGCCAGAGAAAGCCTGTAGTTCTCTGCCATCACCATTTTGCATCCAGTAACCACCACAGCCCCTTATCAATGCCTGGAGGTTCAGCCAGTCCCGGCACTGCACCAGAAGGGTGACCAGGGCTGATAAGCGGGTGGGCAGCGCTGGGCTTCGATCGCTTTGTGCATCCGGAGTTACCGGGTCCTGGTTTCGACGCCTGACGCAGCCAGCTGCTGCTCGGGGAGTCAGCGTGGCCACTCACTGAGGTGTCTCCATCAAAGCCGCCTGCACCAAGACCGCAGGCAAACTGCCCAGAAGAGAGCATTAGGCAGAGGATTCAAGCGCATGCCGCGTGGCAGAGAACAGGAAAATGCAATCAAAGGCTAAATCCTACCTACAATTAATTCTAATCCCATCATTAGAATTGCATGCTTTTCTGCAAACATTCTCCTAAACTGGTCCTTCCTCCTCGCCCCCGTGTCGTGCTGTTTATGTTGAATCAGCAGAGCCCTGTGCCGGGGGTTAGTGCTGGTGGAGGTGCCGGTCTCCTCGTGCCCAAAGTCGCACCGAGGTGGAGGTGGCTGCCCCCAGGTGGGCTCACAGCAGCCTGGGTGCAGGGAGAAGGCTGAGCATGTATGTGTTTTCACATACATGCACACCTAAATACCTGCACGCAGACAAATATGTTCATATATATGTAGGTACAGACAGACAGACACACACACACACACACAAACATACCCTGTCTGAAAGTAAGAAACAGGGCAAGTTAAAGGGTGCCACTTTCATCCAGACAGCTGGATCACCATCCAGCCTGAGCACATGCACAAATCTATTTGGAAAAAGATTGGAGCAGAGACAGTTGCTTCATCTTTGGAAATGGATTTACAAATGGATAAATGGAGATGTCCCCAGGCACTGCAAGAAGAGATCGTATAATTACCACTGAAGCCAAAGGCAGCTTATAGATGATTATCTGTTTCTAAGATAAAGCCATTTATCTAGATGTTTTCACACTTCTCTAGGAAAGCAACTTGAGGCACCATTTTGAATTAAAAAACAGAAAGAGCATCCATCACATACTGAATATTCCCCATTAGCAGCACGTTTATGCATGTGTGCATTTAAAAATGTTTATTGTGACAATCCTTGTTATGTCTGTCTTAGATTTACTAAATACCACATGATAATCAGATACAGTTGTTAGACCTTGAGCAAAATGATTTAATTTATTTTTAACATACTGAACAATAGCTGTTCCTCAGCAACTCAAATAGAGCACAGATACTCAACACTACTTTGTTTCCTTCGAGGGGGCAGTGAAAAGGAGAGAGGAAAAAAATAAACAAACCTGATCTTTGTGGGAGAGTTTCACAGGAGACAAGAATGCAGGATTGCGTTTAACAAATCCCAGTTTGCCATGATCTTTCCTCCCTGCTGAGCACACAGGCCCTTTAGCAAGGTAAACTCTTCGCCCACTAAAGAAGCAGGCATCACCCCCAGTGACACTGCAGACACTGTCAGAACCAAAATGAAGACGGGCAGTCTAAGACCAGCATGGAAGAGCCATTTCCTCCTGGCAGCGCGACTGAGCCCGCGCACAGGGTTGCTCTCTTCCCACCGCCCTTGTGCTCTCTGATGCCAAAAATAAGACTAAATTGGTAGAGCTAGTCTCAATTTGTGTTATGGAAATTTGAGGGGAAATTTGTGCCAAGTTACATTTTGTTGCCCTCGCTTCCTGTTTATGTGTGGATTACAACTGAACATACAAACAGAAAACCTCTAAATTACAAGTTTAATTAGTTTGATTGCAAATTTGAAAACATCTGTCCAAATGACATAAAACCCTGTTTGGCACAGAAAGGCAGAAGAGCGTTTTACCTTCAAGTGGTAATGTGTGTATTAAGTGGCACCCTAAGCACTGAGCAAACAAAATTCTTTGGCAAGCAGAAGGTTGTCGGTTTTTCCTGCCCCTGAAAATGCGAGTTGCCACTAAAATTCAATCTCTGTGCAGTACAGTGCATCCTCAAGTCCCTTCAGAAAGTATTCAGTGATGGACAAATCTGTCCTCAAGGGATTTGAGGACTAATGATGAAGGATTAACTTTAGCTGGGATTAAGTTTTGAAATCAAGTCTGAAAGCTGGGGACAACCATGTGCTAGGAAGATCACTGCTCAAGTCACTCACACATTGCCGTGCTGCTTCTGAGAATGAGAACTGCATTTACTTGACTTTTCACGTATAAAGGCATTCCCTGGTTGTAGTCACACCAGCCACTCACTGGTGTTGAGTGACCACAGGAACTAAATAAAGCCTTGATGGCTGCTCTTGTCATTTTGTGAAAAATTTCTTAGAAGAAAGCTAGCTGGTTTACAGAATTGGTTTACAAATGCAATCAATCAATGAATAAATAAATAAAGATATGCCCAGTGATTTAATTTAATGCTTTTCAGCTGGCGGGGACCTTAAAAGAAACGTATGGGGTGGGTGGGGGTGTGCATGTGCTTGCAGGTGTAACACAGAGGTTTAAAGAACAATGTCATACAAAACATGAAGAGCATAGGTTATTTGTTACCAAAGTAACACTAAAAAGGAAAACAGAGAAAAAATGGCTGTCACCTCTTGCAAGCCCTTCTTTGTCTCGGCCCGAGCTGCCACGTACCTCTGCCTGCGAGCTGGGAGCCCGGGAAAGCCTCACGGAGGGCCGCTGTGCGTCTGGACCCGCCGGCACTCTGCCATGCAGCTGTGCTACTCCTCGCACGCTGAACCACGCTGTTTGCTGCTGCCTGGCATTCTGCTGTCCCTGCGTGCCTCTGTATGACAGGGAAAGACATCAGTGAGGTTTATGAGGTTCCAGGTGGGGTTGGACACCCCAAGACAAGAGCCATCCCTGGGTACGGCACCGTAAATATTTGGTAACGCGATCAAGGATATCAAGGATACTCCTAAAGTAGCTATGTTCCTAACCACTCTTGATCTCAAGCCAAAAACATCTCAGAGAACGTAGCTTTTTGGCACCAAACACTTCTAGTAGCACTCTTCTGGGCGCAAACTCTCCAGAGTCACTAGGACGCTTGCTTTGTGAGATTTCTGGTAGTCATTTCCATGTAGAAACCTGAGCACTGGCAAGTCCATGCCCTCGGTGTGGCGGGGAGCGAGTCCCGCAGCTTTAGGGAGCCCCCATGGAAAGGACCCTGGGGCAGAAGAGTTTGGGTCTCTGAGATGCGCTCATCGCGCCTCAGGCATCTTTGGGAAACACAGCAGTTCAAAAGCAACGTGTGGCAAATTAAACCAATAGAGCTAGTCCTGGGGCAAGCGTCTGACAGGTTCTGAGACGCTGGTAAATTTTATTTAACCTGAAAATTGGTTGCAGAGCAGTTGCTTCCCTGTAACAACTGATTAAGCAAGGTCTGGCTTCCACCCTTTGCAAGACCACCTATGATTTCAAGTCCCACGCAGATGGGCATCACTCTTTCCATACATTCTTCACCCAATTAGGCTAAAACAGCCATTATTTCTTCACACTAATTTAAGAATTACGACTGCTGGTACATTTTGTTTTGTCTTCAGTTTCTGCTGACAAACACAAACAGCCGGAGGGAGGTCCTTCCTAGTTTTCTCAGGAGAAAAGCTCTACCAAAGAGATTATTGAGAAATGTTGTCACTTAAGCTTTGCCCGTAAAAATGCATTTTTTTTCCAGGGACTCTCTCTCACCCATAGAGAGAACCACACGCGTTCACACACAAGCAGCTGAACATTGTGGTTTGGGATAATTTTCTTTTGCCCTCAAGTTGCTTGCCCCACCCTAGGTAAAGCAAAATATTTACTGTGTCTTAATCTGAACGATGGGAGCAAAACGATGCGCCACACGGCATCTGCTGGAGCAGAGAGACATATGCTTGGCTGTGCATGAAGACACAGCAGCTTTTCCTCCCGCTTTCTTCAGACATTCAAACAGTTAAGGATTTACCTGCCATAAACATGCAGACACATCCTTATTGCTTTCTGACAGAAGCCCAGGAAAATCCCACTCCAAAGTTAGCTTATCGCTCTGCTGACGGATACCTTTGAAAGCACATTGGATTGCACTACACGAATGTGTTTGGAGGGCATCCCAAAATTGCTGAGAGATGGATGAAGGGTGTGGGAAGTCTTTGCACTTTGCAAAGATGCACTTTGGCTGCATCTTCAGCACGTATTTTTCTCCTCCTCACTCTGGTATTGTCCTTACGCTGTGTCACTGCTATCAAAATCTACTTTTGCTATTCACAAGCTCCGACGGGCCTGTCCAACATTTAAGATCCATACGATTCTTTTAAAAACCAAGACCAAGATGCTGATAGCTTCCTAGCGAGGCCTTCAAACAACCAGAGCCGTGCACCCAGGCATTCAGAAACAAACTGCAGGTCAGAAAGAGACCTCTAGCTTCCCTCTCCAAGTGCACAAGGGACTTCGTGGAGAAGCCAAGCAGGATGAGAGAGGCAACGAGCTCCAGCACTGAAGGCATCCCCAGGGACGCCTCATGCTCCAGGGCTGGCTCGCCTTACCGAGACAGCCTCCGAGAGCCATAGTTCCTCACCACCACCACCACCACATTCCTCATTGAGGTTAATTTTGCCTGATCCCCCCTTCTCTGGGACCTGCACAGCCAGCACCCAGCCTGCCCCTTCCCAGGTACCTGCGGCGGATCCCAAGGCCCAGACAGCACGCGTGGGGCCGCCAGGGAGATGCTGACCTTCTCCCACAGAGACGTCGGCCAAGTCCCATCTAGCCCGAGGTCGCTCGGTAAATAAACCCCCACCTTCCACCTCACAGGCACCAGCCCCGGCCAAAGTCAATAGATTAGAAGCAATTTGTCATTTCCAGGCCACACTGTTTTGGTTATGACGAGTCAAAAAAATTTTAAAGGAAACGCAGATGTAGTGAGGTCACCTCATTTTCTGGAGCCTTCCTATCTCTCAAAGCTCTTGCCTGATCGCCCTCAAAATTTCCACGCACACATGCACACAAAAACATCTCCTGTGCCGTGCGGTCGCGCCTGTTAAGCTGCAGGTGCGTTGCATTAGGCTTGGCAGGGCTGGGGGCCCGGTGGCAAGCGCAGGGAGGTTCGGTTCTCTCTGCACTGTGGACAGACTGGTGTCTCCCCATAGGAATATTTTTCAGTTACTTCAAATAGCTCCCACACACACAAAAACCACATCTTGCAATAAAAACAAAGAGAAAAATTAGATCCAAAGGAATTTTACCTATTTCCCTCTCCACTTATTCCACTGAAGCTATCTTTTTCTTTTAAAGAAAAAACTGGCCACCAGAACAGCACGGTAGCCAAGGCACTAATTTAATAACCTCATTCTTCAAAGTCCACCCTGCCCTTCATACTTCTCAGTTTTAATAAGTCCCAAATCCAACACCTTCTACTGTTTTTCTTCAAAAGATTTCACTGCATTTCCCTCATCACACAAGCAGTGCCTTTCATTTATAACAGACACAGAGAAAGCTGCAAGCTTTCCAGCAGCTGGGATTTTCCCTGCACATTGAGGCAGGTGTTACTCTACCAGCTACAGGCAGCCGAGGCCTTATCCCGTTACTAGCTATGGAATATATTCTACATTCTATATAATATTCTATATTCTATATAATATATTTCTATTCCTATAAAGGAATAGAAAGGCCGATGGAAGAGATCCCAAAAAAGGTCAGTCGGGGCCCAAGGGCCCAGCTCACGCTAGGGGATAAGGCGCTTCCATGTCCCTAAGGCCCCAACCCTTCAGCTCACAGCAAAGCACCCAGCCGGGGACAAAGAGCCACACCGAACTCACTGGAGCCGAAGTCCCTGCTGAAATGCTGTGCTGAACGAGGGCAAGCGACTGCACTTCAGGATTTAGTCGCACCACAGGCTCCCGTGCCTCTTGGCTCTGGTTTTCTTGCCACATGGCAGCTGGTGAGGGCCAAGACCTCGAGCTCCCGGGGGGAACGCGGCCGCCGGCAGCCAGCTGTGGGACGCATGCTCCACCTAGCGGGTATTCACCAGTTCTTCATTTTCTTAGGTGCCTTGTTTCGGTGCGGTTAACCCACCGTTTTGTCTTTTCTGTAGTTTGCTTGTCTGTTTAGGATCATTATTGAAAATATTAACGTTCTGCTGGTTGTTTTAATGACGGCAGTGACATTACAACATCTGTGGGGAGAAAAAACTCTTGAAAATCAGAAGTAGGGAAACGGCAGAAACACGGTATCCTACACAGTTTTAGTTTACCCTCCCTCAATAACAATCACATACTAATTTCCACTGAGATATTCAGTGACATTCACTGAGATTTCACAGAACAAAGTGAGGGAGAAATGTTTTATAAGAAGAGCAAGCCTCTCTCCAAATGCTCCGCTAACGCACATTGCTGGGGAACTCAGAGCAGGAGCAAAACACAAGAACTAAGCGAGACAGACGTCACCCCCTGGTCCATAACCTTTGTGACAGCAAAAAACAGCGAGAGAAAAGGCTTCTCTGATGGCCAGTACCAGCGCTCCCGGTACGTGTGCTCTCCTCGCAGGGCGCAAGGCCCTCACAGCCATGCCGTGACCTGCCGTCCTCCCAAGTCACTTTGGGGCCCTTTGTAAGGGAAACAAAGCCCCGCCGGTGGGGGTGCCAGGCAGAAAAGTGGCAGCAGGGGGACAGCGGCATCAGTCCCAGGCGGCCCCCTGGGAGGTGCGCCCAGGGCTGCCCGCTGCCACCCACCCCGTGCGTCCCAGCCCGGGCCGCTCCCCACTTCCCGCCGCCCAGGCCCAGGGTGGCAGCTGTAGGTGAGGAACAAGGTGTAATATAAAAACCAAATGCACGTAAGGACCTTACTGTCACGGCACTATTTGGGACTACAGTAAAACAGACACAGGCCTGCTGCAGGACGTCCTCCAGGGCAACGCAGATGCCAGGGACAGGTTGCAGAGGTGTGGGTCCTGTTCACTTCAGAAAATGAGGGCCCATCAGCTACGGTGGGGAATGCACGATGCGAAAACCGCTTCCTGCCAACTGTGGGTTTTGCTGTGTTTTTTCGCAGGTGATGGCCGTGCTGCTGGTCCCTGTGCAGCTGCTGGCGGTGGCTGTCGCCATTTACCTGCAGCTGGTGAGGTCCACTCAGGGTGGCGTCTACTATGGCATCAAGCAGCTGCCACCCCAGGTGCCCCAGTACCAACCCCTCGGACAACAAGTACCTCACATGCCGCTGGGCAAAGAAGGCATCCCGATGCAGCACATGGGCAAGGAGGTGCCGCACATGCAGTACGGGAAGGAGTATCCCCACCTGCCGCAGTACATGAAGGAGGTCCCACAGGTGCCTCTGCTCGGCAAGGACATGGCTCCCAAGAAAGAAAAAGGTAGGCGAGCCCCTTGCCAACCCTACACGGTCACACGTGTGGCTCCCCACAGCAGCGTTTGCCCGTGGGTGACCGAGCAGGGGGAGCAGGCTGCTGCCAGCTGGATGCGGTGTAGATCTGCTCTTCTGATTCCTGAAGTCGTCTTTCTGTAGGTTATCTATGGGAGTAACCGAGGCATTGAACACACAAGGTATTACTGCACAAATCTGCACATACGAGCATTTTCAGTATTCAGTAAAGGAAGTTTAGAAAGTATTAGAATATTTAAGAAAACAACTAAAAATGTCCAGACCAGTAATGGCCAGTGTCACAGAATCCTTGTGGGGACAGCAAGTGTCTGTGCAACCTCAGCCCAGCTGGTTAACTCTCTGCCTTTTTAAAGGTTCACAGTAACCACAGTCTCCACCAGCTGCAGTGGGAAATAGAGGGTTTCGGGGCCTATTTTTGGAGTGTCTGAACAACCACAACTCACTGTAATAAAACCAACCCGCCTTGTAAGCAAAGGTTTTCTACATGTGTAAAATGCAAAATGTGCAGACAGAGGGTTTCTGCCTCCCAGAGAACAGTCAATTCTCTTGCCCTGAAACCTCACCTGTCTCCTTCCCCCAGATCCTAAACCTCTCACGTCTTCCATTTTAGAGCAGGAGAGAACCAGACTTCCCACTTCACAAAAAAGTCTGCAGTTTGAACAGCAACCAGCCTGCAGCACAACTGCTCCCAGGCAGCGCCTCCCTCACCCTGACCTGAAATGCCGAATGGTCACGTACACAAATAAAAATGTGGTTCGGGACAATAAAAAGTATTTGTGAAGTATTTAGATGGAGCTCTAATTAGCCACGGCTATGCTGAAAACTTCTGAGAGCTTAGCAGTGCTGGGTAAGGCTGTAGGTTTCCAGTAACATCTTAATGTGAACTAAACCCTTGGTGAAAATGCAAGTCATACCAAACATAAACTTTTTACTGGTACAACCTTATTTTATTGATGCTAATCAAGGGATGCTTGCTAATGTAAGCCCCTCCAGCAAAAGCACTCTTATGCCAGAAATACTCCTATCGCATGAGCACACCAAGCAGCTTCTGCATCCTTCTGAAACTCATAGGTTAGTCTACAGTAACATGGGAGAAAAGGCAGATTTCACTGCTTAATGTTGTATACGTGGAAAACACTAGTAAATGGCTTTTACGTGACAAAAAGTAAGCGAAGAGGATGCAAAACAATTCTTTCATATAAACAGAAATACAAATGCAAGTTTGTGTAAGAACAACAAGAACATCCTTTTAATTACAAACATCAGCCAGTAGTTTTCTGGCCAGTTTAACTTTTCCACCTACCACAAAACCAAGAGGTTCTACAAGAAGCACGTTCAGTTCAAAATTGCCTTTGTGTTTTTCAAAAGATGCAATTACATTCACCTTTTGTCTTCTCCTCTTTTCCTTTTTCTTTCCTCCCCAATCCAGAAATGCCTGTGCGCAGCTTGAGAGGTGAACAAGGTCCCCCTGGTGAGCCTGGACCAAGAGGGCCGCCAGGGCCACCAGGATTACCAGGTCACGGCGTGCCAGGAGCCAAAGGAAAACCGGGTCCACAAGGATATCCAGGAATTGGGAAGCCGGGTTTGCCAGGGATGCCTGGGAAACCGGGGGTGATGGGGCCCCCAGGACCGAGAGGGGAGATGGGGCCGAAGGGGGATGTTGGGCCCATGGGGATACCAGGGCCACAGGGACCACCGGGACCTCACGGACTCCCAGGAATAGGGAAAGCGGGTGCTCCGGGGCTGCAGGGACAGCCAGGACCAAAGGGTGAACCCGGGATGAAGGGGCCCCCGGGGGTCCCCGGGATTCCTGGGCCAAAAGGGGAGAAGGGTGTTGGGATCCCGGGTTTGCCAGGGCTGAAGGGCCCACCCGGGCTGCCCGGCCCACCCGGCCCCGTGGGTCTGCCGGGGGTCGGCAAGCCGGGGATGGTGGGGTTCCCCGGCCCGCAGGGCCCCGTGGGCAAGCCTGGCCCACCAGGCGAGCTGGGGCTGCAGGGGCCCCCGGGGGTCCCCGGGATGCAAGGCCCTCCGGGCCTGCCCGGCGTCGGCAAACCTGGCCAAGATGGCATCCCTGGCCAGCCAGGCTTCCCGGGTGGCAAAGGGGAGCAAGGCTTGCCAGGCTTGCCAGGGCCCCCCGGCCTCCCCGGGGTTGGGAAGCCGGGCTTCCCCGGGCCCAAAGGTGAGCGCGGGGTGGGCGGCCTGCCCGGTCCCCTGGGGCCCAAGGGGGAGAAAGGGCACGCAGGGCCGCCTGGCATGGGGGGGCCGCCAGGAGAGCCAGGCCAACCGGGCCTGCCGGGCATCATGGGCCCTCCAGGCGCTGTGGGCTTCCCGGGACCCAAAGGAGAAGGCGGCGCTGTGGGGCCGCCGGGACCGGTGGGCCCCAAGGGCGAACCCGGCCTGCAGGGGTTCCCCGGGAAGCCAGGCTTCCCTGGGGAAGTAGGAGCCCCTGGGCTGCGGGGGCTGCCAGGCCCCACGGGGCCCAAGGGGGAAGCTGGGCCCAAGGGCTTGCCAGGGCTGCCGGGCGTCCCGGGGCTCGTGGGGCCGAAGGGTGAGCCGGGGCTGCCTGGCGCCCAGGGGCTTCAGGGCCCCTCGGGGATCCCAGGCATTGCGGGGCCCAGCGGCCCCATCGGACCCCCGGGGCTGCCAGGGGCCAAGGGGGAGCCCGGCCTGCCTGGCCCCCCTGGCTTCCCTGGCGTGGGCAAGCCTGGGGCTGCGGGGCTGCAGGGCCCCCCAGGAAAACCCGGGGCGCTTGGCCCCCCCGGCCAGCCGGGCCTCCAGGGGCCCCCCGGCCCCCCCGGGCCACCTGGCCCCCCAGTGATCATCCCCCCGACTCCACCAGCCGTGGGAGAGTACCTGCCTGAGGTGGGGCCGGGGATAGACGGCGTCAAGCCCCCCTACGGCTACGCAGGCAAGAAGGGCAAGGCCGCCGGCGCCGTCTACGAGATGCCCGCGTTCACAGCGGAGCTCCTCACCCCTTTCCCCCGGGTCGGCGTGCCTGTGAAGTTCGACAAGCTCCTCTACAACGGCCGGCAGAACTACAACCCCGCAACGGGGATCTTCACCTGCGAGATCCCTGGGATCTACTACTTTGCCTACCACGTTCACTGTAAAGGGGCCAGCGTCTGGGTGGCTTTGTTCAAGAATAATGAGCCACTGATGTACACCTACGATGAATACAAGAAGGGCTTCCTGGACCAAGCCTCTGGGAGCGCCGTCGTTCAGCTGATGCATGGAGACAAGGTTTACGTTCAAATGCCATCCGAACAGGCAGCAGGACTCTATGCCGGGCAATACGTTCATTCGTCTTTTTCAGGATATTTATTGTATCCCATGTAAAAACAAAAACCAGACACACACACACACACACAAATCTAAACCTTTCTTCTCCGCTTCAAACTCCTATACCATGAAAGATGCATTTAATGACTGTTTCGGACCATCTTGTACAAAAAAAAAAAATATGAAGTTTAACATTATGCACAGCTAGATATAAAAAAAAAAGTGTGGTGAACATATTTAAAAGTGTGTATCAGGTTCATAAACAGTTGTTTCGCACCCAAGGGGGACATATTAGCTGTACATTATATATTTCTGTGACGCCATGCTTCATTTCATTCACAATAATGCAATACTAAGGTTCAAATCAGTTTATGTCACTCTCTCCTGTTGCGTATTTGATTGATGAATTGATCATAGTTATGAGATAAAAAACAGTGACTGAAAACAGGGTAGGTCAGTCTGAAATTACATGGAAAAACTGAGTGGCTTTTTATTTGTTTGGGGGGTTTCTGGTGGTGGTGGTGTTTTTTTGTTTTTTGGGTTTTTTTGATAGCAGGGCTGCCTGACCGGCAGATGTTCTCTTAGCTGGAGATCTTTATTTCTCTTCCCTCATGTAAAATATTCCTGCAGGTTTTTTTTTCCTAAACAATTTGTTTATTATGGAAAAGGAATACTGATGGCATAACCATTCCCTGAGAGCTTTCGCCAGGGGTCTCTGGACTCAGAACAGTGCCTGACTCCAGTGGGCATCGGGTCCACCTCCAAATGCCACAGCACCCAGAAAGCCTCAAACTGCATTTGCACTGCTGAAGCAGACGAGGTAGATCAGACAAAATTTGAAGGCTTCATATTTGCTTTATGCCACGTGATTAAGACATCTTGGCTGACACATGGCAATGCAGCAGGGTGGTATAAATTTGCTTGGATTCCTGTATTCATGCTAAAAAACTGCAGTCTGCCTGGCTTGTAATAAGATACATGTATTCTGCCACTCAGCCAAAATTAAATCAGTTTACTCTTCAACGACTAGGCAAAGCAGAAGTAGCTCTGCTTGCTAATAAGCTAATTCATTGTCTGAGATCAACCAATAACTTTATCAGCAATACTGACCATAAAAATTTATCCAACAACTTCATTTTATATAACAGCTGATTATCAATCCTTATTTATATGTAACCAATTGTCTAGGAGAATCTGCAGGCCTCAATCTTTTCTGTATATGGGGAAAGCAACTTTTATGCAAGAACTGTCTGTTCATCAATGGTGCTAATCTCATTTCAAGAGTATTAATTTAAAAATGACAGTGTCCTTTTCTGTGTTTCCCTGTACAGTGCTGCACATCACACACTTAAGTTAGTTGAAAGAGTTAAATACTCACTTCTTCCATGTCTTATCTAATGCTACTGCTTTTGATTCAAAAATGAACTAGATTTTTCAAGCAGAACTAAAATTGGATTTAACTGGCATTACCGTTATTTAAATGCAGAGTTTAATGCAGTCTAACATTGACTAAGGACTCCAGTGATATAATGTGGTGCTTTATCTCAGAAATTTTATGGAACGTTGGCAGGAACGGACAGCTTACCAGGTATTGGTGACTTGGGTATGTTTCCAGAATATATGAGATATGTCAAAAGCAAATAATTTTGTATTTAAAATTTTTGTACTGATTTGAAAAAAATATCTTATTAAATATCTTTAAAAAAAAAATCCTCTCTTCATTAAGCAGGGTTATTAGATGGAAAGTTCAACCCGCCAAATACGTGCATCAGACCACAAGGACTCTCTGAAGCCACTGACAACTGGATATGAAAAAAAAATTAGATTTTTCTTTGTTCCCCTTGCTGGCAAGGCTTGCCTTAATCCACTGGCAGGAAGGCATTGTCCCACCATTGCATTAGCAGGACATGGCAGCTGGGGACCCGGGGGAATCTGGGGAGTGAGGGGCACCCGCAGGGCCGCTGGTGCCCTCCTGGTGCACTGCATAGGGCAAGGGTTTGGCTCGGAGCAGGGGTTATGGGCTGGGGACAGCAGTGTGCAGCTGAAAAAGGCACTGTGGACAGGATGTGGGGAAGCTGAGAAATCAAATAGCTGTGACGTGCGCTGTTAGGTGGTTGCACTCGGCCACAAAGCCAAAGTTGGCTGTGGGCTGCCCAGGCCAGAAAATGCATGCTACATCCCTGGCTCTTCCCATGATTTGAGAACAGCTTTTCCCATTTTGCTGACCTCCCCATGCCCCATTTTTTCTCCTGTGGCAAAAAGCTGGTGTGAAAGCGGCAATCAGTTTGTCACTGATCTAGGTCAGTGATGAACTGTAGCTCCACTGCAGAGTGGATTACAGCCCATGGCATGCCTCCCCCTGGGCTCACCTCAAAGATGGGCATTTCCTCCAAGCTGGTGAACTCCTGAAAGGTCAGTACCAAAATGACTGCATTGAATACCCACCACTTGTGGCAGGCAACTGTTTTTTAACTTGACCTCAGACTCCTTGAAGCTGCTGGCTAAGCAGGTCCCCGCTCCCCATCATCTCATCTTTACTGCACAAGAGGAAAGAGAAAAGAAAATGTGAGTGAAGTATTGAAATCAGTGTCTATTGATTCCTATCCAAAGTCTTTCATCACACACATCTTCTTAGTTAAACAACTTTTATTTTAGCATTCCCCTGAAAGAAGCCAGTAAGGCAGGTAAGATTAAAAACCCATGAAACAATGTCAGAAGGATGCTCATCTTCATCTTACCCACAAATACCACGTCCCAGCTTTGGTTTTAATCAGCCAAGAGTGATATTTCTACCTGCAGCACAGATCAGTGTACCTATCCTCAAAAATTTTCAGCCCCATTTGCCCTACTAACCACAGAAGTTCATTTTGAAACTTGATCCCACATCTGACAACATTGTACTTACTTTACACAGCACTAATAATGGGCTTGGGCACACACACAGCACTGGCCTTGCAAAAATCAGCTTGAGGGCAGGACCTTTAACACAATTTATTCACAGAAAAATAATCGCTTTCCATTTGTAGTATTCAAAATTTCACTTGAAACAACTGTAAGAATGTCTTCAAAATATAGTTGGCACTTTAAAGACATATAAAACTTAAGACAAATGGCAAATAAAATAATTATTTACCTATACCAGAAACAGATGTTGAGCTTTGTATGTTCTTAAAATCAGACTCCACTTAAAAGTTAAGGTATTTATATTACCCGCCAGGGCACTGTGAAAAAAAGAAACACTGCATAGGAAACAAGAAGTTCCACACACTGATTATTAACCACCAAAGTTGTGATTCTGTATTATTCTCAACACAGAGTCACTGGAAATGTGATTTAGTCATATCTTTTAGGCACTCTCATTCATATTTAACATAATAATTTGTGACCTTCCTTCTCATATCTCAGTACGATACGATTCTCATATCGTCATATCTCAGTACTTCCCTTAATTATTTATTACAGCAGAGGAAAAGATACTGACAAAAAGACACCCTAAAAGTCTGAGCCAGAGAACCTTGGCTGATGCATGTTATCTGCCTTTTTTTTTTCTCCACGTGTGTGTACGTTAGTGCTTTACAGCTGTGTCTTTCTGATGGTGCAGCATTTTGAGGGTGGCAGATAAAATGCAGGAGCACCTTTGCTGCAAGATGCTGCTGGCTTGAAATTCAGCAGACTGCTGGAAAATAGGAAGAAGTGGCGAAACCATCTGACTTTGCAATTCATACAGAAAGACACTTCACAGGAGGTACCTGGTACCTACATAGTTATGCTGTTACCAGACGTGGAGATAAGGCTTGCAGCACCCTGGATTCAAAATTCAGCTTCACCACTGATGATATCACCAACATAATGGGCAGCTTTTAAAGAAAAGTTTCAGTGCAGAAACCTTGCCTTCAGGAATGGTAAAAATGAGAGAAGAAAATTTTAGTATCAACTCACTCTCAAAAAGATCAAAGTATTTGGAGTATTATTGTTTGTTTTTTTTTTCTTTACAAAAAAAGAAAAAAGTCCCAAGCCTAATCTTTGGAATTGCAAGCCACCTTTGAAAATGTGTGCCCAGATAAAATAGATGCCATGATCTGTAGACATTACTGACACAGTACATATAGTTATTCCTGCCTACATGAATCCTGTCTAAAAGCGGTACCTGTTCTCATGGTAAAACAGCAGAAACAACCTCATGAAGTGACACTGATGAAGCAATGCTGAAATACACAGAATCCTACTGAAACATCTCATGGGGGAAAAACAATGAATCGGGTAGCTCACTGCCTATTATTGAAGATAACAGCTGGTGGCCTGCAAGCAGTGCTTTCAGAAAACAGTGCCCTATGGTTTATCAGTAGTGTTAGCTCTTGGCTCAGTCCTGAGTGAGCAGGTCTGGCTCTAAGCTCTTCTGAGTCACCCTCCTGTAAGGGCAGCCTCAGCCTGTGCTGACTCAATGTTCCTGCAGGAGAAACTGAAGTGGGGAGAAAACATCCACAGGAGTACTGTTTAATTGCAAAAAGGAGAAAGTCATACAAGTGGGGAGAGTGACTAAGAAGAAATAAAAAAGAGCAGCTGATAGGGATAAATGGCTGTAGACAGCATACTAAACACACTGAGAATATCAAACACTATCAAGAAAAAAAAAGCTTAGGGAGACCATAATGCTGATGTGATTAAAAAAAAAAATCAAAATAAAGGAGACTATTATAAGTAAAAAGAGTTTGGGGGACACCATTGTTTGCCATGAAGCCTTATTTTCCAATTATTTTGTCTGGATTCTTAAGTATATCAGAACAAAACCCAACGAAGGCAGAAGACTTTCCTAGGGAAACATTAGTAGGAGTCAGTTTAGACCAACCCCAGGTTCCTAGGGGGGATGCAGCCCACCTCCGCCTGGCTCTGCCCTCAGCACAGCGAGACATCTACTAAGGGCTCCCACACAAAGAAAGATCAGTGCTGTGAGCTTTGTGAAAAGCCTTGCCTTGGTGTTTTCTTTTTTTCATGTGGAATTGCTGTTGTCAGTAGTTTAAATCACTTCAGGTCTGGTGCTGTATAGTCATGTAACAACCTTTTTAATTAACTGAAATAATCATGAGAAATAAATTATGGTAGAGCTAAAGACAGTAGTATCACTGTTTTCCCCACTGTTGGTGGGGTTTTGCACCTATTCCTGTTCAGATTTTTAAGCAGAGACCTCCTCAAAACCTCAGAAATGCACATGTTATAAAGGAGGAGGGAAAAAAAAAAAAAAGGCTACGCTCAGGACTAACTCAGTAAGACTCCTTCCGCCACCTTGTGAAGAAACTGTTTTTCTCCACTTCTGCCAGCACAGGCAGTTGCTCTGGTGCCCCAGGACCTCTGGCATGCCCCTCTCCTCCCTGCTCTCGCCTGCCTCCCTGCACACAGCTGGACAAGGAGCCACCCCACACAGGATCACCTGCAGTGGCTGAGCTGCCGCACTCATGGCACAGCCTGTACCATGATGGGGACGCAGATTTTTATGACATCCACAGTTATTTTAAGTATGTCCAATTTGCTTGAAACCAAACAAAAGTCAGGAGTCATTAGGTGAAAACACCGTGCAGCAAAAGTCACCTCTCCTTCGGCAGGGGCTTGCCTCCAAGTCATGCTGCACTCAGCAGTTTCCAAATGGCAGAACCAAGGAGCTAAAGAGGAAGATAAAAACTACAGGAGTTTTTAATTACCTATTGCACTCTGCAAGAGAAATAGGAAAAAGGATAAGATGACTCTTTGGTCACTTCAATGCTTACTCCTTTACATTGCTGCAGCAAAGGAATTGTGTTCAATACTCTTGTAATCCTCAGCTCCTGAAAAAGACAATACTGTGCTTATGACCTGCTAGAGGCTTGAGATGATATTTTAATTGCTTGCACTGGTCCTAGATGTACTACATCTCCCTGTCATTTTATTAAAAAGCAACAAAGGCTTTTCTACCAACTTCGAAGACTTTTTTTTTTAAGCAGACTTCTTTGTGCTTTCTTTAGGTGTGATTGATCAAGATAACCAAAAGATCTTCAAACAAACCTGACATAATAAAAAAGATACATGTATACATCCTATGAAAGAATTAGAATGGCATTTTACTTGTTCATTTCATCTTTGAAAGTTGTCAAGGACATTCCCGGGAAGATTTAACTTATTTGGTAGGCTTGTCTGAGACAAATCAATACAGGAAACATAACCACCCTATTAAGTATCTCCATTAAAATCCCATGTAAATCCCACTGCTAAACGACTTGCTTCAGCCACATCCTTTAAACCTAAATGTAAAAATGGGAGAGATAAGCAGAAACCAAATGATAATTCAGCTGATGTACATCTTGGATATTCCCCTAGCACACTCCACTGCCAAAAATAGGAACATTTGTTGTTCACATTGATGCATTTCAAAGTTGGAAATGTATTACAGCATGTGAAAAAGGGGATTACACTGGTCTGGAAAAATTATCTTGATTCTTGACAAGAGAACAGAAAGATAATCTAGATCCTGTTCTGGGGATCCAGGAATCCAACAAACGTTGCCTCTGAATTTAAACTCAAGTGCGAGCATCTCTGTCCCAGCTTGCATTCCTCTTGTGGTTTGGGGGAAGCAACTGACACAAGTAATTAAGACAAATCTTCAGTCTTCGAACTCCCTCTCTTCTAAGAGAAGTCAAAAATTGTAAAATTTATTGGAAGCACAGCACAGGGCATATGTTTTTCCATAAACTGGGTCCAAC
Organism: Anseranas semipalmata; assembly: GCA_013399115.1. Lineage (NCBI taxonomy): Eukaryota > Metazoa > Chordata > Aves > Anseriformes > Anseranatidae > Anseranas > Anseranas semipalmata. The sequence continues at coordinate 604,281 of VXAA01006695.1, forward strand.
ACAACCATTGTCAATACCAACATCTCCACAAATCAGACCAAAGGGTCTTCACCTTTGGCACATGCAGACAGCAGTTCACAGTCGACAACCAGTGCAGGCCGTGGCTTCTTCACTGAAGATGATGTTCCCTGATCAGGAGTAGGACAGACTAAAGCCTGTATGCTCTGTATGTTTCCCCCTCCTCCCAAACGTACAGTTATGATTTATAGGCATTGTTTTTAAAGCCACTTTCAGATTACAAGAAAGATTTGAGACTTTACATCCATCTTTTACTTAAACACTCATTGTCTCAGTCTCTTGACCGTGTAACCCCTTTTGGAGGACAATGTTAGAAAGGAAGATATTCCACAGAATTAATCATTTGGAAAAAGTTCTTGCTGATAAATAAGTCATGTGAATCACATTTTTATATATCCCTGATACTTTCAGCTGAAAGTTTCATGTTTTTCCCATTATTAAATAGCTTCACAGAAATTCAGTTAACTCTGCTTGCAATAGTCCATTATCCTCAGGCTTAGAAGAAGCTTCTGCCTTGTGAGGTTTCTGTGCTCCTTTTCAACAGTAAACAGTTATGTAGCACTTAAAAAATAAAAGTGTCATACAAAAAATAAAATTTTTTTGAAATCTTGAAAATAGTGATTGTTCTTCATACTCTCCATCCAGTTTTCACGTCAAATTGACCACAAAGTTCTTGTCTATAAGCTTCTTCAAAAATTTCTGCTCAGCGCTGATGTCATGGTATTCATTCTAAAGAGATGTGAGGGAATAATAATTAAAAATAATTAATTCAACTTATTACCAGAAGCACCACTTCATTGCTCTTTCTTTCTAATTACCTGTGAGGCTTGGAAGATGCTAAGAGCAGGAAGGCTCTGGGGAAAAGACTTAGCATTGGCTGTAGTATTGTCTCCCAAGAACACAGGTGAGTGACCCCACAGCTCAAAACTAGACTAGACTTTCTATTAGGACACAAACCAAACCGGTAAGACGTGGTCTCACAGAAGTCCTGCCTTTACTAACTCTGCCAGCTCCTCCCTGGGCTCATAGGCAACAGATGCATAACCACATTTACAATGCAAGCAGTCAGAAAATGAGTAATTCTCAAAGCTCAACCCAGCTTCTCAAAGAGCACACATTAGGCATTTGTAGCTTGAATGTGTCCTGCCAGTTTCAACAAGCCAGAACAAACCCATTTTCAGTGCTCTCTCATGCAGGATCCTGGATACTCAAGAGACCACTGAGGTTAGTGGAGGACAGCACAAGGAAACCCTAGGCATCCACTGGGGACTGCAGGGAATTCAAAGAACCTGGTGCTTCAAGTAAGCTTATGGGAAATCTTAGACACAGAATCCAATAAATTAAAATTAATTCAGTGTAAACGCTGCATAAAAGATTATACATGTATAGTATAATACTTAGAACTCAACACTACTACAGAATTACTGGTAAGGTTTCTGTTTCAAATTTTGAGATTTTAGGAAAGTTATAGATGTCTGTTCAACTAGTGATCCACCTTACCCAAGCCTTGGATATATTGCAAAAAAGCACCTGCAGAGAGGAACCTCAAAATGAAGGTGAGTTCAGTGTCAGAGGAAAATTATCTCAGAACAGAGGGCATTTAGGACTCCTCAGAGAGACTTAAGAGGTTCCTATGGACATTGCCCCATACTACTACTTCAGGAAAGGGAGGAGAAAAGGAAATAGGCCCCACATGGAACCAACACGCCACACTAGACGTGCACAAGGAAGAGAAAGCTGTTTACATTGAGGTAAAGGGCTGAGATGGAGATGCTCAGAGTACAGAGCTGAAGGCAAGAGCAGAGACATGAAAGAAAATAGAGGCATGGCTGTAGCAAAGCACTTCTCTGCAGGAGGAGAAGGCATTCCTGACGTTTGCCAGCCTCCTGCTGCTTCCTCTCCTGGTGAGTTGTGGCTTCTCCCTCCTGGAAGCACTTCCTTCTCTTCCTATCCCTCCTTTTCCTATCCATCCTGCTTTTCTTTTCTACTTTTCATTTCTGAAATTCAGCTCTTTTCCTAACTGCAAGTTTATGTGTCTCCTTCCTTTCCCCTTTGCTTCTTTCTTTTTAAAGAAAAGGCAACTATGACCAGTTTTCCAAGCAGCTGCCAAAGAAAAACAACGCAAACACGAACAGTGCCTATTCACGTTCTGACAGTGCTAACAAATGTGCCTCTATGAACAAGAGTTGCGTAGCCTACGAAGAACATCATTAAAGCAAAACAGAGCACACAAATGGACAAATTAAGGCAGACATTGCAGAATAAGGTGTAGCTCAAGGGACACAAATGTCATTACCCACATTTTTCAGAAACAAAAGCAGAGATGAGACTTTAAGCAACATTAACCCACAAGCAGCTGAACCAGAAGAAGACATGAGGCCTTTCTAACCTGCAGTCCACGCTTTTATCTAATTGCATTGCCTTCCTCACTTACCCGCTATATTTTTCTAAGCGTACCTCTCAGCATAAACAAGTGCATGTTACCTGCATCATCTGAGACATTGTGTCGTTGCCATAGTAGTGCAAAGAACTGTTTCTGTCAGTGAAGTCGTACTTGAAGCCTGCCAGGTGAACTTCATGACAAATGTGAAATGCTAGAGTAATGGCAATTAGCCCTGTTGTTGGATGCTTGGGTTTCTAAAACGAAACACAAACAATATGCATACATAATTAACTAGCAGCTTGATGTGAACAGCAAAGATAAGAAAAAAGGCAGCAGAAAGCAGGGAGCCTAGCTCTTCTACAGACATTTTGTTTTGTGGCTGGATCCCCTCCTGTCTCATAAAGCAGCAAGGTGCTGCCTGCAGCTTTTCCATGACCAGGGTTCCTGCTGTGTCAGCCTTCCCTGGGATTCTCTGTTTTCTAACAAGGGCTGAGCCCATATTGTAGCCCTTCCCTCAGCCAAGGCATCAGTAAGGTCTACCCACCCCCCCGCACAGCAACCTACTTTCATGAAACCCGTCAGGCTTCAATACATTGGAGACCATTTCTCCTCCATCAGATTTGACCGAATTATCAGATGTGTCCAAAAGTTTCTAGATGATGGAGATCCAGATGAACAGAACATGACATGTCTCAAATCTTTGTATCACCAAATTAAAAATGCATGAATGCTACTGCTGCATTAACTTGGCTGCATTTGAACTTTTTCAGAGCAGGGAAATTCCTGAAGAATGCAGCTTTAGACCTTCCTCCGCTATTTCCGTTAGAAGAAAGGAAACTGTAGATAAAATTGCTTATGTCTCCCTACAGTAAGACAACTCAGAAGTAAATGCAATGTAAAATATCAAGAGCAGGTGATAAATAGGTTTTAATTGTGCAAAATTAAGAGCATCTAACTTAAAATTTGCATTTCTTACAAGACCAGAGAACAACTCATTGCAAGCATCTGTCTTATTTTGTGATAAGGTACATGACTGTTTTAGCAGCAGCTAAATTATCCAAGGAAATAAATGAGCACAAAATCATGGGGTTTTTTGAACTCTTACTCAAGGCTCAGTTCATTTGCCTCTGAAAACAAAGCAGGCAAACCAGTAGTGGACAATTCTGCACAGAAAGAAGGCAGATGCACTCAATGACGCAAAAATATTTCCTGGTATTATATGATAAAGGAACAAATCCCCAGGAAAAAAGTTACTAACATCAGCTCTGTAAGCCTAATTAAAATCACAGAATTAAAGTACCATCTTTTATGTGGTTTTATTTTTTTTTTTTTGTACCTTTATACGTCTTTTGGAGTACTCCAAAAATAACATCAACTTAAAATGGATACCATTGCCCAGGGTTCCTGCCGATTAGCAAAACAACTTTCCACCCTGGGGGGCCCAATATTATAAACTTAGTGGTGCACCTGTCTCAACGTCCATAATAAACAGTACCCAAAAATTATGACAGGAATGTTACCTGTCAGGATTGGTCTTATTTGGAAATCTCAGGAATATCACAGGTTGCAAGATAGCTCTGTTAACCCTTGGCTATCATGAATACACAGCTCACCTCAAAGGAATATAATAAAAAAAGCAAAACTACTTTTAAAATACATTGTCGTGCTTTAAGCATGCTCTTTTGTCCAACCAAACCTCAAAGGAAGAAGTCCTTATCAAGCAAACTGATTTTCTGTGGATTCTACCAAGCAGAACTGCTGTCACTGAAGTGTGCAGATCCTGGCACGCCCTGGCAATATCCACAGATCTTGGCCTGCAATTAATTTTGTTCAGCCAGTCATGTTTAGTGGGAACAGGCACAGCACTGCAATGACTCTAACACTTTTTGACTTTGCTGCTGCTGGGGCAGCACATCTGATTTTACAGTTGTTCTTCCCAGCTCTGTTAACACCATCATATTTGCTGGCAGAGAAACAGAAATGCTTGCTGGACTAGGCACAAATGCACACACAGGGAACATTATGTTGGCGTAATGGTAAAGGCAGCGACAGCAGGGAAAGTAGCAGTTGTCTTTGGCATCTTCTCAGGCAGAGGGGGCTGAAGCACAGGACAGCAAAGGCAGCACCAGCCCCCACACAGGGACACGCTATGGGGGCAGAGAGCACCAGACTGGGTCCTGCAACAGGCCACCCAACAGGAACCCTGACTTAGCTGAGCTGCTACATATCAGCTGTGCCACTGCAACTGCAGACGTGCAGGCTCCTAGCCACAACCCGCCTCTGTGAGATGGGAGAAGTGATGCCAAGCACACCTGAGCTCAGCTGTTGCTGCTGCCTGGGACGTGGGGCTGCAAAACCCTGGGGATGGAGCAAGGAGGATGTGGAGGAGGCAGAAAGGGATACCTACATCCTACCACAGACATGCTCTGCTCCAACTCTGAGCAGGGGCACCCAGCGAGCAGGAGAAGAGAGCAGAGCATACATGTTACTCAAAGTGACTGAGCGGCCTGCACCTCTGTATCAGCTGCAGGACACCACGCACATCTGCTTGGCTCACTGACAGCACCAGTTTCACTTTTGCTCCCACTGAGAGGGGAGCAGCACAGGAAAAGCCAGAAGGGATTTCTGGAGCCATGAAAGCCATAGATGCTCTGTGGCCCTTTAGGAGATTGATAGGCTCCCAGCTTCTGTGCTGCCCTCTTCTCACCCTCAGCTGAAGAGCTGAAATGCCATGGAGCTCCAGCAAGCATGCAGCCAAACTGGGTATTCCAGTTTGAGAGTTAACATGGGAGACAAAGCTATTAGTAGGCTTAAAAAAAAAAAAAACAAAAAAA